>JAFIDM010005346.1:32167134-32244529 GCA_023159025.1 Thereuonema tuberculata | reverse complement strand
TGATATGAACTGCTGCCAAGAAGTCAAGAGGAGGATAGCAATAGCAAAGGAGGCTTTTAATAGGAAAAGGAGCATCTTCTGCGGACCTCTGGAAAAAGAACTAAGGAAGAGACTAGTGAAGTGCTTTGTGTGGAGTGTGGCATTGTATGGGGCAGAAACATGGACATTACGACGCAGTGAAGAGAAACGACTAGAAGCATTTGAAATGTGGATATGGAGAAGAATGGAGCATGTGAAATGGACAGACAAAATAAGAAATGAAGCTGTGCTAGAAAGAGTGGGTGAAGAAAGAATAATGCTGAAACTGATCAGGAAGAGAAAAAGAAACTGGTTGGGTCACTGGCTGAGAAGAAACTCCCTAATGAAGGATGCACTGGAAGGAATGGTGAACGGTAGAAAAGTTCGAGGCAGAAGAAGATTTAAGATGATCGACAACATTATGGTAAATGGATCTTATGTGGAGACGAAGAGGAAGGCAGAAAATAGGAAAGATTGGAGAATGCTGGGTTTGCAGTGAAGGACCTGCCCTTGGCAGAGAACTATGTATGTATGTATATTATTTATAAATACAATGCTCTTTTGCAAAGTAACAAGCGATTAGCACAATGGCGGCGTCCTTTCATGAAATCAGACGGACGTGCCTGACCAGACTAATCGATGATACATGCGCAGATCTCACAAAAACAGGGCGGCCATCATTCATTGGGAGGACAATAGTTTCCTACAATATATCCATTTTATAAAATACATTTCTACAAGCAAACAGTCTCTTTGAATTTTTCCGTAATATAGTGAACACATCTCTTCAAACCTGGTGTCTAATATTTGGACATTCTCATAGATTCATAAATAATTCGATAAAAATATAATTTTAATAATTTCTATATTTATTGCATCCTAAAATGCAAGTTTCTAGACAGGAAACTTTTTTTTTAAATAAATAAAAAAATCAGGTCTGAAAGTAAAAATTTTAATCTATTTCTAAAATTATACAGACTAACCTCAAGGTGCACTATCTTTTTGAGAAACAAAATGGCATTCACAATGGAAAGTTTGCCTAAGAATATTAAAAATCAACATAATTATAGAATAAAGTTGTCTGGCAGAAAGTAGAAAGGTAAACGGTATACATTTGTGCTATGCCATCCTGAATTGAAATTGCATCAGAAATTACACTGTGATATCCAATTTAATATTTTGGAAGAATTTATTAGAAATACTTTTTTCATCGAAATCAATGTGACTGATAGCAAATCAAGGAAAAAATTCTCAAAATTCAGTTAAGGTAAATATTCAAAGCCAACAAAACATTTTGAAGTGATTGGAAAAGGTCTAGGTTTATAGATTAAGTTTATTAAACTTGTCTTTCAATATATTCTTCCCAAGCATAAAAAGAAATCACAATATTTAAAAAAAATCCGCTTTCAAAACAGATCAATACATTCAAGATGGGAAGCAATCTTATTAAGTTAAAAGAAACCTCTTATATAATAGAAACTACTTTATAGATGAAGTACTTCTATCTTCGAAGAAAACAGCTGCTTACTCAAGAAAAACATCAACAATTTTAAATGTTGGAAATGATGGATTGCCGTAAAGCAAAGGATGATTGCAATGATTCTTACTGTAATGTGTTCCACGAAGCGGATTCTGTCCTGAAATAGTGTCTCACCACTACTTTAAAATAAGAGAAAATTACTGTTAGTTAATGGCTAAAAGGATGCACTTCTTAACCGATTCTTTACTTATTCCACTTAAACCTTTTTCTACTTTGTTTGTTGTTTATCTACTTATCTCAAATTCTTCAACGATCTTCCTTCTTTCCATCTAGAATTTGTTAGACAAATATAAACTCTTCCACACATCACATTAGTATTTAAAATATTTATTAAGTACTAAATCCAAAGGACAAATTTTCAGGAAGTATATTCCTTTTTTCAAGTCAAAAATTAGAATAAAGTAACAAACAAAGAACGGGTTGAACAGCATAATAAAATAAAGGCATGGAACATCAACAAATTTAATTGTTGTTACAATAATAATTTAGTAAAAAAGATGTCACTTTATTAACAATAATTACTATTAATTAATCATTCATATATATTATTAATAATTTAAATCTACAGGAGTTTCTATTTTAAATTTTGACACCAAAAATGTAGCAACTCTTGTAGATTTAAATTATTAATAATGTATATATGATTAATTAATAGTAATTATTGTTAATAAATTGACATTCTTTTGTACTAAATTATTATTGTAACAACAAATAAATTAGTTGATGTTCCATGCCTTTATTTTATTAAGCTGTTCAAACCGCTTAACTTTGTTTGTTTGTTACTTTATTCTAATTTTTGACTTGAAAAAAGAAAGATGTATACTTCCTGAAAATTTGTCTTTTGTATTTAGTATTTAAATATTTTAGATACTACTGTGATGTGTGGAAGAGTTTATATTTGTCTATCTATTTTTCTGTTTGTATGCATATAACGGTAAAACTACTAGACGAATTTGCTTAGTATTTAGTACGTTCATTATTTACGGTGGAACTTAAAACTTATTTCACATATATTTTGTTCTCCACACCCTCCTAACCCTACGGAATCCCTTACTAGAACGACTGCGTTTCATTTCTTTAATATTTCGATTTGTGCTTATGTATAGTCTACTCTTCACCCTTTCCAGTCTTCAAAACTGATCCCACAATAATGCATACTCATATGCTATGTACAGCTGAGTGTTACTTCTCGGGCCTTGCGAACTAGAATATTTGTAATATACATATGTAGTCTGAAAGGATATAAAAAGACTGAGTTCAAATATACAGTTTTTCTTCACGAAGCCCACAACCTTCACTCGCGTATTCGAATGGTTATTATACGTACACTATACATCACAGGTCGATTTGGCTTCCTTCCCGAGTTATGCCACTGAAATGGCGCTTCGACGTAGTTATAGCGCGAACACGTGAATACCTTGTTTGATCTAATGCAAGATCCGACATTGTTTTGCTTTTTATTTACCTACAGGGGTATACGGTAATGTACAGCGTATTCAAACTAGGAATACGCCGACAAGATATTTTAAGTTGTTTTTGCAATATGCAATCTCACCGAATATCGAAATATCCGAATCTCTCAGTCCCTCATCACGCGACCTTTTGAAGCATATATAGTGGTGGTCAAAATTATAAGGACAAGGGAAAAAATCGCCAAACTTGGTTACAGTTGGCCGGAAAATTATGCAAATTTTATGGCTGGAAACCAACGATAAATGCAGCATTTTTTATTAGTTTTTATGGAAATATATGGGAAATTAACATTCATAAAATGTATTTTGGATTTAGACAAGCCTGTGATATGGACAAAATTATAAGGACAATGCTATTTGTGTGTTCTAAAAAGCAAAATTTGCATGTTTTTTGTTCTGCACACGGCACTCACAGACGATATAAATGCATAGTAAGAGATTGCGAACGTCGTATTCTATTTTTTCAGTCATGCCACTAGGTACGAAACTTTCGGAGGTTTAGAAAGGGAAAGTGGTTGCTTTTAAAAGTTCAGGACTTACTGTACATCAAATTTCGACAAAGCTGAATAGATCGAGAACGGTTATTTATAATTTTCTTAAAAATCCCGAAAAATATGGACGGCAAAGACGTATTGGTAGGCCATCTTCTGTTTCTGTGCTTGTGAAAAGAATGATAATAAGGCGAGCTTGCTCCAAAAAACAAACATCAACGGAAATTAAACGGGAATTAAACTTACGATGCAGTGTTCGAACTGTTCGACATGTTTTACAAAAAGAAAAAAAGGTTCGTTATGGAAAACTATGTCACGACCACCTCTTACAAAAGTTCATAAGAGACTGAGGATGGAGTTTGCCAAAAAATGCATTACTATGGAAAAAAAAGTGCGATGATGTTATCTTTTCTGATGAGAAAAAGTTTAATTTGGATGGACCAGATGGTTTTCGCTACTTCTGGTATGATCTCCGTAAAGAAAAAGAAATTTTCGCAAACCATAGATTTAGAGGTGGCTCAGTGGCTGGTCTGGGGAAGTTTCGCAACTGGCGGAACTACTCCAATAGTTTTTGTGCAGGGCAAAATGAATTTTGAGAGTTATATGTATATATTGGGCAATAATCTTTTAACAGAAGCACCGTCAATTACGAGTGGAGACTTTTTGTTCCAGCAGGACAATGCCTCAGTACACGTTTCTCAAACTTCGAAAGCATGGTTTGATGCTAATTTTGTGAAACTACTTGACTTGCCGACCAGAAGCCCAGATCTAAATCCAATGGAAAATCTGTGGGGTATTCTGGCACACGAAGTATACAAAAATGGTATTCAATATCAAAATAAGGAAGAACTTTGTTCTCCATCGAAAAAGCTTCGAAAGAAAATTTCTAAAAACGTTCTGAAGGAACTGTCAAACTCTATGACATCAAGACTGATAAAAGAGATTGAGAAGGGGGAGATTATTAATTATTAGTGTGTTTCAGGCCAAAACATTCATTGTCCTTATAATTTTGTCCAGTTTTTACAATGACATTTTTTTTGTTAAATATGGCAAAACATTCAAATTTTGCATTTTCCAATGTTTTGCATTCTACAATGATTTCTAGCATAAAAAGGCATTTTATGTATACATTTCACTTTATTTACTTCACAAATAATTTTTTTCTGTGCAATTTTCAGTTGTCCTTATAATTATGACCACCACTGTATCCGTGTTTGACAGTGAATCCAATTTCTGTCTGGCTCCTTTCCAGAAAGGAATACCGCCTATAAGCTAAAGAGGAGTACTGAAGAAGTTCTACTGTTATCTACCGAAGCACAACCTCAAGAGTACGTAGAATTTCACTTCTAAAAGGTTTTGCATTCATGCAAATATGAACATTCTAATGGTCTTTATCCTTATCACCTAAGAAACTCCAACTCTAGCCATACGGATTGCAGTGATGCTTCCTATAAAAATGCACGTTTTAACTTTAAATTTAAACTTTGGGAAGGTGCTGGAATTGATGTTTGCATGAGGGCAGTCATTTTACCGACATTATTAAACCAATTGCAGACGTTGGACATTTCGGTCGCTCCGTACTAGACTTAACTTTTCAGAACTCAGCTCAGGAGGCTTCTCTACAGTGGTGCCCCGCCCGACAGACAAAGCCTGTTCTCCAATGGTTTCGCATTGTGTTTACCGATAAATCCAGTTTTCGTCTTGCAACAGATGATCATCCCATGGAGGTGGACTGGGCAGCGGTCAATCTAGCATTTCAAAAGGCAGGCAGCCAAAAACTAAATATATAAATCACATTAATTTTGATAATTTTGCATAGCATTGATTCACATCTCGCTGAATGCAGTTTGGGATCTCTGATCTATTCTACTGTATATTTAAAGAAATTAAGTTTATGATTTCTGATTCCTATTTTAAAATCTAAAGAAATGAAATGACATTTCTTCCTATTATTTTACAAAACTTACACAACTTTTTTTAATATTGAAAAGGTAATTCTTTACCAAATTTCTTATTATAAGGATGATTAATTAATGTCCAAGCTTTATTTAAGCAAATTGATAATGAAAAAATAGATTTTTATCTTTCTCAAGCGATTTTTATGTTGTGCAACTTTTTGCTTTTCTGTAAAATGAAATAAACCAGAAATTTTCTGCCTCAATTTTTCGGAAGGAAATTTACTAGATCAGCCTTTTCATTTATTTCCTTAGTTATGTTTTTAGAAATATTTGAATATAATTCATTATAAATGACTAATAAATGTTGACCACATTGCATTGAAACTTTGTAATAATGTTTTATATGAGCATAGCAATTAGAACTTAACGCTTAGAAACGGTGTTCACAAAAAAGTACTCCACGAGAAAGGAGTCACATTCATATTGGAATAATAATATTAAGTTATCTGCAAGTAATGAATATTACATTAAAGTTCACTAATGGTGTAGATTAACAATCTACTGTAATTCCTAACACAGCATAATTTAGTATTTAACATTATATTATTAAATACTTTGGCGAATTTTCGGAAACTTTACGTCTTCCCTTTGTCAAGCGAAAAATTAACATATATGGAATAACTACAAACAACAAAAATAATCTTGAACACAAAAACAAATTAAAAACACGTTAAAGCAACAGATTAGATTGCTGATACAAAGACTCATCCATTTAATACAATTCATTACTTTAAACAATTTTGGTCATTATTTATTGTAATAAAAATATGCTAACATCAATAATTAAAACATCAATTTCCCCAAATTTACAGGATAGAAAGGTGGTCAGACATATTGTCCACACAGGGAGATTTGAGGAAGATGTGAAGAAACTAACACGCCGTGCTTGGTCGGAGGAGCAGAAATTGCATCAGTCCATCCGAATGAAGGACTATTGGGCAAGGAGGAAGGCTCAGAGTGTGTTGATTCCGCGTGGTCCTAAGTGACCCATTCGCGAAGAAGAAGAAGAAAACATCAATTGTTACCAATTTGTTTACATCAATTTTTAATAAATCTCTAACTAATAAAATAGTAGCAGGGTCTATTTTATTTCCCTCATACCTACTAAAACTACTTTCTTTAGTATTTTTTATTATACAACTTTCTATGATTTTTTCTCATCTTTAAATTCGTTTCTTTATATAAAATTTTTATTTTACTATTCATAATGTGCCCCTTTTTTATACAATGGTTTGCAATGTCCGAAGCATCCAAACGTTTTTTTCTTTAAAGCCCTAGCATGTTCTAGAACACGTTCAGACAAAGTCCTATTGGTCTCTCCAATATAGAAATCCCCACATGTTTTACAATCAATCCTGTATACTACTCCGATTTCATGTAATCTTTCATCAAAACTTCTTTTATTACAGACCAGATTTTTTATTTTATTCTTATAATTAAAAGCTATATTAATATTAAATGATTTACAAAGAGTTTTCAAGAGCATGCTGTTGTCATTAAGATACGGAACAAAAACTATATTTTCAATCTTTTTCATTTCTTTTATTATAACTGCTTCAAAATAAAATCGGATTTATAACTACTTTAGAATTTATTAAAATATATTAATTCAAATTTATATTTCATTCTCTAACGTTTCATAATGCATTTTAATCAATCAATTCGTAAGTATTTAATTAAATTAAAATTCTAAAAATGTTCAGTAGTTACAAGATCAGATTTTTCTAACAATTTATAACATTAATTAGATGATACATTTTAAATAATTTTATCCAAGTAAAAAAAGTTTTAAAATTTTTAAGAAACTTTACAGCAATTTTAAATGAATATTAATAAAGTTAAGCTTATTGTATTAATTGCCTTCTTCTTTGTCGATATCATATAAAAAGATTTATTGAATTTTATATAAATTGTTAAAAGGTCAACTTGAAGAAGGAATCTTCTTAGGAAATGTTTGGAGACAGCTACAACCTTCTAACGAATCACCCATTAGTATTATTTTTTTCCCAGCAATCCTTACGCTATTTTTTTCTTCTAGTCTATCTATTGGATTGCTGACAGACCAAGGATAACATAGTTGTCAAATGTCCATGAAATTCTTCAGAATTACTAAGTGAAATGATGGTGGTGGAAAACTTAATGGTGCGAAATGGGAAAAGAAGAAGGAAAAAGAAAATAAGTGAATGTAGTCTGAAGGAAGACAGAAGGCGTCTGAAAGATGATGGAGAAATAAATACTGCAATAAAACGTGGCGAAGCAAATGTTGATGATCCTTTACGGATCTACTTGAATCATAGTTGTGGAATTGAAACAAAGTTTTATCTTTTGATGGACTTCTTACTGCTATCCTAAATTCCTCCCGAACAAGTATGAGTAACCAATAACTATAAATCTAACATCCAAAGGAGAAACGGTACTTAGTTCATTTGGGAGCTACAAACCAGCTAAAAAGCTTCATTTATTTAGTCGAAAAATACAATAAAGTTAGAACACGATTTACTATACTTTGAACATGCACTGGTACTTCTGACAAACAGGGAAATGTTCGTTCTGTAGTAGTTGAGAAGTATTTTTGTTAGGAATGCCTTTTATACTATAATTTAAGGATAAATCTTATGCTTCCAAATTTACATAAAACTGTTAATGCAAGCTCCACTATTTTAAAGAAAAATAGAATATGTTTTTCTTCAGAATAGGCTATACTGAATTTATTAATATATTAATTAATAATATTATTTAAGTTATATAAATATCATACATAATTATGTTATTGTGTGTAATTTAATTTATTGAATTCAAAGTAAATTAAAACTTTATGTTTGTTCTGTTTTTTTGTTTTATTTAGTTACTGGCAGATTTTGGAAATTTATCGTAAAAATCAAACACCACTTATGATTTATTCGGAATAGCAGTAAATAAGATTTTTATTTAATCATAGTATGTGTGCTGAATGTTTTATTACCCTTAAGATTGTTATCTTCTGGGATATGAATACTCACCTTTGAGTACCGTCGAGTTCGAAATAGCTGAAGATGAAGTTCCGAAGTTTGAAAATAAATATTACATTGTGACGGAACTTTTTAATTATTATTTAAAAACCCACTTAATAAACTGTAAAAAACATATTTAGAGCACTCAAATGTTTTATAAAATTTAAATGTAATTTCTGAAACAACAAAGTCACGAAAGAAGACTGCTTTTAACAAAAGCACTTTGAATTTGCTGTTTGAAAACATTAAAATTCTAAAAGACAAGAAAAATAAGAAAAAAAAATATTCTAATAAACTTAACAAAAAAAATGAAATCGCAAAAGCCATAGTTAAGTAGGATATAATGTCTAAGAAAAGCTTAAATAGGCCTAGGTCTAAAATGTATATTTTTTGTTTTGTCGGGTGCTAGAAGAGAAAGAATGATAAAAAGAAATAAAAAATGGAAGTTAAAAAAAAAAGGAAAAAATAAAAAAGGAAGTAAGATGTGTTGTGGAGCAAAAAAAAAAAAACACAAAATGATGAGGAAAAGATGGTAGAAGGACTGAAAAACTTACAAGATTAGAAGGGATGGAGGAAGACGAAAGAAAAAGAAATACGAGAAAGGGAATGAAGAAAAGGAGAGATGCTGCTAAAGAAAGCAAGCCACTGGATTCCTGTTTGTGAAGGCTGCTGCGGCGCAGTGCATCAGCCAGAGGGGGCGTGATGCGATTTTCGCTTGCCACGCAGGGGTTGACCGGCGGGCACAAAAAGCTGCTCGTGCAATTGATCTCGTGGGATCCGCAGGGAAGGGAGGAGCGCCTACTGTCCCGGTCTCGCAGCCACCCCGTTCCGCCGGTGAAGGAAAAGCGCGCCTGCTCGCCCCACACCCGCATCCCCTCCCCCGTGGATCGATAGAGCCGTCTCTGCCGCTTGGTTGCATCACAAATAACCTCCACGCGCTATGGAGAACAGCAGGTATTGACAACGTCGTCCTCATTACTAGACCTCCATATCCATGCAAAATGGCCTAATGCAAATTAACACCTTATACAGGGTGGGGAGAAGTGAGATGGAATGGAAGAAAAAGCAAGACGGGAAGGCCAGAACTTGCCACCATCTTGATGGCGCATGCATGAATTATCACCCACTTTGATTCGCCTCAACCCCCACCAACTTCACTGCACGCCTTAAGCCATCAGTAATTCAGGGAACTATCAACTCGACAGCTGATATTGTCGCAATCTTCTACATTGCCATCCCTGCGCATCACTTATAATCACTCATTATAAACTTACCGATATCAGAAAAAAAAAAGATCATAGAATGAAAGGTGTCTCAACTTCAGAGTAAACACAATAGTTTTGCGTTATTCATGATTAAAGGACTGCCGAAGTGTTTGTCTATAATGAGCTCATTAAATTCATGCTATCGTACGGAATGATCAAACACTTAAAGCAACCCTTACGGGAAAATAAAAACATTAAATATGAATAATTTGGTTATTTAATTACTATTTATAATGCGTCAATATTTTTTTTTACTTGTTAAAAATCAATATTTTGCTTCAGAAGAACGAAAACAAAATTAAAACTATAACCCTACTACACGTACTTCTAAACCTTTATTTTTATAAATTTAACATCATTTATTGTAACATTCAACTTTTGATTATAACCGAATAATCTTTCGGTTATAAGCTTTATTTTTGCGATCTCGAAATTTAGAAAAAGGAGTACTTCACTATTTATACAAGATTTATACAGCAATCTTATAATGAAATGCAACTTAACTTCCGATTTAGCATATCTTAGACAAATTTTTTCTTAGGAAGTTATGAGTCCGTACGTTGGTTTACGATTTGATGCAGCGAATATACTATTCATTTAGCAATAAAACAATATTTTATTAAATGAAATAAAAATATTTGTTTTTTGACTGTTACTATCAAATTTTCTTTAAAAAAATAGGTTTTTAAGGTTTTCTGTGACTCACTGCTTCCTTTAAATGCACTTTTTAAACTACATTATTTGATTTATTAAATTGTTTTAACGCGCAGGTAAAAATTCATTAAACTTAAAGACCTTAATGCACCTTTACAAATATATTGGTAATTAAAATTAAACTAAGGCGACATTTCAAAGTTCCAGTTTTCGAACTTTTTCGCCAGACAAAGACAATCGAAATGAATACAAAAAAATTATATTCATTTTTGTTTTCTTTGCTGACGAAAAAGTTCGAAAAATGGACTTTGCAACGTCCTTTTGCTTTATTTTAATTGTAAAAATATTACATGTGCAAAGGGGCATTATGTCCTCTTTATTTTATATATATATATATATATTATTTTATATTTGTTACATTAATGTCAAGCTATGCTTCCATCACAATAATCTAGTACTTTCTATTTATTTTCTATAAATATTTTCTATACTTTCTGTACTTTCTATAAATATTTCCAATAGGTTATTTTGCTGGCATAAGAGAAACAATATCTCTCGTTATATGTTACAATATTATTTCAAAGGTATTTGAACGAGTTGCATTATGTAAATTATAAAGTTGTTTTGTTGAATGGGATAAGGTAGTCGAGTTAATGGAGACTGACGAAACTATAAATTTAGAAAAATTTGGAACAAACATGTTTCTTATAGTCAAATTGAAAATCTACATGAAATAATACCGATATTTAAATTCCAAATTTTACATAATCGTACAAATAAACTATTGAGCACCGAAATACTGTATTTTTTTTACATCAAAGTGCAGTTAATATTTTATTTATGATTGCTTTCTAATTAAAACCTGCAATGTCTTATTTAAAGACATAATTGATATTATGTAAATATATTATTATATTGGTATAAATAATTTTAATATTGGTATTATTGATAATTTCGATGTATGAGGAATAAATGTAAGTTTTCTTAGTGGCTGTCCATAAACTATGTACGCATATCTGGGGGATAGGTGGGTTGTGTTTAGTGTCACAAGGGAGGGGGAGCAGATAATAGATAATGACGTCACATTACATTTCATGAAAGAGCTTTTTTCTGAAATCGAAAATACCTAAGAAATTCATTAAAACACTCGCAATTATCTACATATTAAAGTTAAAAAAAATGCTTGAATATGAGGAATATGCATCAAAATGCAAAGTTAAACGATAAGGTTCTCTATTTATTCTACGACTGATTAAATTACTTAGTCGTTGAACTGTAGTAGTTTTCAAAAAAGAATGGTTTGCTATATATCGTCATTATGTAGTGATCGATTTTATCTAGAATAAACGTCACCAGTCATGACGTCATCAACTTGAACTCCGAGCAGTCAGTCCAAGATGGCGTCGTTTTGTGATCGCATAACCATGAACAAGAAAGGACAAACATTGCGTAGCCAAACAAGGGGAATAATGTCGAACGTCGTTAATTTTCAATTTTGATTATTATTATATACTGTATTTGTAACTGTACAAAATACAAAAACCTGAATCTGATAAACATTAAAAATGTTTATAATTCAGTTATGGATTTTAGCAATAGATGGCGCTGTTACGTCCTCTTGGAAACATCAATCTATAAGGAAATTACGTCATCAAAAACTCTTCTTTCATGAACTGAACTGTAATTAATAGGGGTTTTGAATTGAATCTCATAAATACTTTTAGTTTTAATATAAATCAGAGGGGGATGCGTGATATATGACACACTATTAGGTGAGGTCACGAAGTGTGCCAAGTTTTCGGTAGGGGGTCGAAAATAAACTAGAGTGATGTAATATATGAACAGCCCTTTACATGCTTTAAGCAACAGAAAGCTGAATGACCTATGAATACCAAATTATAAGGTATTACAAAAAAATTTGATATTCATAATAAGTCATTTGGTATTCAAATTATAAGTAATTTCTATGTTTGGAACGAACAGATCTTAACGGACAAATTAATAATTGAGGCCGGACATACATACCATACACAAAAAGATCGTATTGTCCCTCGATAATAAAATAATAGAACGAATTTTCCCAACATTCAGAGAGACGACTGTATACTCTGTAATATCTGAGCGGAAGTCCCCGCGACATAAAGAATCTTTCTTAAATTATACGGCCGCTAAGCACTAAATACAAGATCCCGACGGGAAAGTGTCAATAATGAAATGTATGGCAATTGCTACTATGTAACACTGTAAAATATAATTCTTATTTCTTCGAAGTATAATTTACAATCAAGTAACAAATTGCTTTAGAATATATATATATATTCTTTAGATATATATATATATATCTGATGGCCAAACTCAAATGACACCAATTCGAGTTTAGCAATGCAAAGATTTCAATCAATCATTTGCAATTTAGAGGATTTAGAATGTAAAGAATATAAGAATAAAATTAACTTATATTACTAAACAAATAGCCGGACAGCTATCTGAAATTTAAAATCCCAATACAAATTTCAGAAAACTGTTTCTGTGAACGTACGGTCAAATTGCATTCACTTCATCAGCGGCATCTGGTGTTAAATTTTGAAACTAAAATTTGGAAGACACAAAAACGCATTATTTAAAGAAATTTGCTTTTTTTTTGTATATATTCTTTTTTAAGTTTTTTAATTTTATATCTTTTTTTAATTTCTTTTATATTATATACTTTTTTTGCTTTTTTATGCTTTTTTATAAATATATAATTTATGTTTTAATTAAAAAAGGACAAATTACTTAATTTTGAGTTAAAGTATATAAAAAAGAGCAAATTTCTTTAAATAATGCGTTTTTGTGTCTTCCAAATTTATATATAGTGATTTTATTTTCAGTGTATTTTTTGATGATTGAAGAAGAGAAAATGAATACACTATTTAAAAATTCTCAAGCAAATGGTTTAGTGTTTATTTTTTTACATATGAATGTTAATGATAGTTATTCTCAAAAATTCGTTTTCGAAAAATTTCAGTTACAAATAGATTACTGAAATACGAAATAAAAATTAAAATTACCTTTAACTTGTGCGCATTAGGAATTCACACTATTAACATTAAAAATATTTTCAGATATAAGTTGTTGCGAAATTCAGTTTTTCAAGACAATCTATACTGGATTTAAAAATGGGGCTAAACCGGAGACTAATGTACTGCCAATCACAGTCTTCGTAAGAATGCATCCGTGCAGCGATACATAATGGTGCATACTGTTATATGAAGATCGCAGTTAGCCAGATGAGGGTTAGTTTTTCTAGTAAAAGATCGTGCAAAACCATTTTTAAATAAGTTTACCTGCAAACTTCATTCTACTTTTCACTAGTTAATTGAAAAACTAAAATTTATATCTTAAAAGTAGTGCTAAGGCGGCCATCTTGTCAAAACTCGACAGTAGTTCAAAACAACCTGGTACCGTAATCACCGGTTACACTACAAAATATTTTGTTTTGAATGTTAATATAATATATCCTTTAAGTGTGTACCCTTCAAACTCATTCAATAAATTTCGAATACATTTCTTCATTTCATAAAAACTCTTCACTCGGGACTTACACCCCAGTCATTTCACTTTTACTCCTCTGGAAGGTGCTTGAAGATGAACCTCTGGAAGTTTTGAAAGGCTCTACTATTTGCAAATATGTATTTTTATCTTTTAAATTATTGTGTGTACAATTGTATATATCTTGAATCATTTATGTTATAACACACGTAAATGTTTTTGAAAAACTTATAGTTAAGCAAGAAAAATATACAATGCATGAGATCAGTGTTTAGCAACATGGAGTTCTAATTAGTATGACTAATCTTTGATTATTAAGAGATAGTATGCATTTCTTATGAACTGTCATTTCTTAATACATGAGATAAATTGAAGTTCTGTAAAAACTGATAGAGAAAAAAGAAATAGTTTTCTTTCAGAAGCTCTAATATTTTCAAATCGCCAAGTACAGAATCAATAATGTTCTTAACATTTTTATTACTTACACATTCACGAAATATTTCGACTAAACATTAAAATCAATCACTTCAGAATACAGCTGAACTCTAATTTATATCCTTATATATTAGGTAAATATCTGCTCATCTACTTTAAGTTATTTCCACCATCTCGCCTACTCAGAATACGACAAAATCTCTAGAAGCTTATTTTGGTTGGTTCCCAGTGACTGAATATTCTCTACGGCCAGGTTTTGAAATGATCTAATAAAGTGGGTTGTCGTTCTCAGCTTCAAAGACATAAAAGCTTTCAAAACTGAAAATTGATAGAGAATCTTTACTCCTTGTAGTATCAATACTTTTTATTCAAAGGCTCAAAGCTAGAAACTTTGTATAGGAAAATAGTAAACGTTATACCTAAAATTCCAGTAGTTACATATTCTTCAGATCCATTAAGGCTTGCGGCAACAACATGCTTCATATACAGTTTCTACGGATAGATGCGAGGAAATACATTATTTCCGTGAATGAGGTTTCTACAAATTTTGTATTTATTACAGTTCTGTCTTTATTACTAACTGTAATAAACAGTCCTGATATTTACAGTAATTCCTTCCGCAGACATTTAATAAGTTACGCGAGAAAACAATCTATTTCCTTGAATTTCAACTTGAACATATTTTTCCAAATTTAAAAAAAATGCAAATATGTATTTACTTCATACATAATTTTTAATTTTATAAAGTTTCTGTATGTCATAAAGCTTTATTTATGAACCATCCAATTTTGTTATGAAATCTGCTGTTTTGTTTTGCAAATAAATTATTTCCTTCTGACTCGTTTTCATTGGCCACACAAATGGGCTTGAATTCCCTTACATTGGAGCTTGTGAATGTATCCCTGAAAGTATTAAGAGGTGAAACCAATTGGCTTAAATTTGTCGTTAGCAGCGTGTTTGTGGCTGAATACACGGTTATTTATTACTCCATAAAATCTCAGTTCAGCAGTTTGGTTCCAGTTTTACGGAATTCACTGAGAAGGAGAAGGTAATTGAATTTTATGTTAAATAAACTAAACCTTCAAAAACTCATCTAAAATCATAGCTAATTAAAAGTAGAAGCAAAGGAATTAAAGCCTAAGCCTTTTTATTAAAGTTTTCTGAAAAAGTACCTCGTTTAATGAACAACCTAAGTTCGCTTTAGATCAGTACCCTTATCTGTAATTGGCAGTACTGGAATAGATTCAGTAAACTGGGGAAATTATTCAATGACTTCTTAATATCAAAAGTAATCAGCGGATGTAATAGACTGTATAGTCCAATTACTGAAACAATAACAGTTACGGTTTACTTTACAAAACCTCATCTGTATTAATAGAAGTATTAAAAAGAAAAACTAATTTTCTTTTAGCTTAAGTAGAAAATATAAAGAACTAAAATATAGAAGCAGTTAAAAAGTAAAGTTCTAAATACTAAAGTTCCTTAGCAAACAACAATGCATCAACATAAATCGTTAATTCTGAACTTTCTTAAATGTCGACTCAATTCTGAAAATAAGAAATATCGTAAGGAAATAATAACCTCAAAGAAATTGAACTGAACTTGATGTTAAGAACTTCAATGAAAACTGAATTTCCTCTTAGGAAGAAAACAGTAAAAGGATAAAGAAAACATCGAAAATTGTCCATTTGAAAGAGGTAATATTGTATATCGTTGGTTAATTGATTTGACTGTCTTTTTATCACTTATGGTTTAGTTTGATTCCACCACGAAAACTCAAAATTGGTCGTACCGTCATTGTACTAACTGAAAAATCCAATGATGTCCAAATTTCTGTAATTAACGATTCTGATTTTTTTTTCTATCTTTGGCACAACTTTGTAGATGTTGTTAAGGTTGTGAAACTGTAGATGTTTTTGTTTACTGGATTTCTTTCATTTTTAGATTTTTAGTTGTAGTAAAACGAGATATATGTTATTGCTATCTATGAATAAAATAAATAATTCGTTTCCTTCCATTTCTCCTTGCAATTTCAATTATTTAGTACGTTATTTTTTGTAAATATTACTTTATTGAAAATTTTCAAATTTCGTTACTTTGAAAACAAAACTGTATTATATCAATATTTATTTAAGTATATAATTCAGAATATTAACGAATGCATAAGAATAAGCATTTAAATGAAAAACAAAGGATCGATTTCCATCCGTCTGAGTTCTCTTATAATTTAGTTATGGCAAAGTGTTTTTCTTTAGATAGTAATGAATTGGTGCTGACATCCTCAGCCTTTTCTTAGCCTGCGTTCTTAAAGGATAATCTGCAAGGAGATGCAAGAAACTAAATTATCTAAGTGAATCTTTTCTATAGAGTGCTCTTATATTTAAAGTCTTCCTACAGAGATGTAACAGAAATATATATATATATTGGTTTAAGTATTACTTTATTATCTTAAGGCTCATTGTTATCGAAAATGATTAACTTGTATATATACAAGTTAATCATTTTCGATAACAATGAGCCTTAAGATAATAAAAATAATATTTAAACAAATTTTTTGCCTTTGTAATAAGCTTTGAAATTAAGCCTCAGAGAAGTAATATTGATTTTAGAATGTTCTTATATACCGAGAACATAACCTATCTCTAACCTAATTGAAATCGAAAGATGAAGTTTAGTTTCAGATTGGGAAAATACAAGCGATACAGTTCTGGATAGTTGTTATTCTTAGAATGAAATTTTTGCATCAAAATTGTTGCAAATTAACTCTAAAATAAAATAATTCTGTTAAATAGTGCCTTATATTCAATGCTAAGTCATACTTCAAAACAATACCAAATTTGGCACTGTTTACTCGAAATTAATTTTGTGTACACCTTTTCTGTTACCACTAAAAACTACTTTTCTTTAACACTAAAAAGTAACTGTATTTCAATTAGGGACAGATCATTAGTTTTAATCATAAAAAAAATATGTAATAGATACAACATTTAAGATATTGTATAAATGCTTTAGTAAATGTAAGTTTCTTTTCCCTGAAGTTCACTCGACTAAACTTATGTATAAATCAAAACAATAAATTCAAATTCCCGGAATTGTTCCATCGTGAATATACCGTGGCGGTATTATGTTAAATTGGAACAACATTTTGTCGAGTGACATTTGATAATAGGGTACCAAAATGTTAGAAGGATCAAATACTTGTTTCTGAGGTGTGATAATAATATACTTTCAAAAAAACTTTCAATTTAGCTTTAGGAATTGTATGCTATGATGTGCTGCATTAATGCTACTTCTCTATATAAAGAAAAAGGCGTATAGGTACTAGGGAATATCTTTGTCCCACTGTTTATATTTTACTTTTACTCTTGACATCGTATATCCATCACTCAATTATGTTTCAGTAAAAACTGACTAAGCTCTGCATATTAATGCCAAATAATTGACCAAAAATTATTAACAGTAATGTTTTTATGTAGTGCTGTAAATAACCTCATTCGATATTGGTAACGGTATATATAATTTTTGCTAGTATAAACAAATCAAATGGTGCAACAACTCATAAATGTTTCCATGAAATAAATATTTTAAAAATCAAACTTCATTTCATCGTGTTCTCAACGTATTAATAGGAACAGGCACCAATAGAGCAGGCATCTGCTTTCTTTCCATGCAAATTTTGGATTTGGGAATATATGCAATTTGCATTTTTGTACAATATCTTTATAATAGTAGAAACGTTGTGTCTGTTAATATATAATAGATTGAGAAGATGAAATGAAGTTTGATTTTGAAATGTATGTAAATTTTTAGGTGAATTGGAAAATCTATGAAAATATATGCATGAAATACATTTCATTTCTTCATAATGTATGAGAGATTTATAACTGAAATCCTCTATTTGATATTATTTATATCAACACAAAACCTAACTGAAGACGGAATTAATATCAAAATGCTCCCTAAAATCAGTTTTGCGATCAAAGCTGAAATTAAACTTGTGGTCCTTGATTTTTCACGACATTTAATTTACAATGAGCTTTTTTTTTTGTCTAATAAAAGTACATTCAAGGTCACTGGATGATCGAAAACAATAGGCAATTCCGAAAATATTGCAATGATTTTCCAAAACGTAAATCTTATAACAGGAAGCTTTATCGAAGGGAAATACCCAATTTTGAATTTCGATGAAAACTTCTGAAATAGTTCCACTACTATTCTTAAATATGTTTAGTTAGACAATTTTCCGATAATAAGGGATTACAGTTGTGGCTTCAGCCTAGAAAAGAGGATTTACTCCTCCAAACTAAAATAGTTTGATAAAAATAAAAGTCTGTCAAAGATCATTCAATTGTCATTCGATAATTTATTAAGTTATTCTTTCATCTGTTCAAGGTTCTTCGAAACTTCAAGGATTCACGATATTACCGGAGAACAGTCAAAAAAATATATTCGAACTATTGAATCTTTCAGGAAATTAAATTTCATTTCCTTTCTTTCTTTGACTATGCCTGATATAACAGTAGATCATTTTTAGTAATGTAGATACAAAGACAAATATATGTATTCAGATTTACATTTTTGAATTGCTTTATATAGAGTAGTAGTAGTAGACATAACGTCTAGTTTCCAGAGGAGTTTAATCTCGTTTTATGACTATATGGTATACCGCTGCAATAACGTGGATGGGTGGAAGTAACTGTAGGCAGTGACTGCACAAGTAAGATTGCGTGGATGGAGAAACGTTTGGTCAAAATAGGAAGTATCTTCTGAATTATTAAAATCCTTACTAATTTTCATTATCATTATTCCTACTATGTTTTTATTACTTTTCACATTTTCAATTAGAAATATATAATATCATGACGATATCATTTATCAATAATTGAAACTAATTAAAATTTATTGGGAAGTTTACTAAAAAAGAAATGAATATATACAGGATGATTTCAAAAGATGGGTCAGAAATTGAGCCGTAGGTTCAACTCATGAAAACAAACAAAAAAGTTCCTGTAAACATTTCCATTTCATGGGTCCGGAAATGAATAGTTCTCGAGAAAAACATTGTATCATTATTCAATGTAGGTGTATGAGTATTTGTTTATTTTCTGTCGTTTGCACAGTATGATGCAAGACAACGTACTGCAAATATTCATTATTTTGTTTTGTTGCCATTTATTATGACGAATTCCACGTCGTTTCCGTTATTTTGTTGATATAACAATACAATGTTTACTGCAAACTGACGTTTAGCGCGAAAACTATGATTTTTTGGATCCATTAAATTGTTTGTTTCTGGTTTACAGCATCGTTAAATCATTCATTCTCTATTTCGCTTATTTGTGGTTCATTTCATGAATATTTGCAATACATTTCTCGCATAAACTGAGCCAAAAAATTAAGTTTAAAGGTAGTCTAAAATAACAACGAAACTTAAAAATAATAATAAAAAAAGGAAGTACATTAACGAAACAAATTTAGGAAAAAAAACAAAGAACGTTTCGAAAGGAATAAAAAAAAATCCACGCGAAAATTGAAAAAAAAAAGATAAAGAGGAAAAAAAGAAAAAAAAGACAGTAGATACATGGATTCGAACCTACAACATTCACCGAATAAAAGCTTACCGATTACGCCACAGCTGACAATTGAAATGGAATGTCTGCATTTCTGACATTTAAGCTAATAGCGGAAATCCGATGAAAACAATGCAAATATCTCGAACATGGGGAAGCGTTGGCACCTAAGAATATCCTATTCCTATGTTGCGTAGGCCTCTGAACACGATGGTGAAGTCTGTTTCTTGATCAGACCTTACATGCGAAAGTTGTTAGGGGTGGTCAACCACGGATGGACGGACAGGACAAAACTCAATAACTACCGATTTTGGTAGCTATCACAATAGCTCCCAAATGGATCGCTAAAAATTACTAGCCATAGTAATTTTTTGGCCTCCCTCAAACATTTTTTTTTTAATATCTACATGATTTACTTTGGAATTGAAATTATTAGTTTTTATTTTAATAGTATATTACAGAATTAACAATAGTGATATTACTATTAACTAGACAAAATTCTGTTGATGAGAATTTATTGTGTACTACTACTTTCATGTATTTATCTTCAAAAGATTATTGTAAACTTTTAATGGTTCTTCTTTGATCAATATTTAATTTATTATTAAAGATGTTTTACGTGTGTTTTACGTTAATATGAAATGACTGGGTTCTGGCCACCACACACAGTTCAAATTAAGTACATAAATATAAATACAAAATGCGAGCGCTTTCGGGATGGTCTACGTCTCGTTCTCAAGCGGAGAAATGAATAACATATTTCAAAAATAAGAAATAAGGTCCGTTGGACCTCATTTCACTTAGGCTAAGTGAACTCTGAAAATATTAACTTATTTTGAAATGAACAGTATGAACTATTATGTTAAGCCATGAGATTCGATGAACTAATTGAACAGTTAAGAATTAATGAATGATAAGGACTGAAGTTATTGACTTAGATGTCATAAAGTTAATTTCATAGTTGTGTTTGCGAATAGAAAATATCCCAAAGTATTATAGATAAAATAATTCTATAAGACAATATTTTTATTACATGGAACATTTAATTCAATACTATTAAATACATTGGTTGACTTATGAACTTTTGTGACTCATTTTATTTTTAACTGTTATAAGTGATAACATTATGTTCTTGTCAACATCCCTCACACATTTATAAAGTTACTAAAGAGTTATTTAAATTTTTTCTAATTATCATTTTAATTATATTTATAAAGTTGAAAGTGACTTTTAAGTCACTCGCTTCATTACCGGTTATTTCTTAACCTACTCTAATCTGCTACTGCTCGCATACTAAACGTGAATGACGATGGCATATTCCTTAGCAACTCTACCGAAAATTAATACTTTGAAGGACAACTCTTATTGTTGTTAATGAGATATAACTACCCAAAGGCTAAACAATCATGTTCCATTCATCGTTCATGGAGATAATGCCTATTTACCTAATTTTAGTTTAGGTAAACATCCTGAAAATTAGTTTTTAATTAAAATATGGTTAAATGGTTTAAAGTAGTGGAGGGAAAGTACTTCGAACATAATGGTTGTTTACAATAACATGAATAGATTTCAGGAGCGTCCAATTATTCATTCAATTTCATTTGCCCACTTGAGAAATTTGCCAGTAATACAGCAGCATATTAAAGCTTTTTAGCTGCAATAGGCCTAAACTGAAATATAGTCCTTGGCCGGAAAGGAAAATGTTCAGAATTTCAGACTTTGTTTAAGATTCTCATATACATTTCTTTTGAATAAAAATAATTCGTTATATTTTATAAGTATTTGCCCTCGAGATGTAAAAGGTCTAGATGTAAAGATGTAAAATGTAGTTTGGTAATGAAACCAACTGTGCTGCTTCATTATATGATTACTTTTTTTTCAATCTAATTTTAATCCCAGAAATCCCACAATTATGTTGAAATAGTAATGTTATATTTAAAAATAATGTCATTAGGGAGAGAGTTTGAAGCCTTTTATCACATTGCTACAGTCCGACTACGATAGCTTCACGATTGCAAAAATTCCTGAGCCCCAAGACGTCAAAACTTGCCTATCGAGGTTCCGAAGAACGTCACATTACAGATTTAAAAAAAAAATAGTTTTAATAATGTTTAAAGGAAATGCTAGACTATTAGTTATTGGTTGACTGCTTTCAATATAAGATTTAACTGTTACATTGAAGTTTTATGTATTTCTTTTATATACAGTAGAGTCCCGATTATCCGAGTTAATGTGGACCAAGACTAACTCGGATAACCGAAAAACTCGCTTAAAGCGAAAATTGTAAAAAAAAAAAAAATCATGTTGGTTTAAATGTATATTTTAACAAATATAAAAGTTATACAAGATATACAGATACACCATATGCATATTGTTATGATAATTAAAGAGTTCTTTTACTTAAAAAAGTCCCTAATGGTTTTTTGTTTTACGTTACTTTGGCGTTTTTCTGCAGCAATGTTTCGTCATTTTTTTAAGGATAACAGGATTGCTGGTGTCGCTTCGTGTTGTTGTTCTATATATTCAATAGCACTTTCGTTAGCTTTTAGTCCATCTGTATGGGAGATTTTCATATGTCCATTTTCATCGTCACTGTCTTCATCATCATCGCTAGATTCATTTTCCTTATTGACGATCATTTCATCTGTTATGTCTTGTTGTTCGTCAGCGTTTATCCAGTCACATATATCCTCTTCGTTGATTGATGAGATCAATTTCAGAATTTTTTTAGGTAGTTTTAAAAATAGAAAATGTAGAACCAAAAAAAAAAAAAAATCCTAGAAATATTTGATAGCTTGGTTAAAGCGGAAACTCGGATAATCGGGGCTCGGATAATCGGAGTTTTACTGTATTATGTATTTTTAAAGCCCTGTGCTTTGAGGCGAGCTTGTTTGTGATTGGCTGAGAAGTAGATACGTCATTATCATGTGGGGTTCCTTAAAATCATCAAGATATCGTAGTCCGTAATGAGAAGTAGTCAAATCACGAAATAGTGTTGTATTGAGCTGTTTCATTCATTTATAACAAATTATACCCCAGTTAGATGACGCAGTTAAAAATACTCGAATGAAAAGTTCTACTTTAAGGACAATGGTAATCTTGTCAGGTAATTCACAATTGCAGATAAAGTTAAAAGCCTTCCGACTTTTAAGGTATGTATCATAAGACCTTCAAGTGTGTTTTGGTGACCTTTGACCAATTAAGACTTTGATCGGTAATGCCGTACGAACCGAAGACAAAAAACAAAAGTAGCGTACGCCCTTTATCACCGTTTCATCTCGATTCGTTGTAAAATAACTATCACAATCAGGAAATTATATTTCGACAATAAGTCATAATTATACTTTTTTCTTGGATGATAGTTTACGAAAATCTATTTTTAACGAGATTTCTAAACAAATGAGCACTTATACAGCGATCGGCAAGAATTTGTGCGATCTCGAATATTACTGAAGAATTATATTAAAATTCATGTAAGCACCTCGGTCCAGAATTTTATTCGTTGACATTAATTCTAACTCTTCAACATCTCCAAATCTAGACATTACGTTTCACTCCAAAGACTTTCAATTAAAAATTTTGCTATTTTGACTTGAATAACACATATGGTGCTAAATGTTAAAAATCAAAAACTAAATAAAATCAGCTTACGACCCTCTGATACTTTGTTTTGAAATTCCATGTGACCACATCGAAAGAGGTCGTTTCGAATGATCATTGATCTTGCCCACAAATATTTTAATTGGAACCTTTAAAAGTTGTCTGATTTGTTATTATCCTGCAATGATGAGGAGCTATTAAAAAATCATTGATATATTTCAATATAGTTTTGAAAATTTTGGTTTGTAGCGGCTTGATCAATTAGTGCTACTGCAACTTCATCAACAGTTTCTTGTGATATTCGTCTTTGGCCTTTGTCCGGTGCTGCTGCCAACTTTCCCGTGTTCTTAAATTTGCGAACCATGCATCGTAAATTTGTTATCGATAGTGGTACTCGACCCCTTCTGTTGTCTCTGATACGTCTGTATTTACGTAATGCCCTCGTGGCATTCGAAGGCAACTGATAATAAAGGTTCACGAGTAAAGTGTTAACGTCATTGCTGTGCTCTTGTTGAAGACTAGTGCATGAGACAGCGTATTCTACTCTTTTCAAGGAAGCTCCATTTGCATAGCCAACAGCAGCGCCTCTTGTCGCCTGGTGGTGATTATGTGAACTAGGATCTTTCTTCTCATGTTTTCACTCATGACCCATAAGCCTACAATCCAAAGTTTGAGATCGATGGGCCTAAAATTTATCAACTTCAAACACCGCACGTTATTTTTTTGGAAACCTGGTAATATTTTTTTTTTCTTTTTAAGTTCAGCTTTTCTCTCCGCCTATCTGCTAAAACAAAAAAAAATCAGTCTTTTCAAGTAGTATTTCATGCTGGCTATATTCCCTTCAAAACTACTTGTAATTGTAACCTAATTGTTGCAGCAATGAACAAGCAAATGTGTTTGTGTGTGTGTGTGTGTGTGTTTTAAATATTTCAGTGTTTGAAACTTACGCATTCCTAATTAACTTTCTGAGTAAACTAAATTCATTACAGACTCCTTTCACTATTCCTTTGCTTTGCAGGGTTGTTGTTGGACATCAAAGGACAAAGCTGTCTCCAGTGATCCTTCTTAGAGCACATGACAATGAATGCGATACAAATCTTTTTGGAACCAATCACAAAGGAGCTCACTTTTATCCTAGTATCCATTTGGAACGAAATAAAGTTTCACAATCTTCCTTTAAGCAAATAAAAAGTCCTTTAATATGGATTATGATTACGATTTATGAATAACTTTTGTTTCATTTTGAAGTTTAATTTTAGTTTAGCTAAAAATTTATAATGAGCCTTTAGTTTTGCTTGCTTAATATATTTAAAGGTTAGAATTAGTCAAATTGAATGATTCTTTTAAAGCAAAAATAAAACTTCTAGCAACTGCACTGATAATTACAATGACAGAAATAATGGTTTCTCAGTTAAATTGTGTCTATTCGAAGAATGACCTCCTGCAGGAATTAAATTTACAGTAGTGCTTCTTCAAATAAGTTATAATTTTAGTAAAAATGAATTCTATGTATTTATCTGCTATAACATTACTGTAAAATTTCACCGGTTTATTTTT
Source organism: Thereuonema tuberculata (assembly GCA_023159025.1). NCBI lineage: Eukaryota > Metazoa > Arthropoda > Chilopoda > Scutigeromorpha > Scutigeridae > Thereuonema > Thereuonema tuberculata. Next base: position 32,219,448 of record JAFIDM010005346.1, on the reverse strand, counting down.
ACTTATGAAATCTGAACGTGATAACTAATGATAATAATCTTACAGTTGACCAACAGCTTTTGAATCCTTTAAATGTGATTATTTTCTATTTATTTTATTCTAAACTGCAGTATTGTTCTTATTGATTCAAGTAATTAACCGTTGAATTTATATTTAAAGAGTTGTTTACCTTTATAAGCGAAATAGGAAATTGTTGTTACTAGAAAATTAAAATATCAGACTGGACAAAATATGCTGGGACGGTAAAAAATAACGAGATATCAAAGCAATGGAAGACGAAAACTCCAATAGAAAAGAAACTCATTCGAAGAACAAACGATAGGTGGCTTGATGATGTTAAATGAGCTGAAGGCGAGTTTGAGGATTTGGGAAACGGTTGCTTGCAATGGAGTCTTTGAAGAGTTCAACGCTTCTTCAGGACCCCGCATAGTCACTGATCTAGAAGATAATGATGGTGATTATAAAACTAATATTAGATTATATAAAAGAATAAATTTGTTATTAAGAAAATAAAAACAACTTTAAAATATTCTAGATTATTCGTCGGGATCGCAGTGGAGCCTCCAAAGCAAAAATTAAAAACAGTATTTATATACTTTATTTATAAGAATTTAAATTTAGATATAGATAGATAGATAGATATTTATATATATATATATATATATATATATATATATATTTACTTAGGAATATTAAATATGTATAATTAAATTTCAAATATGTACAGTATTTAATATTCCTATAAGCATCTGAACAGAGACATCGCTGTTTAGTTGACTACTCCTGGCTGATGATCGCCAAAGAGAGTGAAACCGCTATTGTACGATGTCGATTAGTAAACATGGGTCTCACCCAGTGATATTGATCACCCACTGATCACCCATTACCCACTGACGGATCTCACCCACTGGCAAATTGGAACAGAGAAATACTGAAGGCAGTTGTTTCATAAAGGAAGAAAAAAAAAAGTGGCTTCAGTATTTCTGGGCGTCTAGAGATTTCCGTACGTTAACGGAGGCTTGCACAAACAACACTGGATTAACGGGTTTCTGCCTTTATGGTCAATTCACTTCTGATTGTTGATCCTGTTTAAATGCTGTCATATCTCTGAAAATTACCTAGAACCAGAAGTATTTTATAAAATTCGACACCATTTTGAAATGAATAACTAAGAAAATATTTCCATAGCAGTACATGGAAATATTTCAGTCATACTTTGCTAATATCGGAAAAATTTTATTTCGATCCCAAGAAAAATCTCAACGGGAAAAAAAAAACTTCGAGGTTTATTTTGTTTTGAAAAGATTTCAAGTTGTAAACAATATTAAATCGAATTTCTTCGAAAGACTTAAATGGGTATCTGAAAATTATAATGAAAAGAAACTAAAAAGATTCGATGGGATAATGGTACAAATTTGACCATAAAAACAGACATTAAACTTTTTATTTGAAAACTTAACAACTTTAAGTTATTACTTACCACGAACAGTAAAACAGTATCTGAGTCTTTTCAAAAGCCCCTGTGTTTCCTGTGGTCAGTCACTTTGGTAACACCCTCATCTCGATATTATTGAACAGCTGCATCAGATTGGAACAAGACTTCTCGTATCCATCTGCGGAGTTCAATGTTTTCACTCTAATTATTCGACTTGGTTCAGCAAATTGCTTCAAGCATTCGCCAAATCCTACTGCCTCTTTTGTAGGAAGAACGACAGGCATGTGGTTAATGTTCACTTTTCCGATTTAATCCAGCTGACTAGGTGGTAATATAAGATAATTCGTTGCATGTCCACATTTGTTCATGATTAGGGGATGCAATGAAGAGGAAATGGTCCGGAAGCAGGAATAATGATAGCCAATCTGAACCAAATGAAATTTAATATCTTCTAATATAGTTTCAGATAAAAATCAAGTTGTCCAGGCAGGTTTTTTTTGTACCAAAGGATCTCTCGTTGGCGTTGGTTTATAAAGAGTTCCACTGTAGCTTGAGGCTTCTGTTAATGGCAGGTCACCATTTGAATAAACTGTCTGATTGATTCGGATTGTTCACGATGCAAAATATTGTAATAAAGTGGCTTAAAATTTTATTTACAGTTGGTGTGCCGACTTTAGCATTTAATTATTCAATAATTCCCTCTTTTTTTTCCCTACAGCAAAATGGATCCAAATTTTATATAATTCATGAGGAAGTAACTAAATGTCACCACTATTAAAATTTCAACTACTAAAGAAAAATAAAGTATTTCGGGATAAGTAGATGACTTATCTATCGATACACAAGCCTAGAAAAAACTCCTATCTCTCTCATTGAAAAAGTTACTTTACAAGCTAATAATAATGTATATCACTTTTGTATATAGTTTTTATTATCTCATTATAATTTTCAGTTTTATTCCTGAAGTGCTTACTTCAGCTGACTACCTAGATGACAATTAAATGCGCTGTGAAATAAAAACGAAGTGATTACTCTTTGAGACCATGTTTTATTTAGTGTAAAGAAGTGAGAATTCATGGGCCATCCCTCTGCATATTACTTTCTGTTGAATAACAGTATACACGTCTGTCAGAAGATACAAACTTAGAAGCAAGCTTAAAACCAGATGTCAAAGAAACTGACTTCCTTATGATTAATGAAGTTGGGTAATATCTGACAACAAACAACGCAATACTAACAAAATCTTTCATATAATTTTTCAGATCTGTCTGTATCTAATGCACTTCCGTAATTCACTTCCTCTGTATTTGGAAAATTATTTTAATTTCCTGTGAAAAATAGAAATAATTTCTACTGTGAAACGTCCGCGACAGGAATCAAACCTGCAACCTTCTGATCCGAAGTCAGGCGTTTTATCCATTAGGCGACGGGGACTACATTCTAATTATTATTAAATATCTTATCACTCCCTCCGTGTAAGTGACGCAATGAGAGAAGAAACTAACTTCTTAATTTTAGCCTATTTAGCCTACTATATTAAAATTAATATTTCACTGTTCATTTTTTAAATTACTACAAGCGCAGGCCAGACTAGCATTAGATGCAGACGTTCGCCCTCAGCCACGAACTGAAGAGTCGTTGGAGACATTTCTCGACAGGAATGAAGAAATTAAAAATGATTTTGAAACACACAAAAAAATTTCTACTTAAAATACTCTAGATAAACTAAAAACAGTTACATTGTTCTCCCGTCATTGTTGACGGGGTGTATATGTTAGTATAGAAATGTTAACCCTTGAAGGCTGAATAACTTTAGGTGATAGGATTTGAAAAATCTGAACTAAATATATCCCTGCTCCCATTCAAATGTCTTCAAAAATATTACTATTATAAAGCTTTTGCTTTGATGTTCATCCAACCAAACTTTTTCTTTCTTTTCTTTGTGTTCAATGAAATGCTTTTAACTCAGTATCAAGATAAAATTGCCACCTTTCCCGTATTACACCAAAATTGTACATCCCATTCTATAAGTCGATTGCCAGTATAATTATAATTTAAATCTTAATTTTTATTATTTCTTTCTTAAAAAAGTAGTATCAATTTTTATATCTTAAATTTTATTTATTTAATCAAATCTACTAAAATAAATGAGATATTATCAAATTCATTTTTCAGTATAAATTATCGTTCTTAAGTTGAAAACAAAAAACCTCATGCATCGTGAATCTAATTACGGAATACTTGAAGAAACCTGCAGACTGTTGTTTGAATTTTCGGTTGTTTGAATTTTCCTTACAATCTGTTAGAGAAGAGTGAGAATCGTTTAAAAAGCTATAAAGAAGCTCTATTATTGTAAGGATGGTGCCAAATTTTCCTTATTTCACTGAGTGTGGATGACAATCCAAATTAGAGATATATTCTTGTCACAACATTTTTGTTATGAATTTTGTCTCCTCGAAATCAGCGATTGTTGTATTGGTATTCTTATGTTCCTCCTCTTACCTAAAGCAATCTCTCTTACTTATACAATTATTTACTTTTACTTCCATGTTCTTTGTGTTTACACTCATTTATTGATTATTTTACTCTATACTCAGTTTTAAATTTGAGTGAGTTCGCTTGGATATTTTTTTATTTTTGGTTTTCCTAGAAATATTAAAATATAGACTAATGATGTTGCAATACATTACTACCACAAATACTCAATATAATAATTAAAAATAATTACTCTTTCTAGTTTAGTTAAACGGAAATTACAATCTCCCTCATAGCCCATTCTTTAAGATTATTTACATTTAACTGAAAATAAAAAAAAAAATGTAATATCTAATCAAGTTACCCTTTTTACGCCTAGATTACATTAAATTCCTTGTTTCTGATAATTAAAGTTTAAACATTGACCAAATTAAAATAAATCTTTTAGGAAGAGACCAGAAATGTTAATTGAAACTAGAATAACAAACGAGATACCATTTTTACGTTTATTAATTCCGTAATCTGGGTAAATAAAGTACTTGAACCCCACTCGTATATTAAATTCAATTAACTTAATTAAATAAATGCCTCCCCTCAGTCCCAGTAGTTTCAATTGAAATTATATGGTGGCATCTTCTAAATAAACACGTTATTAAGTAACGGTTGATATTAAAAATATTTGGAATTCATTAGCAGCTTAAAATGAAGATTAAGTACAACATAAATATCAACTTAATACCTGACATAATTTTAGAAGAGATTTAGCTCATTTGAAAGTTAGGAGGAGGTTATTTTAGTCAAGAAATTTAATTTCAGCAAATGCAATACTGGTGCTGCCATCTATCCGCGGACTCTCGCATTATTGTGTAAGATGTAATTTCAGCTTTTTCTTCAAAAAACAGCTATTTTTTTATTATTGTGATCATAAACATCAATTAGATTTTAATAGTAGATTTCTAATATTTTATGTAAGATGTTTTTAATCATGATTTAAGATTGGAAAACTTGAAAAAGTGTTTATTCTAACGACTATTCCTGGTAATTATCAGGTTAAGATTTATTAATATTCATATCATATTAACAAACATAGAATTCACTAAAAGCAAGTGAATATAACTTTATGCTAAAGCATAAATTTAAGGGCGACCCATAATAATAAAAAAGAAAAATAATATTAAAGAAAAGAAAGTACAATAACGTAAGGAGAAAAAAAGAAAAAAAAAAAAAAAAAACCACGAGGACCTTGAGAAAAAAAGATTAAGAGAAAAAAAAAGTAAGATATACAGATATGAACTGACAACCTTCAGTATATGAGTCCGAAACTTTAACCATCAAGCTATAACTGAAAAAAGACGATTGTATTTCTAACATTTAAGCTATTTGCAGAAATCCAATGAAAACAATGCCAAATATCTCGAACATGGGGGAGGCGGCTTAGCCCCTGAAAATACCCTATTCTTACGTTGTTTGGGTCTCTGAACAGGATGGTGAAATCCCTTTGTCGATCCGACCTTCCGTTCGGGAGTTGTTACGGGTGGACACAGACACGGACAGACAAATATAATAGCTATCGATTTTGGTCGCTATCCCAATAGCTTCCAAATGGATCGCTAATAATTTCAATGCGAGACAAAATTAAAATCCGTCACTGTCATTATATAGATTTAATATTATTGCTTCTCCTAGTTCAATAAAGGAATTCATTTTCTCCTTTTTTAATTAAATTATTATTTTTCAAAAAAAATTGATTTCATAATTATTTACATCTTTTTAAAGTTGAGACCTTCTTCAGGTACTAGCCTTCAGGAAACATTTAGATGATTAATAAGAAATAATGTAATGAAAAGTATAATTGATACCCTTCCTTAGTGACATTTGTTGTTTGCTTATATATCCTGAATGAATTTATTTTTCGTTACTGTATAAGGTTAGATTACAAATTTGAGTTTCAATTTCATAAGTCTATCTGGATTGAAGATATCCAGATTTGAAGATATCCTGGAATAGCACAGAAAACAATTTGCAGCTACAATGTCTATTTCCACTGAATTCCACTGAAGAATGTTAAAAAAGAAAAAAGAAAATCACATATTGTCAGTGGCGTAGCGTGGGTTTCAGCCGTCCGGGGCGTAGGCCAAATTCGCCGCCAGTGGCAGCTTTGAAAGCCTGTAGTCGAACTCGTTCGAGTTTGAAGTCCTGTTCGTCAATTTCGGTTAGTACAGACGGTGTTGCCAGTCGCTAGAGCGACTACACTCACTTAAATAAAGGTGATTCCCCGGTTCCGTCACCGATTAAATAATAAAAAGTTCTAATCTCATTTTAATCGGTTCGAATTGTAGGTGCGACAAAAATATGAAAAAAAAAAAATGGTTCAAATTTTTAGTTCAGATTACAAGATATTATAATTTATGTGAACTTTTGCCGCCCCCAAAAAGTGCGGCCCGGGCGGGCCGTCCCCGCCTCGCTACTGTACTGATAAAATCCATGGCATAGTCAGTAATATAAAAAATTAATAAATCTTCTTACTAATATTATCACCATTTTCATCAGGATAAATCAGTTATTTGAGATAAATCTGTTATTCTTTTCTCAAGCTTTCAAATTATTACATGTTTTGCCATCAAATTCACGTTTGAAGAACAAACAATTATGGAATGTTACTTTTCAAACGTCATCAGTATCATGATTTTAAAATTTATATACAGTATATCGATAAATAAACATATATTTAAAATAATAAAATGCAATAAAATGATATTGATATAATGATGTTTGTAGTATTCTTCTGTTTTTACTTTTTTCTTGAAAAAATATTCTTGAATTTTATGTCATTTTTGTTGAAATACAGTAAACTGGAGAAATATTTATAAGTATACTTTCCTTTTTTTTTTAGTAGAAATTTCTACTTGCTTTACATGACTATGTCCATATTTCAAAATAAATTCAACCATTTCTGATTCGACATTATGCATATTTAAATATTGAATTTGTTCTTTCCTGTCTAAACTGTCCACTTTTTTTATTTACGATGTACCACTGCAGAATCTCTTTAAGACCCGTGAATACCATCCGATTATTCACCAACTTATTTGGCCAACTTTCAGTTTTCGAGTAGCTAGAGCCGACTTTCAGCACGTTATTCAGCGACTTTGCAGCGATTTTAGTTGGCCGACTCGAGTCGGTTGTGCAGGACTAACTCGAGAAAGTTGGTCGGAATTACCAATCACAGGGCAGCGTTGGAACACGTCAGTCATGACGACATGCCCATGGAAAGAAATGGCGTCCATAAACGATTATCGCCGTTTCGAATCGACGACAAGCTCGTACACAATGAATATCAAAGTATTGCGAGTTCTTTCATGCATAAATAAAGTTTATACTAAAATGCAGTAATTGTATGCGGCAGAATTTATCAGAGAGGTTTCAAAACCTCCATTTTTTCGGATTTTCCACAGCTGCTGAGGGAAACGCATTGCATTATGGGATTGCTAATATCACGGCCGACTTCATTTGCGAGTTGGATGGTGTTCGCGGCTGGCAAAATCGGACCAACTCGAAGTTGGCCAACTAAGTTGGTGCAAAATCGGATGGTGTTCGCGTAGCTTTACAATACAATCGGCTCTGTTCATGAATCCAGCAGAATTCAGAATCACTAGAGAGCAGTGGACTTCAACAAATCACTATAAATCAGCAAATGTGTGTCAATGTTTATTATATCCTAATTTTTCTACTTTGTCTCTCTAATCTTGCCTGAAATAATTTTATAGGGAGAAATAAACAGGATTGGTTTCCCCAATTAGTATTAATACAAATATATACTATTAAAACTACTTGGAGCAACTGATCCTCAGAGACTTACTAAATCCCTCCAACCGAACAAATGCTTCTTTTTACACATCATTCCAATATTACATTTGGTAGTAATACATTCATACATTCAGATTTTGATAAAAAAGGGGGGAGTCAGTCGTGGCAGGCAACTCATCAATCGAGATTAGCAATTCTTGTTTATGAATTTACTAGACGGGTACCGTCGCTTCGCTCCGGAACCCTTGCATGTACAGCATTAAAAAAAAAACCAACAACAACCTTTATTTATTTATTAAATTAATATGGAGATAGGAGAATATACGACTTCCCAGCTCGTTGTGGGCTTCTCCGCTTAACTCAGGTGTATTGCGCGTTGGCACTCACACGGAAGGTTGCCACAAAAACACTTCATTTTTGCATGTATCTTCCAAACGCAGAAACGTTTGTTAATGAATGATATACCGTATATCAACATTTTTCTCAATATAATGTTCTCTTCCAACTTTTATACTTTTCGTTAAATTGAGAAAAAGTCAAAATTTGACCCTTTAAAAGGCGCCATCTTGGAAACCAAAAGCTTTTTTCGAAAGATTTTTGTAGCATTTTGTTTGTCTTAAAAAGATCTACATATTATCTATTTACATGGTCACTCTATCTCTTATAGTTTGGTCACGAAATTTTGAAAAACGTAAAGTCTTATGACAATGACAGACAGAATAACGCTTTTATATAATAATGTAAAAAAAAAATATGATGATTAAACATGCAATTTTAAAAGTAGTAAGGAATTATTCAGAAAACTTGTAAATTATAAGAATATAAAAAGTATTAGTAACAAAGTTAGGAGATAGAATGATCCTTGATGAATAATGGAGTATCATATTTTTAATCTCAAAGATTTTATATAGTTTGATGATAATCCAATGGATTTCATAGAAGAATAACATTAATAGTAAGTAATCATTAGAGAGAATAATCCCTCATTATAATACGAATTCTTCTGCATATTAAATGAAATCTTGTTTAACCTATAAATATGGCTTTATGCATTTTAAAACACACGTGCGAATATATGATAAATATCATATCGCATATCGAGTATAATATACACTTGAGCAGAAAAATCGCACAGTTGTATTTTTTTACTTTGTTTTTTTTTTTTATTTTCCTCGCGATTCGCAATTTTTTTTAATTAAAATAATGTCAATTTAAATATCGTTTCATCATCACCTATCGAATAAAGTGATACCACTGAAGTGTGTATTGTCCCTTCAAAATCAAGACAATAGCAACAATACAACAATACCAAATTGATAAAATCGATGAAAAATCGAATGAGGGCCATAATTAAGGCTAGAGGAGGGAATACCCATTATTAATAATAAGAACTGTTTCATAAATGTTTGTTTTGAATTTTGTTTTAATTAACATTTCCCAGGCTGTACGAAAACGAGGTTTCCTGTTAGGCTAGAAGATTCCTCCAAAAAGCACTCTACTGACACGCAATACAAATAGTATCATTGGATAGTTATTGAAACGATCTTTCAATTGACATTATTTTGATTCAAAAAACATGCGAATCGCGAGGAAAATAAAACAAAAAGTAAAAAAAATGCAACTGTGCGATTTTTCTGCTCTCCAGTGTATGTTCCAAACATGTAAATATATAACTATTATCATTGAATAAGTAATAATCAAATAATTAATGTAACTATTACTGTAAATAATAATATTTCCAAAGTAAATAAATGAATACAAGTTTATCCTTTTAATACATTGATCTGTTTCAATGTGCATTGTTATAGCACTGTAGTAAATTCGAAATATCGAAATTTTAAACTAAGACGCAATAAACAATATATTTTGTATTTTTTCGATAAATTGTATTTTGGGTATAGTGAAACTACGTTTTATTATTTTCTGTCATTTCGAATAAAAATTCTGGAACTCAAGCGCTGTTATAGTCTTCGGTTTCGAAATTGGTTCAATTTTGCTTTTGCACAGCGACTTCGATAGGCAAATCGGAAATGGCTGAAGGTTGTGTTCAAAAAACACACTGTATTAACAATGAAATTAAAATTTTATGTGTTTTATTATAAAAAGACCATAAAACAAGGAAAATAATATAAAGTTTATACATTAGAAATACAAGAAGTAGAAATTTAAACAGAAATGAGGGAGTAGAAGTAAATGAAAGTATAGTTGCAATGGCTACTATTGATAAAATTGATATTGATTGATAAAAAATGTTTACGTTGGAAAAACAAGGTTAAATTTGATGTTTCTGATTGTTGAATCTTCAGGTTGCTATCAGATTATTATAATTTGTTGAAAAGTTGATTGTTTCAACAATCTATATTATGTAATTCTCACGTAATTCCTTAGTTTGTTGCTAAAAATTCTTTTCGTAACTTGTATTCATTTAGGCTTGAAAAAGAAGAGACGATCTTTTCTCTTCGAAAATTTGCGTTTTCAATAAATGTATTAGGTACTTATTACATTTATTTGCGTTGATTATTTTGATGCTTAATATTAAAGCTTCTAAAAGAGAGGGGGATTAGGAAGAAATACGGTTTAATCACTTTCGTTTAAAATTGTCGATTAAAGAAAACTAAAAAATTTTAGTAAGCATTTGTGTTCTATTTACTGACATTTTTTCTATTTATTTACATTTATTTTGTCAAAATCGAATAAAACTTTTCAATGCATTAAACAAGCTTAAAGAAGCTGCCTACATTTAATTGCACTGCTTATAAACTCTGCTCACAAATCAGTTAGATAGACCGGGGCATATCACTGATGTCAGTTTCCAATTTCTGTAGACCGTTGTTAGGAGCTATCAAAGATGTTGATAATGCTTCTGTTCGTTATGAAAAAAATCTCAAATAGATACGAAAATATACATCAATGCATTTGCTACACACCTAGCAACGACTCACATAAGTTTGCAATAGTTTCTAACTAAATATTAGTATTATTTCCTTTAAAATACTGTTTGGAATTTCGAAAATCGTTTTATGAAGAGTGGAGAAACTTAAACTTGATCATTTAAAAAAAGTAAAATAAAAAAATAAATAAAAATAAATAAAATTGATGAAATGGGTAAAATATTTCAATTGGAAAAGTAATAATTTTTTTATATCAATTTTTTCATAATTATTTGCCCGCAATTTCTGGCTGTTCAAAATATAAAAAATAGCCATAATGTTCTAAGGTTTTTTTTTATTAATCTCGGGCCAATTATCCCTTCTTTGAAGTCAAACACTTCCTGAAAACATTTTTTCTTTTTAATTGTTTCATTAGGAACATTAGGAGCAGTCAAATTTGGTGACCCATGAGATCATGGCAGGTTTTTTAACAAAGAATGACGACTTCTGTGAATAAATTTCACCGACGAGCTGTGCAGGCAGTGCAGTGGTCCAATGTTTCACAACACGATGTTGAACTTTTTGTTAAAAGTTAATGAACGACTTAACCAGTCACTTCAGAACCTCCCAAGCAGAGGTGTTCACTTAGATAGATAAATAGAAGATAATAGAGTTTTCTATAAATTGAGTTACGAATTGTAATCCCGCTGTAAACAAACTTCTAACAACTTTGAATAAGCATATAAAACAAAAAGAAATAAGTTAAAATATCATTTTCAATAGGGTAGTTTTAAAATGATACTTAAGTTACTAAATTCTTTTTCTAACTTACGCTCTTATAACGCTCATCTTTATTCAATAAACACTAAAATTCTTGATATAATGGAATGATACAATATTCTATAAGAAGATCGTACATACAAACCCTTTAAAACTTTAATATGTAATATTTCATTATAAATCATTATTTACAAATGAACTAAATTTATATTAAATACTATTTACCTTGTTAATTATTAATATATTTGAATATATAACATATTAAAGAGTTGGTTGGTAAATATAGTAGAACTCAGAACTAATAATTCAAAACGAAATTATATTGTATTATATTTACCAATGTAATTTTGCTGGTATACAATATGCATCACAACTTTCATAATTCTTCTTATCATATATAGAAAATTGACAAATAAATCTTACATCTCCTTTACACATCATTCTATATTTCGTCCTGATGAGAGGACTTCTTCAGGAATCTCAAATAAATACAAAATATAATATAAAAGAATAAAATAAGAAAGACAAAACCTTTCTCTTCTTATGAATATAAAATATGACAACAAAGTAAATTGAAACAATTGTACCATATTAAAAATTCTTTTTAAATAATTGCTTTATGTTAATACAACTAAACAATATGAAAGAATCATAAATTTAAATAAATAATCAGAAACAAACATAACATCCAAATTGAACAAACATGTAGATTCTCCCATAGATGTGACAATTAATACTTCACTTTAATGTTAAAAATTCTTTAACTTTCTTGTTTTTAGTCAAAGATTTCTTAAATAAACTTAAAGATACATCGTTTACCTTCAGAGATTTGTCTTTATTCATTGTTTAAACAAAGGTCACTGCCCTGACCCTATCGTTTATAACATCTGCAATGTTAAAGATGAGCATAAAAGGTACAAATTAGAATCCTGCTTAGTAAATAGTTGCATCTGCATGAATAAAGACAAATCTCTGAAGATAAACGATATATCTTTAAGCTTATTTAAGAAATCTTTGACTAAAAACAAGAAAGTTAAAGAATTTTTAACATTAAAGTGAAGTATTAATTGTCACATCTATGGGAGAATCTACATGTTTGTTCAATTTAGATGTTGTGCTTGCTTCTGATTATTTATTTAAATTTATGATTATTTAATATTGTTTAGTTGTATTAACATACAGCAATTATTTAAAAAGAAGTTGTAATACGATACAATTGTTTCATATGATTTAGTTGTATTAACATAAGCATTTATTTGAAAAGAATTTGTAATATGGTACAATTGTTTCAATTTACTTTGCTGTTATATTTTGTATTCATAAGAAGAGAAAGGTTTTCGCTTTCTTATTTTATTCTTTTTATATTTTGTATTTATTTGAGATTCCTGAAGAAGTCCTCTCATCAGGACGAAATATAGAATGATGAGTAAAGGAGATGTAAGATTTATTTGAGTCAATTTCGCATAAACAATGTTGATTTACATAATTTACGTAATTTAAAAGCAGCAGAGCTGTTTATTATTTTTCATTTATTGATTCTAGATTACTTAAGTAAATAAACTTAAATATTGTTTATATAATAAAACTGTTGTATGTGCTGTTGTTAATTAGAATAAAGTATCATAACTATTTCAAAATATTTACTTTTATTCTTTAACTTAAATAAGACCTGAGTTTATATTAACCACCAAATAAATCTGGAGAAAATACCCAACATCTAATTAAAAAATCTGAATTTTCTGAAAAATAGTTTCAGAATATATTGACAATAAATTAATTCTATACGAAATGAGCCGGAGCAATAAATCTGGAAGTTTTGACTAATAATTGTTTTTATTAGTGACTGCTTACAAAATTAAATTTGACTGTAAATTATATTTAATATATACGTACTTAGCATTGTTTTGTATGTATAAAAGTTATTTTCTTTTCTTTTGGGCTAAAGCTAAATGCACAGAAAAATTTAATCTATATTACTAAAATCTTTTATTTCTCTGTCTGTCTGTCTTTCTGTCTGTCCGGCGCAATTTTCTGTGAGAATGGAAAATAGAAATAATTTTTTCAATGAAGCATCCGCGACAGTAATCGAACCAGCAACCTTCTGATCCGAAGTAAGATGTCTTATCCATTAGGCTTTAGGGACTACAACTCTCTTCAAATTTTTTTTTTAACTTATATCTCCTTTTCATTCCCCCATCAATTAAGAATGCATTCAATCTTTTTTTTGAATCTCAAGATTGTTTATTTATTTTTCCATCCGTCAGTTTATTTGTAATTCGAAACTGACAATTAGAACTATAATTGCTGAAACGTTGCAATATTTTAAATATTCTTACTTAACCAAATTCTATGTGATATTGAAAAATATGTGCGTGTACATGGCAGATGTTGGAGTAAACAAAACAGAGTCAAGAAAGAAAGAAGCACTCTTTTTTTTGAGGTGGAATACCGAAAAAATCACTATTTGCAGCTCAAAAACCATAAATATTTGTAACTCAAACGTCACTGAAAAGTGGCAATTACTATAAAAATGAGAGCCAAAAATGAAAGAAGCAGTACTTTTATTAACTAGAATACTGAAAAAACACTATTGTAACTCAGAAACCACTGAAAAGCAACAATCTACAGTATATTACTAAAACCTTTTATTTTTCTGTCTGTCTGTCTGTCAGTATGTCCGTAGCAATTTTCTGTGAGAATGGAAAATAGAAATAATGTTTACAATGAAACATCCGCTACAGGAATCGAACCTGCAACCTTCTGATCCGAAGTCAGACGTCTTATTCATTAAGCCATGGGGATTGCAACTCTCTTTGTATTGCTTTTTGACTGATCTCTCCTTCCCCTTCCCCCATCAATAAGGAATATTTCAACTTTTTTTTTGAATCTCACAGATTGTTTATTTATTTTCTATCCGTCAGTTTATTATTTGTAATTCGAAACTGACAATTAGAACTATAATTGCCGAAATGTTGCAATATTTTAAGAATTCTTCCTTAACCAAATTCTATGTGATATTGAAAAATAAGCGCATGTACACTGCAGATGTTTGAGTAAAGAAAACAGAGTCAAGACAGAAAGAAGCACCCTTTTTATGAGATAGATTACTGAAAAACACTATTTGTAACTCAAATACCTGGCATCACGTCAAAGTTAAGAACTTACCAAAGAACGAGATTGTCGATAACATCAATCGAGTGATAAGTCAAAGAATACAAGGTGAGACTAGAGAGAATTTAAGTGAGAATAAGATTGATACCTCTGATAATCCACAACATGAACATCTCTATCTTCCTCAATATCTAAACTCATTGAATCTCAGCGGGTATTCCTCAACATCGTTTGTCATTGAAGATTGGATCTCCAATAATGTTGTTGCAAAAAATCAATCCCAAGTTTGGACACTGCTACGGAACTCAACTTAAATGCCGTTCATTAGATAATGATCTCATAGAAGCCGAAATTATAACAGGAACTCACAAAGGAGATTTTGTTTTCATCAATAGGATGTGTATGAAACTATACGATAATCTACTTCTATTCACTTTCACAAGAAAGCAATTTACGATCAGGCCTTCTTACACGATTTTTATCAATAAAGCTCAAGAACAGACTCTAATAAAATTGCCATCTATTTGGAAAACGTTGTCTTCACCCACGCACAACTTTATGCCTTTGAGTCACAAGTCGTCAGAATTTGGTTATCTTCACTCGAAAGAATAGTCACAATCAATTCGTCGCCAAGAATTTCGTATACAAGATACGATCTTCACTCATCATCTATATTAACAAAAATCTATCTCAACATATCTCTTCTTCAAATATCTATATCAATCAATTTGCACACGGGTAATGGTTGTAATTAAGAAAAAAGATTCAAGAAAGAAAGAAGCACTATTTCTATAAGATAGAATACTGAAAAATCACTATTTGTAACTTAAAAACCAATATTCTTTGTAACTCAAAAACCACTGAAAAGTATATCTCATATATTACTAAAAGCTTTTATTTCTCTGTCTGTCTGGTGCAATTGTTGTAATTTGTGAAAATAGAAATAATTTCTACAAATTCACTATGGTAATCGAACATGCAACCATCTGCTCCGAAGTTAGACGTCTTAGCCTTTAGACCACGAGGACCACATTCTCATCTTCATAAAAAATAAAAATATATCATAGATATATGATTCACACGCTGGTTCTAAAAGCAGTCGTGGATTGACAGAATATAAACATCAGAAATTAAATAAAAAAAACCTTTAAAAAAATTTAGTTTTAGTTTACTTGATGTAATTTGTGTGTGTGTGTGTGTGTGTGTGTGTGTGTGTGTGTTATTAATAAATAAAAATTTGTATTCCGTTACATATGCGGAGGCTTCCGAAGCGAAGCGACGGGCAGCCGACTAGTTTCTTAAAAAACTGAATTCTTAATTGAAGCTTCTTTTATTTAGTTTTAACTTATTGTATGTTAGGTGTAGTAGTACCAACATATCCATTAATAACATAGCTAGCCTTCATAATTTCCGTTGATTAAAATTTTGATATTTATTGGGTATATTTTAGTATTAAAATTTACTCCCCCCCCCCCATTAGATTAAATATTCCACATTTTTTATTAATTATCTTTATTTTTAAGTGAAGAAATAAGAATTATTGTAATATTAAATGAAAATCCTTCGTTCTAACATGAACGTTATTATCAAAATCTGGTCTATGATATTTTACCGAGTTATTAAAAACTTGGAATTTGTAGGTACAGTAGTGCACCGATTGTACCTTTCCATGATAAATAATTCCGAGTACTCTTGATAAGATAAAAACGGACGATGAGCATTTCAACGAAACTGTATTCCGAGATTAATAATATTGCTTTTCTTTTTTTGATTTACAAACGTTATACGAAGTTTGTAATGTTTTCAGTACATCGTGAGGAAATAAAAAACAAAGTAAGTAAAGACAGTTCAATGTTATGATGGATTGTCGTGTGGTTTAGATCATCACTTCAAAGACTCGCGGATTGCCAATCAAAGAATATATGAACAGCGTATTCCATTTAAATGACAATTATAATAATTAAGTAAGTAATGATAAGCTCAAACGGGGCAAAAATATTGTTACTGTAGTAACATTAAGAATATCTTATAATATTTTAAGGTAGCAGCAAGACTTTCTTGTATGCTAATTATTTTAATTTGTTCGTCTTAGGCATATTTTTGGAGGTAATCTATATATGTTGAATTCTTCTTAAAATATTTAATGAAAGCCAAAATTATTTATTAAAAATTATTTTTAGCTTTTGCTTTTATTCTTCAATAGTACGTACTTTCTTGATATAATACTATTGATTTTGACGCATATAATATAATATTTTTCTGTTTTTAAATTTGAAGAAATAGTTATTTTGGTTATAAATGATATGTTTTGCTTATGTAGTTGAGAACTCTTCGGTCGAGCTGACGCTTCCAGTGGGGAGACAGCTCTACCAGGATTTCGTTTCTTATGGGACCTCCCAAACTACATTCCTAAAAGTGACTTTTTTATTTATAACCAAAATAAAAAACTTTTTCAAATAAAAAAGAAAAGAGAAAACTATTCAAAGTCATTAGAATTCATTCATTCTATAGTTCATCTGTTTGAGAAAGCTTCCATCTTCATTTCATAACAGAAGTAACCTGTCTTCGATGGTGACGTCACTGCTCTTTGAAGCTCTATGGTCCTTTCACTATTATGGCGCTGTCTGTATACGACAACATTATTTCAAATTTATATCGAAAAGGAAAAAAAAAAAAAAATGAAGATTACAGGAAGAGAATATCGTTAAAAAATATATCTATTACACGTTAATAATATGTTTATTATATGTTAATAAAATATTTATTATTATGTGGCTTATTATATTGTAATAAGATACATTTATATTATAGAGTAATATAATGTCAAAAATAAAAAAGTTTAGCTAATTATTTTAAATTTATAAAAATTATTAACGTGCGCTAAAATATTATTATAACCAGACCCTTTCAGTGCAAAACATGGCCAAATACGGCCTTAAAAAACGTAAACAAACACCCTCTGTTCGTACAAATGCGACAAACAACCTGTACCCCCCCCCCTCTAGGCTTTAACCCTTCCAATTCTAGCCAATAGTCTGATACGTTTCTGTAGCTCCCAAGATGCAGGTAGCTCGAGAGGCTATATAAACTCATTTTATTTAACTTTGGTTCATTTTACCGGAAGAAGGCCCCCCTTAATTAAAGGGCCGAAACTAGTTGTTTTTAACTTTTTATCCATTTTTAACTATTTTGACCAGTGCGTCGGCGTCACGGATAATATTATTTTAAATTTTTAACTAAGAAATTTAATCAAACTAAAGTAGCAAGAGGAAATTAAACAGACCAAAAAAATAAGAAAGAAAAAAAAAAAAGAAGTCGAAGAACCTTGATCTAAGTGAAAGAAATCTCAATGAACTTCGATACTAAAGGCTATTCAAGAAATTTGGAACAGCCTTGAATATCTATCAAACACACAAAAAAATAATCAAAACATGATCAAAACAAATAAAATTAAACCAAAGGAAATGAAGGAAAAAATAACTAATTTTTTTAAACAAATTGGTTAAGTTTTAAAGAATTCATTAAAATTCAAATTTTTTTTTTTTATTTCAAAATAATTTGAGTATACTCCTAAAGACCAGGAATAGTTGAAGACAGCAATCTCTCGGTTTAAGTGATATATTTTGATTGCAGCTCTATGTTTAAATTATACAAAATACAGGGTGATTCAGGAAGAGTTACCTCCACTTAAAGAGATCATTTATGACGATATTTCGAGCAAAAAATGTCGTATAAACCCGGGTCCTTATTCTCAATATTTACAGAGTTACAATAATGTGAAGGTTATCTGCAAAATATCTCTTTCGTTAGTTGGAGGAGTAAAAACAAAAGAGATATAAATAATGAACGATTCAGACAATGTTTTCTAAAGCTGAAAATGTGCTTGAATTGCTTAATTATTTCCTACAGAAAGTTATATAATGTTTTAACTACAACATTAAGTTATTCTGACCCACTTAACAGAACAATCGTTGCAAATCGCACCAATTCTATCGAGTTGAGTATTGTTATACAGTTGTTCATAGTAATGCGGTTTCAATAAAAAAAAAAAAAAAAAAAAAAAAAACATTATTTCTGAAAAGTTCATTCTTTATTTCTCATTTCTTTTTACTACTCTAACTAACGAAAGAGGTCTTTTACAAATAAACTGCACATTATTGTAACTCCATAAATACTGAGAATAGGACCCGGGTTTAAATGACATTTTTAGCTCAAAATGTCGTCCTAGATGAGCTCTATAAGTGGCGGTAACTGCTCCTGAATCACGCTATATAAAAAAGAACGTGTGTTTAATCAAGTTTTCAGAATATTCAAAAACCTCATTTTCAGCAATGAATAAGAGAACAAGGTAAAATTTATCGAAAACTATACGAGGTGCATTCAAATCATAACACCTCCGAATTTTTTAATCACTAACGAATCACACGAGAACTATGAAACTTGTGTCACTTCTCGACGTAATCTTCATGCAGCCCTACACATTTTGCACAACGTTGACGCCGTGATTCCATGGCCACTGAGAACGCTTCTTTAGGAGACTGTTTTGACTACTGGAAAATCGCCGATGCAAGAGCGGCACGGCTAGGGAATGTGCGGCCACGGAGTGTAAATTGAAATAAGGACTTTTTTTCAGTTGTGATAATGATTAAATAAGTCTTCCATCCTGAACTGAATTTAATATTTACTTATCTACTTAAATAATTACAATTACAGTCCGTGCGGGGAATAATGATCCTCCCAGAATGCAACGCAGCTTATAGATTGATCTTTCCTGGCCGACAGCTAACATTGAAAGAGAAGAGGTCGCTTCTCTTCTCTTTCAATGTTAGCGGTCGGCCAGGAAAGCTCAATCTATAAGCTGTGTTGCATTCTGGGAGAATCATTATTCCCCGCACGGACTGTAATAATATCATGTTCTTGTTGTGTTATTGTGATCTACCTCCATTTTTCGGGTCTAATTAATGCTGCTGTCGTTTGGATAACAAACATGTCAAACTTTCCCTCTTATGAAGAGAAAGAAAAATCGAACCCCCCACGCCGGGGTTTGAACCCAGGATCAGAAGAATCAGTCTCATGACAGGTCCTCTGATTGACCATAAGGCTGCGCCTGAACGACAATAATATCATTAATTAATAAAGATAGCATTTGGCTTATAATAAAGTATATAATTAAGTAGGCAATAGAAGTGTATAATAATCAAGTATTTATTATCTAAATTTAAAAATCAATTTTTGTCTTTAAGAATATTTTGAAAGTATCTTAGTATTCTCTATAGACTGTGCTGCATATTAGTTTTTTTAATATAAATTAATATATAGTGAATAATAGATTCTCAAGAAGATAGATCTGAAGATGATATCACTCGTGGTGCCGTCTAACGAACGAAAGAAAACTTTATTAATAGCAAAGGTAATGCAAATAAAAGTGAATTGATATTGATTTTAATAAAGCTAATATACCGATAACTTCTTGTGAGGTACATTGCAATCTTAGAAGATCTAAATGAAATGCTCCCATCTGATAAACAGAACTTTCTAATACAATTAACAAATTATTCTTAATGGCAGTAATGTCCCATTTCGAGATGGGGGAGTTCAAGCAATGATTTCAAAATATTCCTTGATGTTTTGCTTTCATAATAAATGACGCCGAGTTTTTTAGGATTTAGCTTTTGTATGCTAAATTGTGTAAAACCTGCTTTGTGGGTCCTTTACTTTATTTGAAACTATTGTTAAAAAATCCATTGAAATATGCTTTCATGGAAAATATATACAGGATTTGAGTCAAGTAAATACATTGAAAGACTTATTTTCAGGAACAATTTTCGGAATAAAGGAGAACCACGATTTAGCAGACCAAAATTTCGGTTGAATTTTACAACCCCTAATTCGAGAAAAGCTGAAAGTTTTACAATGCGGCGCAGGTTCCTATATTAAAGAGTATTATTTTATTAGAAAAACTCCTGTATTTTTAATATGAACAAAGAAAGCCTCCAAATTAAGAGGCTTTTATCTCGAGTAAAGATATCAAGGTTAAAAAAAAAATATAATAAAATAGGCTTATTTTTTTTTTTTTTTTTTTTTATTCATCAAATTTTACAATTCAGTCCTACTAGGTTATAAGCCTGTGTTGTGGATGCTGAATTTATAATGGTATTATTTACAAAAAGGTTCCTATACAGGGTGTTTCAAAAATACACGGCATAATTTCAGGTATGTATTTCCCACATGTAGACAATCAAAATAGTTCATTACAACATATGTCCGGAAATGCTTCATTTCCGAGTTATGGCCTTCACAACACTGAAAATCACCGGAACGTTTTTCGTTCCGCCGGTCGTTGCCATTACAGAAGATGTTCAAAATGACCACCTCCTGCTTGAATACAGACCTCACATCGATGTCTCATTGAACGTTTTTCTTTCCGCAGGTCGTTGCCGTCAAAGGACACATTAAGAGGGCACTCTGACAGATCATTCCGAGGCGAAGGTTAAATTCAGTGGTGTGTTTGGCGTTCGACTGTGTGTCATGTACACAAATCAGGAGCTGGCAGAGATGCACTTCATGTACGGTAAGGCAGACGGCAATGCTGCGCTGGCTCGTCGTTTGTACCAGGAGAGGTACCCACAGCGACAATGTCCAGATCGGAAGACATTTGTAAGTCTCCATCACCGTCTGTGCGAGTATGGAAAATTTCACTCTCCTGGATTGGGAAGGGGACGACCAAGGTCTACAACTCCAGAAGAACAGGAGGAGATTCTGGAGACTGTGAACAGAACTCCTTCTGTCAGCACACGAAGGTTAGCGTTGCAAGTGAATGTTCCCCATACGACTGTCTGGAGACTGCTGAAAGAGCATCAATTGTATCCTTATCATTTGCAACGTGTACAGGCGCTGTCACCAGCAGATTACCCTGCACGAGTTAGGTTCTGTCAGTGGTTCTTGCAGCAGTGTGCTGCAAATCCGAACTTTCCTGCCTTAGTATTATTTACAGATGAAGCACAGTTCACACGAGATGGCATAACAAATTTCCACAATCAGCATGTATGGGCGTATGAAAACCCAAATGCAACTGTTGTATCTCATCACCAGGTGCGGTTCTCCCTCAACATGTGGGCCGGTATCATTGGTGATCGATTAGTTGGACCCCATGTACTTGTAAACAGACTTACGGGGCAGGCGTACACAAACTTCCTGGAAAACACCATACCTCATGTTTATGACGACACTCCACTGATCGATCGTCAGCACGCTCACTTCTTGCATGACGGCGCTCCTGCACACTTCAGTCGTACGGCTCGCCGGTACTTGGATCGAACGTTTCCTGATCGATGGATAGGTAGAGGTGGCCCAATTGCTTGGCCTCCACGCTCACCTGATCTGAACCCTCTCGATTTCTACTTGTGGGGCCATTTAAAATCATTGGTTTATTCGTCTCCGGTGCCTGATTTGGAATCCCTTCGGAATCGAATTGTGGCACGTTCTGAGGACATACGCAACATTCCTGGAGTGTGGGATCGTGTTCGCAGGTCATTGAGACATCGATGTGAGGTCTGTATTCAAGCAGGAGGTGGTCATTTTGAACATCTTCTGTAATGGCAACGACCGGCGGAACGAAAAACGTTCCGGTGATTTTCAATGTTGTGAAGGCCATAACTCGGAAATGAAGCATTTCCGGACATATGTTGTAATGAACTATTTTGATTGTCTACATGTGGGAAATACATACCTGAAATTATGCCGTGTATTTTTGAAACACCCTGTATACTTAATATTCAATTAAGTGTACAAACAAAACAATTATAATATTTCAAAAAGATTTAAGATAAAGATAGAAACTGTTTATAGAACTGTTTATATAAAAATATTACGAAATTTATTTTCAATTTTTCTTTATATAATTATTTTTTGTATGTTTTTTACCAATTTGATAAACAAAACTAAGCATTGTAACTTGTATATATAATTATTAATCTATATAATTGTTTAAAACGCATTCGATTAAACAGACTTCCGGCAATAAATGACCCCCACCCCCCACAGTAGTCTGTTTAATGGCTGGCTTAATATATCATGAAAATCAATTTTTAATATTTCTAAATGTTGCAAATATCTATCTACATATGTATTTTAAAATTTCAATACGTTTTAAACTATTTTAATTTTTATCCAAGAATACTCAACTTTCCGGACTCTAGCTTTCGGGTCACAATAATCAGGATGAAAAGTAAATTTCTTTTTCGTTTCTTATATATCATTAATCAACGATAGTTAAAAATAAAATTCAAGAATCTCACAACAGGCGTAGTTTGCGAGAGGAAAGACATTTCCTAGACCAGCGGATTCAAACCTTGTTAACTTGCATACATCCCTTCACAGTCCATTTTCATAAATGTACTCAAATATTTAGTCAGATGTTTGTAATTAATGTAGTTGCTGTTATATCAGTTTTGTAGGTTGTAACTGAAAATAAATGGGGTCAATAATAATGGGATTTAAATAATGAGTTAAGCAAACATATTATACAGGTTGTACCTGAAATGTGCTGCCAAACAAAGATTGTATTCAATCACGGCATACAACGAATAAATGTCATATGAAAATGGGTCTGAAAATGCTTTATTTCCAAAATATGAACGATGCAACAATACAGAGGTGTTGGTCGTACAGTCGCTCAGTTTCACAGAAAGTGCTCGAAATGTCCTTCACAGGCCGCAATGCACGCAACACAACGTCGTTCCATCGACTGCCGAACACGGTCGAAGATGCCAGGTGCACGTCGAATTGTGTTTCACCTATCCACTACGCGATCAGGCAGTGCGTGGGAGTCAGGAACCTGTGTGGTGCACACTAATGCTTTACTATAACTCCATACAAAAACGTGCAGGGGGTTTAAATCAGGGGAACAAGCAGGCCATGTCACGATTACTGAGGAGCAATTTAATGACTCTACTACACGACGTAAAGACCAACACCTCTGTATCGTTTCATCGTTCATTACTTGGAAATAACGCATTTCCAGACCCACGTTTACATGACATTTATTCGCTGTTTTGCATGATTGAATACATCCTTTAAGTTTGGCAGCATATTTCTGGTAAACCCTGTATATTTACAGTGTCGTCAAACACTGTTTAGGGAAAGATAACGAGGGCTTTTCTCATTGTCAAATAACGAAAAAAACCCGCACCATCCCTCACTGCAGCGTTGGATTATTTTAACAGCTTTTACCTTGTCTTTTATCTTACACTGTTGACTTAAGTGCCTTTTTCCGCCATTACTCAATTTTTTCGCATACCCCCGAACGTTTTTCCCTTTACCTCAGGTTGGGAACCGCTCTCCTAAACGAAAGGGATTAAGATGAATGCGGATGGTCAGTTCGATGAATGTAAAAGTGAAAAAAAAAAAAAAAAATTATAAAAAAATAAAACGAAACATTCAATTTTATAGGTAACGAAATAGCGCACTCTGTTTACACCACTAATCAGATTCCAATTTTAACAATTGGTCACTAATAAACTGATAATTTCCAATTTCTAATTGTACTGTGGATTCAAATTCTTATTCTACCTTTGATGAAGATGTATTTACTGTATTTTAAATCAAAGAGAATCTATTTTTTTGTTTTTTTTTTTTTTGTTTTACCATTATTTTTAGAATTCCATCAAGTTTGCTGAAAACCATTATTTACGATTATATGAGAATGACAAAATCAGAATAATTTCAGTTTTTTGAGCTGCTGTTTGTCATAGATGATATTCTGAAAACTGAATGAGCCGCGGTAACATCAATATAAGTAGTGGAGAAGCAAATTTGAAACCTTAAGAAATGCTTATATACTATAATTGAAATAGATTTTGGATAATAATTCTTAGTACTATAGAGGGGGCTAAATGGAAAACTCAATCAGAAAAATAAATTTAATGGAAAAAGAAAAAAAAAAACTATGCATATCGATAAGAATGTGAATGTGTTTCAATATGTTAAATTGGGTGTGAATGAATCTTCCAGCTTTAAGATTAACAGAAATGAATTCTTTGTCGTTCACGCTATTACTACGAGGAGCTGCTTAGGTTATGACACTAAATAACCTCGCTCCCAATGATTCAATGCCGATCCACTAGTCTTTTCAGTCCCAACATTCCCTATTAATGATATTTGATATTAATTTCTTGTTTTATCTCTCGGGTCACTAATTCACTTGAATTAAGTTACGATAAATGTATTTTTCTTGATTCAGTATGTCTTGCTTTTGAATGAAACCATTCTTCTTATTGGGATTGAAAACAGAATTGAAATTCTTGGAAATTGTCTTCCTATTAAGGTAAGAATTCTTAAAATTTTAAACAGGAAAATATTTTTAAAGCGAATTTAATTTCAACTTTAAACTTTGTTATAAATAACTGCTCTATTTTTTTTTTTTAGATGTTGAAATATCAAAGTCATTACGAGGTTTTCGTAGTTATTTTGGGAATATTATGCATGAGCTGTAAGTAATTTATTATTTAATAAAAAGATATTTCTAAAATTTTATTTATTTCTAATTTTTAAAATTTTACATTTGGTTTATTTTTTGGGAAAAATCTATTTTATTTTAGTTAGGGTCTAACTTAGAAAATTTCATAAAAGATAACAGTGTTGCAGAAATTTTATTTAAATATTAATATGAAGTATTCCATCCATGGGGGAAAAAATTCTAAATTCAGTCAGCTTTTAATTTTTATTTGTAACAAATAAAATTTTTATAAAATACATATTTCAAAAATAAATAATTTAAACTTTTTATAATGAAATTTATTTTACTGACACTACCACGAAAACTTTCTAACATTATTAAATACAAGCTATCAATTTACAATTTATAAATTTAAAGAAATTTTTTTATGTGTGCAACTCATAAAATAAAAACGAGTGACATTAATATTTCCATAATTCGTTAAATTCGTATAAATATTTCCATTATTCAATTTTGTTAAATTAAAATCTCATTCAAGATCTTTAAAAACAATATTTTTGCCAGACTTCCAGAAACATTTTTAATAATATATCTTTGCTAAAATACAAAACAGGATTGGTATTAAGAAAGTATTTCATGCTCTTTTCAGATTTTCATTGTTATGACATAATCAGAATCAATTTTTTAAAAAATAAAATAAAAATAAAAAAAATAATATAATGTGAGTAATAAAAAAAAAATCTTTGTCTTCTTTTTTTTTATTTACTGCTTAGAGATATTTTATTAAAAATTATTATTAAAATTATTATTTGGAAATTGACAACAATAAGTTCATAATAGTAAGTTTCACATTTATATATATTACAATTAAAAAAAAAAAACCGATCAATAATCTTTTAGTCTTGTGCATTTTAGTTTTATCTTTCATGTAATTATTGCATGTAAAAACTTTGTATTACATTTAACTTGTTGATAAATAATATATTTAAAATAATATTCATCACAACAATTATAAAAATATCTGTATTATATAAGTTTTCCTTAAAGAAATGGATTGAATTATCATTGAGTTTAAATGTATGAATAGCGACAAAGGTATTAAATGTATTTATTTCCAAAGCTTCCATTATGAACCTTTCTTTATTTTACATAGAATTTGTACTATCTGGTTTGGATTATGGTTATTAACTATACAATGTTCTGCCCATCCTGATAAATTTCTTTTATTATTTTTATATGCTCTAATATGCTCCTTTACTCGTTAAATTAGTGCCCTCCCGTATTTCCGTTATATATCTCCCCACAATTCCTACAGTTTAGTTTATATACAACCCCCGTACTGTATAAATTTACCTCATCTTTTTAGCCTTTATTTTTTTGAAATTAATCTTTTTCCATTAGCTCTTATTATTGTAAATATTTTTTTTTTACATAATTCATTAATAGATCTGTTTGCTTATTACATTCTTATAATTTTTATCATCTTTTACTACATTTTGTTTACTCATTTTTTTATGGAAATAATTTGTTATACAACTATTTACGAATATTTTAGGAAATTCATTCATTGCCAATTCAGATTCCATCTTATTTATTTTTTCATCCCATAACTTTATCTCTTATGTAAGTGGTGATCCTGTCTATGTAATTCTTAATAATTGCACGTTTCTGTTATACTATGTTCAAATTTAAAACTTAATATATGATTACTCTTATATGCTTTCTCATAGTAATCATATGTTATGCTAGATTCTGTATTATTTAATAAAATATCCAAAATATGCTAATCTTCCTTCAATTTCTTCTTCTATTGTAAATTTTATATGTTGGTTTAATGAATTAATGTAGTTAAAAAAAACGTTTAAGTTGTCTGCCATATCCATACCACATTACTAAAACATCATCCGCATATCGGTAGAAATAAAATTTATTTTTGCTCCATTCTAATATTTAGTCATTGTCTAGTTTTTTTATATAGAAATTACACATTAGTCCTAACACTGGACTACCCATAGGAAATCCCTTTTTCTTTTATATACTTTATCTTTCAACATAAAATATGAGTTATTACAAATCAATTTTAGTAGTTCTAAAAATTTCTGTGCTAATTTTGTAATTCTATAAGATTCCTATATTCTTCTATATATTCTTATTCTATATTTCTTATAAGTTTCCTCTACTGGTACGGAGGTATACACTGCTTTTAAGTCTAATATAAATATTGATATATGAATTTTCTTATTCTTACAGTTAGTGGTGTAATTATCTTTTATGATGTCAATTAAACTTCTTTGTGTTCTTAATTATAATTTCTTTGTTAAATAATGGTAATTCTTTTAATATTTCGTTAAGGAATCATGCCAAATTCCGAGTGGGTGCGTCAAATAAAGCAATTACTAGGCGCAAAGGTATTTGTACCTTATGTATTTTCGGCCTTGGTTGGATTGTCGGGGTTGTTCCCACACATGAAGTTATTAGTTTATATTTCCTGAAATCAATAGTTCCTTTACTTTTAAGATCTTGTATTTCCTTATTAATTCACCTTTACTTACTATTTTTTCTTCATATTCTTGTTTGTCCATTATCACAATATTATTTCTTTTGTCTGATTGAAGGATAATACGTGATTCGTCATTCTGTAAATTCTTTATTATTAGGATTGGACTTAATAATAACAGGAAAATTCAACAAAAATAATATGATAGCAGAAATTGGAAAAAAGAAAGGAATCCATTCCAGAAATATGTAATATGTTACACCAATTACTAACAAATATAAGAAATATTTAAAGACACCAAGAAAAGATAATAAAGAATTATAGAGAGAGAAGAATTATAATATATAATTTTTGTAATTATTCTGAATATTATTTTGAGTCTATTGTTTACCAACAAGATAAATGTAATATATATTAATCTGAAGCTTACTATTGTAAATTTCAAAATAACGGATTTGTAATACCGAAGATCGGCAATAGTATCGGCAATCTAAATATTGTAAATATAAATAAGAATAGCAGAAGTATTTTGAATATTATGAAAAAGTTTTCTTCTCTCATAATATAATATTAAGTTACATAATTTATTCATTGTGATAAAATTACATTAACCACAAATACTCGGTATTTAGTCTCTTCACTACAGGCTTTCCAATAATTGAACTAGATAACTTGCGACTTATTATGTATAAGTAAATTTTGAATTATTCGCCTATGCAAATGTTCTAATGATTTGATCTGCTACAGCCTAAGCAGATCGCAAAGCTTGCAACTGAGATACCCCTCATTCGCTGACCAACTAGTTTTAGTACAGCTTCTTTTATTCAGCGCTATTCTTTCGTAGCCCCTATACACCTTTCTATCCCAACCACAAATATAAAATTGCAGCTAAGCATTCAACGTATGTCTTCAGTAATGTTCTGATTATTGTTTTAATAGTTGTACTTCAAAAAATATAATACTATCCAAAGTAGTAATTAGCCTATAAGGCGTTAGGAACAGCATCATAATAGAACTGTGAAAATATAAAAACTACGAAATCTCCCTTAGATAGATAATGGAGAACCAAATCATTTTCAACATCTCTTATCAAAAATTCAATTTTCTTTTTTCTTTTTTTTCATTAGTCAAAAGAAGTTGCTAGCAAAAGAAATTTATTATTATTAAGAAGTAATCGTGAAAACGACTTTAATATTTATATTAAAAATAAGAAAGATGTCATTTAATGTATTCCTCCTAAACAATCTATTTTCTGTTACAGGTGTATTTGGAGAACCGGAAGATGCGAATTCTAAGAGCGTGTTACTATTCAAAACTGTCAATGCTGCTGAAGGAGATTCCGTTGACATGCCATGCAATATCAGTGAGTAAAAACAAAGATTAAATAAATCAAAACTCCCCGTGGATACCCTGAACATTGAGAATAAGTCACAAAAACAAAATACACAAAAAAATACGTATTTTAAAGATAATAACCAACTCATAATCAAACTTCCTAGAAATTAAATTCCTAGAATGGATTTATATATTAAATAGCAAATGTGATATTATTAATACACGCAGAACTAGTTTATCAGTGATTTAAATAATCATATTTCTCACAGGCCTTGACTTACAAGTTACGAAACAGCACAATCTTAAGATTTTTCAAGGTTTTGAATTGAAGAAACAAGTCCAAAATACGAATATAGATTATTCAGTTTGAAGTTTTTTAGATATAAGTAGTTTAATGAATACTACCAAGGAGACATCATTAGGATGGCATTGATAAAAAACTGTCCAAAAATTTTAAGGCGGAAAATAAACATTGAGAAACATGAAAATAAACATTGTAGTTCGGACAAAATATAAGAAAATGGTTTTGTTGAAAACGTGCTAGTTTTCTATTTAAGTTAATTATTAAAATAAATAGATATTCATATCAGTGTTCAGAGGATATTCTGACTTTATTTTTCTTACTATCATAATGATCCTATCTGCATTGAAGACAAAGAAAAAACAAACAAAACATCGTTTTTATGTGTGTGGGTTCAGTGATACATAAATAGATAGAAGATAGAAAGACGATATTTTTTTACACGTAAACAATTAACTAATAATTATTTACTTATGTTTGAAATTATATAAAGCCAAAACCAATAACTTTGAATAATAAAATTTTTCAAGACATGTCGCCAAAACATACAACTTCAAAAAACATCCATAGTATGTGCCTGTTGCCGCAAGAAAAGAAAATATTCTTATCCTTGTTCCCCTAAGATATATAGAAATGAATTTTACCTTTAAAGAAGTACAACTTTACCTTCTACAAGACTCGGAAAAACACAGCAAAATTAAAGGAATAGTTCAAAAGTGGTTAGCAATAATTTTATTTATTGTAAAGCGCAGAAATGAAAGATGCTGTGAAATTATATTTCGTTTTCAGTTTTCAGAAGCGCTTTTATCTAATTAGTGCAATTCCCTCTGAGATTTTTGAAGTTATTTTCTTCACTACTTGAGTACCCTACGGTAGTCAAGTAACGCTGTGCAATCATAAAGCATCCCTGGTGCATCTCCTACCGAATGAAAAAAATAGCTAAACAAATTTGAATGCGGTTAACTTTTTAATTTTGCCTTAGAAATATGAAATATTTTTTCAACATTTATCTATTTTCCGGTAAATTAACTAATAATGTTAAAATAGTTAAAACCTTCAAATACCACATTATTAGTTATTATTAATAATGCTGTTAAATATATATTTTAAAGTTTCATAAAAGGTGTAACGCAAATATAATCCAAGGTTGCACTAAAACTACAAACTGACTTACTGATATGCTTATCTAAGTTCGTGATCTTCGTAAAATTATATTCATATTTATTCCATTTAATTTCGCATTTCAGTAATTTACTATTCGAAAAAGGGAAATGATTTAATAAAATATAGGTAAATTAGCAATAACATTTTATTTATTCTGCTTGTTTAATTATAATGTTTTATTAATTCTAATTCTTCAGCAAATAAGATAAGGTTGCAGAACACTTTAGTATTTTAAATCGGCAAACGGTGAACTGTGTAAAATAATGATTGTGTGTGCGTTTCTTCCCAGACTAGTGTCCACCCTTTTTTGTTGAATGGTTCTACCTTAAACAAACGCGTACCTTTCCCACAAATTGGGACTTCCCCAAAGTTAAATATTGAATGCTTTCCAGTGACTTTTTATTTTTATGAACTCCATTGTAAGAACTGGCCGAAACATGTTGTCATTATCCTTTTAGTTGATGATTTAAAAATGTGTTCAAGCCACTATTACATTCTAGTATTTTGTTAAATAGTGAAATTCAATGATGTTCTAAAATACAGAATAGGAATTTACAAACAAAAAATGGAAATAAAGAGAAGACTAATATTGTACTTACCTCATGAAAATACGCTTGCTGAATAGGGATGTTGCGACACATTCCCGCCAAACCTATCAGCTCTCTGTCTTAGGGCTATCCTGAATGGATAAATTCATTCTCACACACCCTGGGAGATCTAATAAACAATTAAATACAACAACTGTTAATGAAAACTGACTGCGATTGACAAACAAGATAATGAATGTATTGTACTCATAAAGAAATAAAAATGTTTTTAAATAGAAATACAGGAATTAATCACAGAATTTAACATACTCAATTCTCTCAATTCCTTGTTCCCCCCCCCCCCTCTTAATTGGGTTCAGTGGGAATTCAATTGACTATCACGATGCATCATTAAAATCTAAAGAGCCCTTTTTTTTAATCTGGATTGAACTTTAGTATTTTTTGACTAGATTGCGCAGCTTCGATCTTATTCAAATTGGTCAAAAACAGGAAATTTTAATTATTAGTAAACCATTAAATTCATGATGTATTCTTGTTAAATTAAAGATGAAAGTCTGCTCTTGTTTAAGTTCTAATTAATGAAAAATAATTAATTTTCCTCAAAAAATAAATAAGAAAAATAAGGCTAAACCGGAGATTATGGTACTGCCAATCACAGTCTTCGTGAGGATAGTTACATCCGCGCAGAGATACATGATAGTGCACGCTATTATCTCAAGATCGCAGTTAGCCAGATGAGAGTTATTTTTCTAGTTAAAGATCATGCAAGATCATTTTTAAAATAATCATACCTGCAAACCTCATTCTACTTTTAACTAGTTACTTGAAAGATTTGAATTCATATCTTAAAGCTAGTGCTAAGGCGGCCATCTTGTCAAAACTCGACCGTAGTCCAAAACAGCCTAGTACCGTAATCTCCGATTTCACAAAAACAAAAATGAGATTTACCTAATAGTTAATAGGAAAACAATGCAAACATTATGAAAGTAATCTTGAAAACTCAAAAGACTTCATTAAAGTAAAAGATAAAATAAAAAGTTGTATAAACAGGATAATTGCAGAGTTGTTCACATGACTTAAAAATAATAAATAAATTATGAGTTTAAGAATTATCAGGTTGAGAAATAGCTGCGTAATTTATTCTAGAACTACGAAAATTTAACACTGATAAATTTAACATAAGAGATTTATGTTGACTATTTAACATCAAACCCAAAAAGTGCTTTAGATCAAGAACTATAATATAATTGTAAGTCAGCTTTAAAGTTAATAGCATCTTATTTACGGAGCATAATTTTTAATTTCCAATCACTTTATATATCAGCAGGAATGCGAAATTATTTCAACCACAATTTTCTTATTTTATTCAAATTACTCAAATATCACTTACAATCATATGTAAGCCTGTAATTGTACTACAAATAAAAATCTAAAGAATATATCTGATAAAGAATTCCATGACACTATTCGGAAATATCAACGTATCAAAATTCGACCAATGCTTAAATAATATTCTTAAAATAGAACTGAGATATTTTTTGTAATAGGCTAAAACAGGCTTTCGGTGTGGTAGTCTGTATATGATACGGTGAAGGTAATGATTAGTTAAGTTTTGTGCTGCAAAAGCTACAAAATGGCTAAAGCGCATTGTACGTGGAATATGACGAACATTCATTTTGCGTTTCCTTAAGACGAACATTCATTTTGGAGAATTCACTGTATTTCAAACAACGGCTTCTGTGTCTTTGTACTTTATTTCTTAAAATCAAAGTAGCGTTTAGGTTTCCTTAAGACGAATATTCATTTCGGAGAATTAAAATAAATGAAAATAAAATTAAAATAAAATTTTAAGAAACCCTTAAGTGAAATAGAATACATTCAATTTTTTGATCCATCGTCCGATTTTGAATCAATGTGAAATGCCCTTTAGACTGTAAAAAATTCTTCTAATAATAAAATACCTTTTCATTCTTCCAAGTCATATTCAAGTCACAGATATATTTCGATTAAAATAAAAAAATATATATATATAAAAAGAAATCAGTGTATGAATGCATTACCTCTCATCGAACACATGACTATCACCTGAATCGGAAGACCCACATTATTTCGTAGGGAGGTTCGGTTTTCAAATTAATAAAAAAAATTAAAAATTGAATATTGTCTTCATTTAGTTTCATTTAATGTGTTATTGAAAAAAATTGCCAAACATATTTAATTCTTCTTCAATTTTATTTCAGTGGAACACCGAAAAAAATAAACTCTCTTTCATATATAAGAATAATAGTTTCAAGAATTACTTAATCAACATATTTTTATCTTTATTATATAATAAACAATTTTTCTACTTTGAAATGCTATTATTATTATTATTATACATTAAAGTTTTTATTTCAATATTTCGTTAGGATTTAGTATTCGTTATACCTACAACTGTCAATGGGAAGCACCCATCAAAGGAAAATTATTTTTGAAATGTTACCTATCGAATGAACTTTAAGCAGGTGATCCGAAATTCTTTACAAATTCTTGGAAGAACTTGAAGCCAAACTTTCTTAAGAATTTGTATTTTCTTTCTTCCTTTCTTTTTTTTTAATTGAAAATTTAAAAAAAAAAAAATTGAAACTCTCTGTAAAATACAGATTTCCTGATTTTAAAAATAAGTAAATCCGCATTATTTATCTAGTTTGCTTGAATTTAATTAATTTGAATAATATTCTAGCTCGTGTAGACATTCAAAGGATAAAGAAGCATACCAGAGGGGGTGGGGGTCCAAATCACTGTGTAGTAGGCAAAGCGATATTTTCTATTTGAGCATGACGTCACATGAATTGCAACTTGGAAGTCTCTTCTATTCAAATAATGAATAGTGCGCTTCATATAAAAAAAAAAAAAAAAGTTTTGAAAATTAGCGAAATTTGAAATATTAAATTTATAAGCGGTCTGACACTAAAATAAATAAATAAATCGGATAAAGAAACTTTTCAAAGATAATACTGAGACAGAAATTATAAATTTCACTGTTATTTTCATCAAATATTACAAAATAAAATTAGTTTTTAACTATTTCGTTTTCATTAAAGACCAATGAAAATTAATGAAGAAATTGAAAAAAAAAAAAAAAAAATTGATGAAATTCGTAGAGATTTTTTATTTTTTTTATTTTGTATGAATAAGTGATTTTTTACGTGTATTGTAATAAATCATTGATTTCAATGGTGAAAGGAACTTCCACAAACAAGCATTAAAATTATGTTAAAAAATATTTTTAACAAACAATTTAAAAAAATTAAATTAGTTTTTATATTTTTAACATAATTTTAAGTCCTTTCACCATTTAAAAAAATTGTTATTTTGTAATATTTAATAATTTGTCAAATAGTAAAAATGATATTCGGTCTGTGAACTTTTAAAGATTTTATTTTATTAGTTCTTCTCCGATATTTTATACACACTTTAATTTATTTCAATCTTAAAAAAAAAAAAAAGTGTACAGTTCAGAACCTGGGATAATTTAATCAGTTTCATTTCGTTAATTTGTGAACGAGGAGTCCCTGCATTTTCATTGAAAGAGAGTTTAGCAAATTTACATTCTTAAAAGCATTACCGTCGTCTAAAAAAACTTTGAATTTCCTTACAGTGGAAACTTTCTTTATTAAAAGAAAGATACTATATTTTCTCAATGAAATCTTTCTCTTTTAAAAACATGAATAAAGTATTTTCAAGTATATTTGTGTTACCATTAGAGATAAAAAAAAATTAAAATTCATTTAATCTTATTATTTTTTTCCAGTTGTTTTCTAAATTATCGGGAGTGACAAAAAATATAATTTCAATTGGGAAAAAATTTAAATACTTCAAAACTTTTAATTTGAGTTATTAGGTATTCGACCACTAAATTGCTTTGTAATCCAGATGACGTCATTGAGGTAGCCAATAGAAATCGTTTTTGCGGCGGAGCCAACTTTCTATCTTAAATAACCTTGAGAAGCATAATAATACGAGTATGTTTTGTTGAAAACATCGACAGAAATTCCAATTTTTCAGTTTCAATGCTATTAAAACGAGAATTTTTGTCTATTCTGACATGAATAACTAAAAAGTTTAAAAATTGGATCATCTCTTGTCTTAAAATGTTCATACCATACTTGAAAACGATTAATCCTGCCATTAATCAGTTATTAGAGAAAACCCAAACAAACCCCGCCTGATTTGACGACTCTTAATTTCTTAGGAGCATAGACCATTTTAAATTCCTTTTCCTACCATTCGAAATTTATTAGGCTAGCAGAACGAATCGATATCTCGAGCTTCAAGAGTCTCGCAGTTGATGTGTTTTTAAAATTTAGATATTAACTGCATTGTTATTGCCAAGGAATTAATGATACCAGTGATAAATATTTATAATTCTTTTAAAATTAGAATATGACCTATCTGAATAAGTTATCAAAAGCAATCAAACTACCCAGTCAAAGCAAAAAGGAAATGCCCGATTTGTTTTTTTTTTTTTGTAAGCCTCTGCATATATACCATGGCTCTTAAATAAATTTTTCTTTGTAACTCTGTTACAACTTCTTTCGCAAAGTAACTTTACCGAACTCCCTTGGATTTGTGGGAATTAAATCGACGCAAGGAGTTCAGATGAGTCGCCATTTTGTATTCCTATATTCGAAAACATAAATTTCAATCCTAATTTTCTTGGGAAATTTAGCCAAAAACATTTTTGCATAATAGAAATACTTTACAATAGATTCAAGAATTTCTGAATTCCATAACAGTGTAAAATACAATTTAGAATTGAAAACATTTTTTTTTCTAAAACATTAAAGTGAATTGAGTTCAGAACTTTGTGGTAGTCTCACACTCTAACTGTTGATAGCTCAGAGGCGAAATCTTTTGTTTACCTATGATGCCTTCTTGGTCTGATGTTCAGGAAGAAATATCTTTCTGTAGCAAAATTTTCATATTTACTTCTTTTTAAATTTGAGAGTTCTGAATACTTACATGTGATCTCAAAATTCTCTTTCCCAAAATTGTATGTTTAATGAAATTCTCAAATAATGATCTAATTCGAACTAATTTGAAATCATAATAATCACTGAAATTTGTTAAATGGTTCCATAGTGGAATAATTTCGGTCTACTTTCATTTGACAAAAATATAAGAGCAATAAAAGATATTTGGCAAGTATTGTAAAATTAACAAATTCTGATAAACTCCTTTATATAATATTTTAATCGTAATGTTTTGTCTTCTTTGGACAAGAAGATTTCATCAAACGAAAGAGGATAGGGAAAAATATATCCCACTTCCTCCGAATTCATTTTATCAGAAAAGGAGTTCATCAGAATTTGTTATTTCATTAAAAAGAAGATTATGAAGTTTCTCGAAATATATTTGTAAAATTGCTTTATTGTTGTAACATGCATCTCTTGAAAGTTGGGTGTTTTCTGTTCGAAAACCACATGTTTAAAATTAATTCATTACTGCTTATATAAATTAATAAGATATATAAATTTAATAAAAACCTTTTTTGAGTTTTTTTTTTTTATACTTTTCATTTAAAATTTTTACACTGAAAATAGGTGGCATTAATTAACTCTTTCTTTTAATTTAGTGGAATCCATAAAACTCCTTAACTACAAAGACAACCAATTTGAAATGGTATGGAAAATAAACGATACAATCTTGCACTTCGAGACAGATCCCAAATACACACTCACGACGACTCTAGGTATACATATTGAAAACCTTACTATGGACGATAGTGCAAACTATTCCTGTGAAATAAAAGTCGGGGCCTTCATTGATAAGCAGACTTATCGTCTTTTAGTGTCAGGTAAGGAAAATAAAAACTAGTAAAGCTACCTTAAAATTAATAATTACTATAAAAATATATAGGTATGTAATGGTTTTAAAGTATAATATTATTAACATTACAAACTTAAATAATGAAATTTCACTAGTTTTTAATTACTTAAAATATTAGATTATTTTGTGGTCTTTAAGATTGTAAGAGATATGAAATAATTAAACAAATATTCAATATTTTTACTATAAACTAATTCAAGACATCCTTAATTTCTTCAATTCATTCTACTGTAGTTTCATTTGTAAGACAAACAGATAGTAAGCTTGATTTGATAAGTGAATTTTATTTTAAAGCAATTTAAAACAATAAAGTATGATTTGTATATTACTTCAGAACGAATTTTTTTTTTTAAATAACCAAAAAATCCAGCAAACGTAATTTTTATGAATAAGCATATATTGTGATTTCCAGAAAATTCTAGAAATAACATTATCTTATTAACTGATGTTTAATATAAATTTAACTTTTTAGTCTACACAACTGCAAATAATTCCACAAAATCTTAAATCCTATGTTACATTTATTTTTGAAATCTTTTTGTTTCCTTTTTAAATAGCTGAAGATGAAAATCAAACTTCTACAATGCTGATAGAAACAACGGAAACTGAATCCACAACAGAACCAGAAACAACGTCTGAAGTAGAAATTACAGAGACAGAAATAACTACAGAAGCAGTAACATCTACCCAGGAGACAAACGAAGAGACTGCAGAAAAAGAAGAAAATTCAACAGATTCTGTACGAGTTAAATTGGAGGAAGAATTACGAGAACTAGGTGAAGTATTGTCTCAAGTCAAGGACAAGCAACAAAAAATTGAGAAATTTGTCACAGAGAGGTTGAGTGATTTAGAAAACAACACCAAAACCATTCAGCAAATATTTGAGCAGAGATTTTCAAAATTTGAAAACAAGGTAACCAATGTACAAAAGGTTTTTGAAAACACGGTAAAGAAAATGACAGTAACACAGCCAGAATCTAACGGTAATGGTGCTTCCAACATTCATAATGAAACAGTAGCAACAAAGAAAGTTATCAAAGGCAATCTTGTATTCGAATATATTTGGATTGTTCCTAACATTGATGAAGAAATAGAAAAAGCGTCGGAATACAACGGCACCTACAGACTCGAAAGTAATCGCTTCTATATTGTGGTTCCTGGTTATCGAATGAGAATTCTATTGTATCCAAATATCAGACTTAGTGGCAGCATTGGTCTCTTTGCAGGTATAGTGCCTGGAGATTATGATGATGTTCTTCCATGGCCCTATCGATATGATTTTCAGCTATCAATTGTGAGCCACAAGCCAAATATTGTCGATGACACTGGCACCATTAAAATTTCCACAACGAATTGTCAGAAAGCCATGTTTATGAAACCCGAGGTTGAAAATCCATTAACCTGTGGTTTCAGAGATTTCATCAGTCACAAGAAGCTTAACATTAAGTCAGATGCATTTAAAATTCATGGAAGTATGCTTATTAGGATGAGAATAATTCCAAATTAAATTAAAAATCAAATATTGTTGTTGTTTTTTTTTTCAAGTGTATTTATTTGAGAATTGATTCTAAGAAGTATATATTAATATTTTACAATTGAAGCTGGCTTCCAAATCTTAATTTTCACATAATTATCTGAATTTTAGTAATGATCTTGGCTATATGGATTATAATGGTAATTGATTAATTAACTTGATTAATTAACTATTTAATTTTTATATTACACTTCAATCTTTGATAGTTCCAAGGTAAAATAAAACGTCATCTACCTTAAATGTATCTATTAACATTCCGTCGGGCGCAACCGATCTCCTAGGCACACCTCGAACTCTTTTGTTTGCCCCTCCCCGCTAAATTTTTTCGCGAGGTGTCCATCCTAGTAGCTTCCGCTTTTCCAGTGCTAATAGCAATGGCAAGGTCAGTTCGTGATTTTCGTTCTTCATTTCCGGTTGACAGACGAAATGATCGCACAGGCTCATTGCGCCCGATTACGTTGCAGTTTGACAAATAAGAATTTTTCAAAATTTCCCAGTTATTTTTAATACTGTATCACATTGTGTCGTTAATAATGTCATATTATATAATATTTCATAATTATCTATAAAACAACTCTCTCACAACCCTTGTGTTTGGTCAACTTGCTCAATGGAGTCAGAAGTCTATTGGCTTCAATATACGTAAATATACGTTTTTTTAAAGACTAATTAAACCTGTTTTACTGCTCCTGCGGTATTTTTATACAGTGTGGGTGTTTACTATGAAGTGTTAACAATTGTTTTTTGTAAGAAAAAACGTTTATATCTGTAGAAAAGATTATTAAATCAAGGGGTGTACAAATTTCGGTAATTTTTGGTAGCTAAATATCCGTTTCCTTTAAAGACTATATAAAACTATTTTATTACTCCTTTTGTATTTTTATAATGTTTAGAGGTTCCCAAAGAATAGTTAACAATTGTTTTTAGTAAGAAAAAATGTTTTTAACTGTCGAAAAAAAAATTAATAAAATAGTGCCTCTCAGGCTCGTTGCGCCCGACCTTGTGCCACACCTTATTGCGCCCGACGGAGTGTTAATACCCGATTATGTATTTATAGTTAAATAGAACATTGAGATGGAAGATTGTTTATTGAGAAAGATTGCACTTCAGATTAAAATGACAGCCAGATGAAACTACATTTATTTCTAATAACCAATTCTCTCCTTATTATAAAACAAACAAATTGTTGTTGTTTTTATAATTTAATGTTGTATTGGAAATTAATAAAGTTTTTAATTTCTTCTTTAAATTTCTATTGCTTTTGAATGACTTTCCAACCTTGTAAGCAGTGACATGAAATCCACAAGGTTCTCTTAAGAGAGGAAGACCGAGAAACAGCTGATGGAGAACCACTCTCTCCGAAGTCAGAAATAAGAGTTGGGATATGCTACAATCGGTGGCTAGTGATAGGAGTAAATGGAAATACCTAATGGACAACCTATATGGAAGCTATGAACATTGTTAGTACTCGTATTATTAAATGACTTTATAAATCGGAAAAATCACCAAAATATGTAAGTAAGTGTCTACTTAATTAAAATAAAGAAATCCCAAAACATTCTGAGTAAGTATTATCTATTGTTTTTTTAATTTTACAATTAATAAGTTTGTTTCCGTAAATTTATAGAAGGAAATTTCTTTCAACTATTCCTATGCGTTAACGATAGGAATTGCAGTTGTATGTTAGAAAGCTGACATCTCAAAATGGTTCATTAAAGAATTGTTGCTTTGTAGCCCACAATTCTTCATCAGTTGTTATTCTCTAAACAGAAGAAGTAAATTAACAGATTTATGAAAGATTGGAATGAAAATGCTTTTATTGTTTTGATAGCACATAGAAACAATGCGAAGTTTTACATGTCTCTTCCTCATTATTACTATGGAATGTGACTGATAGACTTCTGAAGTTATTTATAGACTAAACTGTCAGTATCGTCTAGATCCTAAAAAACCAACGTGACAGTTATAATTAACTATTTCCTGTCATTTTTTTCTGCAAAAAAATACCCTTCACAGTTCTGAATAATTAGCCACTAATTATATACAACTTATTAAGCGGAGGCAAATGGGATGGATAAAGACTGAATGACCTTAATTATTAAAGACCTTTTTAATAAATCAATAATTCTTTTTATCGAAATGACAATGAAATAAATAAAAAGAAATCAAATAGAGTTCAAGAAGAAATTTACATACAAAAACAGGACAAACAAATTTGTGTAGAAAACGTGCAATTAGGAGATATTTGTTCAGAAGAAATTGTATATTCAATTTCTACTAAAATATTTTAATTTTTTTTAACATTTTATTTGAGGGAGGAGTTCTAGTAATAGGTAAAGGCTTACCGGTATAAAACACTAAAAACACTATCGTTTAAATATCGAAAGAAATATATCTAATAAAAAATAAAAACAAATTAAAAGTTATCTGAGCGAACAAACCTCTAACTCGTTTCCAGGTATGGAATGATGCATTAAATTAAGTATTGGTATTAATATATTTTTTTCTTAAAAACGAAAATGATTAAAATGAAAGCTTATCCTGTTAGAAATTTATAGTAGAAATGAAATAATAATAATAAAAAAAGAATTCGAAAGTTCATGATCAAAGTTAGAAAAAAAGCTTCAATGAACTTTGACTCTTACAGTGTTCTTAAGAGCATCCTTGAACGTCTATCACACATACAAAAAAAAAAGTCAAGACCAACTTTAAATACTTATAAATCCAAATTAAACAATGCAATGATATTGATTTCATTCCATTCATTAGTTCATTTTAAGATAATAGTGGTCTACAGTTGCATTTCAACCAATTAGAATCATACTTCAACATAAGTTAAATGGACGTTGATCAATATTAATATTATAATAATTAAACTTTCAAAACTTCATACATACATAAAAACTAAACGATTACTTTATTTTTGATTTTCATTATGTTATTTTGATTTGAATTAATAAGTAGTTATTATATCAGTTCTGATAAGGATTATTACATGTGACATCTTTAAATGTTATCTTTAAAACTATTAAATGATGGTTAAGCAACTTAATTGACTAACCTTTCTCCACTAAGTTATTAACAAACTTATCAATTATTTAATTTCAAATATAAATTTTAGAATTGATTTATTTGAAATTAGATTCTCTTTTCACTGCTTTTCTCAGAAATAGATTGAATGGTGTCTCAAATTGTTAAAGATATGGCATGTTTTAAAGAATAAGGATTAATTTACTGATTGATAAATAATGAAGATTCACGTGGATTACTAAAAAATACCAAAATTATTTTTTGAAAGATAACAATTTTTTATTAATTTCTAAAACAAGCTGAATAACCAATATTGTCTCGTTCCTTGATATCTGTAACCATCACAACATCTAATTTGATGTCTTAAAACTCGTCCAAACACAGAAGCAATACACATAGAAACAACTGAAATTATACAAGAAAATAAGCAGCAAACAAGAAATGCACAATTTTTTATTATATTCTCCATCTTCTTTTTTTACAACATTTTAATCAGCTACAACTATTTCATTACTGATCTTGATGTCAGAAATTATTAGTTTTAAAATCTTTACGAATTTAGTTGAAGCGATTTATCTCTACAAACTGTATCTGAAGAAGATCAGTAATGAATTTGTTATAGCTGATCGAAATATTGTCATTAAAAGAAGATGGAGAATATAATGAAGAATATAATGAAAATATCAGCTATATTTAAGAAATATAGTATATTACTAGAGACATCCTGCACTCAATTGAACAGAGCTAGTCTATC
Source organism: Thereuonema tuberculata (assembly GCA_023159025.1). Taxonomy (NCBI): domain Eukaryota; kingdom Metazoa; phylum Arthropoda; class Chilopoda; order Scutigeromorpha; family Scutigeridae; genus Thereuonema; species Thereuonema tuberculata. The sequence goes on along the minus strand of JAFIDM010005346.1, from coordinate 32,177,480 downwards.
TTCGTGATATAAGACTTCTTTCTAATATGGATGATGATTTCAGGTAAGAACTTGGAGAGACAGTACGGTTTCCTTCTTGAATACCTCTTTTATTGTTGTAAATACATTAGTTATCCTGCTGTTTATAATAAATATTGATTTGTTCAGACAGCCTCCATCAGTCTGGATAGCTTAAGCATCTCAATCTGCTTGCATTGTTTTACCTATTGGATCAATAAATGTAGTACTTTTTTATATCAGAAAACTTAGTACAACAAAAATGTTTTCTGGTTTTACTTGATCAAAAAGTGTACTTTATATTTATAAAATAAATGGTAGTTTTGCTGCGATGGTCTATCTTCACTTTTTTATGACGCTTTTTTTTTTGTATATGAACGCATTGCATTGTAAGATAAAAGTGTTTGCTGGAATGCGATGGTCATTGATAGTTTAGCTTGAATTCTTGCGAGATTAGCAATGGCTTTAACCATTAATGTTTACGTAAAAAGAAACAAGTACATTGTCTAGAAACTATGGTCTCATTATCATAATTGGAACAATTGGTAAGCGTCAGTGAAGCTTTTTGTACTTGTACTGTGAAATTGTTGAGCATAATCAAAATACAACTATTCAAAATCATCTACAGAGAGAGTTAGTGCAAAACTTATCATAGAGTATATTTTGGCGCTAAATGGGCCTAAATCACGTACTAAGAAATTAAAAGTTAGAGAGCAGTAAATTTCTAAGGGCGGCGTGTACCAACGTTTCGTCAAATCACTCCCAACTAATGAACCATTGATCTTAACCAGTCTTCAAATAAAAATGTGTGCACCATGTGAGAAAACTTCATATGGAAAACTTCACTGATGAGTTCTTGATAGCGTGTTTCTAAAACTGGCTGTGATTGGTTAATAGCATTTAAAGTCATTTCAAAATGGCATCTTCCACGGAGAAGAAAAAAAAACCCACATGAATAGATTTTATTTCTTAAAGACAAAAATTATCAAGGCAGGAACTTTCAAAGAAATTCATGTAAATATTATTTGCGGAAAGTTTTCATAGAAAAAATATATCTAATTCATCATCGACACCACAGGAGTCGGTTTGAATCGGAGCCTACGTCAGCCTTCTTTGAAAAGATGAACGGCGCTTTGGCTGATGGAAGATGATGAATAATTTGACGGACCAGATTCCTGCCGCTAAAATTTTACGACTCATTAGCGGTTTAACGACTTTTGAACCCCTAACGAATGTTGGTGCACAGAAAATGTCAGTTGAGGGGAGATTTGACTACTTTCAAAGTTAACGAAAGCTTGGTGCACGCCATCCTAAATGTTACAAAAGCAGTGCTTATATCAGATTCTAAACTGTGATGCAGCAAAATATCGGATCTGTGCAGCTTTATATGATCTCCATCCTGATATTTCAGAAAATAAATTCGATTGATATTGTAAGAAACAGCAGAACAAACTGCTGAGTAGAGATTTTTTCACATGTCCTTTAATGTTGCCAAATTAGGAAAATAAGTATAAAAATTAATCTTTTAAAAGTAATCCCGGAAACAACGTCACCGAGGAATACCAGGTCTGTAAATATGAAACCGGAATTTTTGTATAGAAAAGACATGTGTATTGTAAGAAAATGATAAAAAATATTTTATTCGAAGTATTGCCCATCGCTAGCTATACATTTTTCCCACCGATCTTAGAATTTGTGGATGCCACGCCAAAACAAATGTTGCTCTTTTGAGGCAAACCATGCATCGAGCCATTTTCGTACATTTTCGTAAGAAGTGAACCGCTGCTCAGCAAGTGCGTGTCCCATCAATGCAAATAAGTAGTATCGGACGGAGCCAAGTCTGGTGAGTAAGCCGCTTGCGAAAGTATTTCCTAACTAAACGCCTCAATCATTTCCTTGACCAGTTTCGCTGAGCGTGATGATGCACCACTTTGAGCAACATCCCTTTGTGTTGCCTTTTTTGAGATTCTGGTCGTTTTTCACGCAACACTTGATTCAAATCGATCATTTGTTGTTGGTAGCGTTCAGTATTAACGGTTTCGGTAGGTTTTAGTAGCTTATAATAGATCACACTCTTCTGATCCCACCAAACACAGAGCATTGTGTTCCGTCCATAGCGATTTGGCCTTGCAGTCGATGTGTCGATGGTTCGCCTGGATCAACCCATGATCTTTTACGCTTCGGATTCACAAAATACATCCACTTTTCATCGCCAGTCACAATTCGATGGAGAAATGACTTTCTTTTGTATCTGGCGAGCAGCATTTCGCAAGTTGTTTTTCGGTTTTCCTGCTGTCTTTCATTCAGTTCATGTGGAACCCATTTTCGCATCTTCAGGATCTTTCCCAAGGCTTTCAAACGTACGGAGACGCCTTCTCGTGTAACATTTAATGGATCTGCGAGCTGTTGTTGCATTTGAGCGTCATTCTCATCCACCAATGCCTGCAATTCGGTGTCTTCAAATTTTTTCGGTGGTCTTCCACGTTCTTCGTTCTTCCACGTCAAAATCGCCACTTTTGAATTTTTTAAACCACTCAAAACACTGTGATTTACGAAGATAATGCTCGCCGCAAGCTTTGACAAGCATTCGATGCGATTCTGCAGCAGTTTTCTTCAAATGGTAACAGAAAATCAATGCTGTCCGCAAATCGTAGTTTCCAGGCACAAACTTCGACATATTCAACGCTATAACAACCTATGCTGTTGTATGAAACTTGTATAATTGTGAGTTGAAAATCAATTGTCAGATCTCAGTAACCAATGGCGCCAATGATGCGGTTTGCCGATAACTACACTGTCAGCTAGTGCCATCTTTGGGCAAATTTCGGTTTCATATTTACAGACCTAATACATCCGGTAAACAGACAACCTTGAATATAGAAAAAGAAAGCATTAGTTATTAAACAATTAGCAAACTAAGCAGGAACTAAAGTGAACATTATCCAATATTAAAAGATGCTTCATCTTTCTTAAAATAATGGTCATACATCAGTTGTGGAACGAAAGCAATGCTCAACATGTCCGATAGCTCTTGAGTCGACCGAAGTTGGATTGTTTTCTTTGGAAAACAATAGGAACGATGATTTTTTTAAAAACGGAATCATAGAGTAACGTTTGTAAATGAAAAGGAATTTGTTTAATTGCCTGAGAATTTGATAAACATCAATGGCTGAGACCAAGTGTTTACTAAGCGACATCCTAGAACAGCTGTTTCACACTCTTTCTCACCAGTGAACAGCGAGGTCTCGATACAGAGGCAAATAGGAAGAATCGTCGAAGTCAATAAAAGTTCCACATTGATTCCGACGATTGCATAAGAATTTTTTCAGCCTTATGTGATACTGAGGTGAAAATAAACAGCGTATCTCCATAACTTGCGGATTTTTATCCAAGGAAGAACTGTCATGGAAAACGTCAGTTGAATTCATCAGTCAAACAGACAGTAGATATCTTATGATTTGATTATAGATATCTTATGTGGATAAAAGCTCAATAATTTATGCTATGGAAAAAAAATTCCTAACAATTGCGTAAGACATTTTAAGTATCTGAAGACTGTAAGTGCACAACTGTAAGTGTATACAGGCTGTCGTGAGAATATCTGTCTGCGTCTTCTTTCTGTCCGCAATACCATAATTCGGCATTTAAGAAACGAGCAATTTCTCTTAGAGCATAAGGCATCAGTAGACTACATTATAAGCTACTGCGCTAAGAAATTAGAGAACCGCAGCACAGTCTTTATTGCATCACTCCACTTTATATCGACATGGTGTTTTATATATATATATATATATGATGACGTGGTGATCGAATAATCTGTTTTATCACCATAGAAACGGTGAACTGAAATTTGAATTGGAAGTTTCAGACAGTGATTTGTTCTTTACATTGGTTTCAAATTTCATGTCACTGTCCGGCTATAATAGTTTAGTAATATAAGTTAATTTTTATTCTTATATTCTATACGTTCTAAATTTAAATTGCAAATGATTGATTGATATCTTTGCTTTTCTAAACTCGAAGGATGAGCTTCCAGTTTGGACATTAGATATATATACTATTTATTATTGTATTTATCTTCAGTCTTCGCTATACATTAAGGTTGAAAACGATTTAAGATGATTTAATAATTCACAAAAAAAACTTATTCAGGAACATTCTTTGAGCCAAGTAAGGATATCGTTGTATATTGAATTATAGAATTTACAAAATACTGAAATTTATCTCAAAAATAGTATTTATTTAAACCGTGATTATAAACCGCATGTTTTTAATCTGCAAATTTTCCAATTATGTATAAATTTCAATATCAAAAGAAATATTTATTGCATTGCCAGTAAATGTAAATTCATAAATTAGAGTTTTTGCCTAAAAGTGAAACAATCTCCTTCTATTCTCACAATTAATCTCGATCTCAATTACTAAACCTTAATCAGTGTCTCTGAGACAGAATCTTTAATGAATGATATTTGATATTATTATTTCCAACGCTTATCTTCAGTTTATAAATAAAATCGATTTGAACTTTAATAGCATATTCGAGATCTGTATTTTTAAAGAAGACAGCCTGCTTATTGGCATTTTAAAATATTTAACATTTTTTAGAAACTATTTCTGTTAAAGGTAAGGAATTATTTAATCTCAGTACCTATTGAAAATTTATCACTGGTATTTCATTGTAGATGTTTAAAAAGACATTTGATTATATTTAGATGCTGAAATATCCCAGTCATTGCGGTCCCTTCATTGTGCTATCATTACTCTTCATCCGTAAGTAATTAATCTATACAGATGCTATCGTTAATTTCTAAATAAATTTTTAATTTAAAATATACAACATAAATAATATACAAAAACTTAAATATGTATTTTTTTTTATATTTCCCAAAACAGTTTCAATATTTTTTCGGAATACTGTATTTTTTAAACTTCAAATTAATAGTAATGTAAAATTCGAAGAATAAAAATAAAAGTAATAAACCTGAGGGAAGGATAAGGATAAGGATAAGGATAGTAAAGGGTCGGCACTTGCCGTTCTGCCACTTAGACCTCACAATTTGGGTCCATTGTGTCCCCTCATAAAACATTGGTAAAAACCATTGTTTATACTTTAAATATAATGAGGGAAGATGTTATCGAATTATGATTGAAAAACGTTTCTTTGAGCTAAGTCACACCAATATCACATTTTGAATGACTCCAAGAGCAAATAAATTTGTCTTTTTTTTTACCTTTTATTTCTTTTTTCTAAAATCAAAACGAAATATCTTTGAACCGACAAATTTGATTAATATCACTGTCAGTGAAAATATTTTGTAAAATTTTAAGATTATGCATGCAAGTAGTGGAAAAACGCTATACTCTACTATTGTATAATATTATAAAAAATCATTTACTTCAAATATAACAAATTTTATATAAATGTACTCTGTATTATCATAAATTAAATATTCTGGCAATTAATATTGATTTTGCATGCTAATCGAAGAATATAGAGGTACTATCAATTCAATACTCTTAAGCAAATCATAAGTATAATAACATTTAAAAATGCGTCTAATTCAATAAAATGCCATAACTATAAGATCATATACCATATAACAATCTGAGAAGAAAACTGAAGTTACTAGATACAGCAAATATCTGATCGGTTTCAAAATTTGGATAGCAACCTCTCTGTTATTATTTTAATCGTGTTTTAAATATTCTTAAAATTATATGTGAATTTTGTGAATTAAGATCTTTATAAGTTTCAGGGAATTGTAAAGGAAAGGAAATGATTAATTTAAAAGACAAATTTAAAGCGTTTTCTTGAAGATTAAATGAAATTATTTTTCTTAACATTAACTACTGAATTATTTATAAGATACTTTAGGTTGGTGCCACTTCCGCGTGTGCTGTACCGATTTTCGAGCGTTTACTACTGGGTTGAGCAGTCACATTGTTATTATGTGGACTGAACCGGTACAGGCACCAAGTTGAAATGTACATGTTACAGTGGACCAATATGTTTTTGCTGCTTGTCGAAAACGTTCATGGTTGAAATCTTTTTTTTCAACAGATTTTATTAATCAGTAAAGCTATCGCATTTGCTAAACGCAAACAAACTGTTTTTAGTAGAAAAAATTTCTAAAAAATCTACGTTGTACCTCTGAGATGAATTATACTGCAAGATTCTTAGAAGCAGTAACATCAGAACTCAAAATGGTCTGCAGAAAACTTTTTGTCGTAACACTTCTACTATTGTCACGAAACATAAACAGGAAAAAAAATCCCTATGAAGAATATTTAGTAGAAGCTTCTATCACTATCAATTCAATCTTATTGCTCTGCTGGCCTTCAAAAGACAGTTGGCTAACTTCTTGTTAACTGTTATTTACAAACAACACTTCCTTACTGAAAATGTAAAAATATATTTATACTGCTCTAATATTTGAAAATATGTGACAAGTTTCTTAATTTAATAAAGATTTACATTTTACAAGTGATTTTTGAAAAAGTATATCTTCAGCGGTTCGATCGGCAATATTGTGTTTTTTCTATGTCCCATGAAATTAGGTCACATAATGACCACCACCAAGGTAGAACGTTTTTATTTAAATAAATGATAATTAAAAGAATTTATTATTTTCCAGGTTTAAATAGCTAACAATGCTTTTGAGATTTCGAAAAAAAATATAGAAAATTTATTATCTAAAATTATTAGCATGAGATTGAAAGAAAGAAAATATTGTTAATAATAACCATTAGATAATCCATCATATTTTCATACTGACCTTGATATAAAGTAAACTTACAACCTTTATAAAGTTACAATGAAGTTTTAGTCTATTTAAAGAAATTAATAATTCTAATATCTCTTTCTTTTCCGTTATCTCTAGGTCTAGATTTGATTACCACGTATCCTTATGTTGTTACTGAAACTGAGTCAACAAACTCTGTACACATCAAATTGAATGAAGAACTAGAAGAACTTGACAAACTATTGTCTCAGGTCAAACACAAACAGAAAAAAATCGAAAACTTCCTCACAGGATATTTCGGTGAATTGGAAAGAAACACCAAAACCATTCATGAAAATTTTCAGGGCTTTTCTACGAAATTCCAGAACATGATGGAAAAAATATTCGAAACTACAGGGAAAAGAATGGAAGTATCGAAAAATAATAACAAAACAGTGGCAACAATGAAATACGTTGACGGCAAACTGATATTTGAGTATGACTGGCTTGTTCCCAACATTAATGAAGAGATTGAAAAAGCCTCGAATACTTCCTACAAACTCGAAAGCAACCGCTTCTATGTTGGATTACCTGGTTACCGAATGAGGATTCTTTTGTATCCCAATGAATATGATTATATTGGTCTGTACATTGGTATTGTTCCTGGAGAGTATGATGATATACTTCCTTGGCCCTACCAGTACAATATTCAGCTATTAATTATTAGCCGTAATCCTAATATTTCAGATAAGAATCAAAAACTTGAAACTTATAGGTGTGACAAAGATACATTTATGAAAACAAAGAATACAAATCCCCCGGGCTGTGGTTTCGACAAATTTCTCAGCCACAAAGAGATAGACTTGTTTAGTTTAAATGGGAGTATTATTGTTAGAATTAAAGTAATTCCAAATTAATGTGAAAATTAAGTGAAATTTGCAGTTCTAAAATCAGTTTTTAAAAATATGAAACAGTAAGAGTATATTCCATACTTAAATAAATAATTTATTTTCTTTATAACACTGCTTAATGCCGTATTTTCAAAATTGTATATACTGTATATTAAAGACGTTTATGTGTTGAACTAATTTATATTGAAAATGTAACAAAGGATAATAAAATAACCATCGATGGAGAACAATTTGAATGCGTGAAAGATTTTTGTTTCCTTGGATCCAAGATTGACCAGAGTCAAGGCTGTTGTCCTGAAATTAAGCGTCGAATCGCATTGGGCCTCAGAGCAATGTTGAGCATGAATACAGTGTGGAAAAGTAAGGACATCGGTCTTTCGACTAAACGCAGACTAGTCAATGCCATAGTGTTTCCTATTGCATTGTATGGATGCGAAAGTTGGACAATGAAGAAAGCTGATTGGAGGAGAATAGATGGGTTCGAACTGTGGTGTTGGAGACGCCTATTACGAATTCCATGGACAGAAAAGGTTACAAACAGGGAGGTTTTGAAACGCATGAAACCTGAAATTTCACTTGGCGGGAAGATAAATAGAATGCAGCTAAAATATTTTGGACATGTGTCACGATCTGATTCACTCGAGAATGCTATAATGTTGGGAATGACGAATGGGAAAAGAAGGCGTGGTCGACCGAGGATCACGTGGATAGACACCATTAAAGCAATCACAGGCCTAAGTTTAGAGCTGTTAAAAAGGAAGGCACAAGATCGGAAAGAGTGGCGAGAGATGACCCATCGAATCGCCAAGGGTCGGATGCGGCTGAATGGATAAAAACAACAAACAACTTCTAAAATAAATAAGAAATAAGTTTCTAATAATCGAATATTTGGCAATTGTCTTTATTTATTAATAACTTTAAAGTTTAAATTTAAAATATAAAATCTACTTAAGATTATTTTTTTAAATAGGTAAGCTTTTTTTTAAAGCTTCTAATCATAAATGATATACATGCATATAATTACTGCATATATATATATTTATTTATTTTTTATTTTTTAAGTTCTCAAGCCTTTAATGTAAACCTGTATACGGGTTTATATACGGCATTCCTGTTTTTACTTTTAAAATTAGTCATTGTTTGTTGGATTTACTAAATTTGCTATTCTTTTTCCTCTATCTCCGAGTACGGAGGTAGCATTCTCCATAGAATTCCCGTAGAATAACCTGCGGAATAATACTGAGGTGGTTTCCCGTTGCCGTCCTCAGGAAACCATTATGGAAATGACGTCAGACCTGAAGAGAAAGTGAAGACGAGACTGACAAACACAGGAAAGGAAAGGAAACATTCATGTTGCTACCGGGATTCGAACCCAGGTTCCGACACATCTGCTTCGTAAGAGGCCGCCGCCTAAACCATTAGGCAATTCCGGAACGGCAATTTTACTATTAGAAAGAATATTTTTATACTTCCATATAAAATTATTCACACTTAATGATAAAAAGCTGTGTTTAATAAAATACTATAATGCAGGAATTTAAAGAAACAACCATTGGTTAAATATTATACCATAACATCATTACCCTGAAAATCATCTTCTTTATTATTCTTAACAATATTTCATTTCTTTTAACAAGAAACTTCTTCAGGTTATATATGAGGAAAAGAAAAGCTATCTTATTCCTCTAAGACTCCATAATACGTTATGAATACAAATTTGAAACTTAAATTTACGATAACAATAATAATACAATAACTGATATCGTGCTTAATTAACACAAAACTTTGTTAAAATGTAATCTTTAATAATATAATTAACATACTTTGTTCAATAATAGAAACAACAAACATTCCTCTTTTATTACAAATGAAACAAATCCAGCACAAATCTAAATGAAAATTGAAATTGCCTCTCTCAAATTGTATCTGTGCTGGTTTTGTTTCATCTGTAATTTATCCTACAGCATGTTAAATATTTGCTGATTCCTCTCTTATTGTTTGCTCAAAATATACAAATTTTGATGCCACAATTATTTTCTTTTTGTTTTCAATGTGCTTTTTTATATATCCAAAAGCTTCTTCACTAATTATAAGAAAGTTTTCTTTATTCATACACGGTTGAGATTTAATCAGGCAAGATTCTATCGTCAATCTGTCCTCTTCTTGTGCTTCAATTCTGCGCAATGATCTGCCTAATGTTTAATACTTTATTTACAAAAATACTTGGATATTCGTTTTCTTCAAACATTAATTTCATACTCTCTATTTTCTTGTTCCAATAGAGAGTATCGATATAATCAACTATTGTTTTTAAATATTTTTTCGCAATTGCCTTTTGGTGTGAATACTATGGTTCGACTGAAAATTCGAAACATGATTGCTCTTTAGATTTTATTTCGTAATGTTCTTAAGTCATTCATCTTTTTCATTTAGAATACTAGTAAAACTTCTAAGAAAACTAACTTATTGTCCTTTTCCTTTTCCACAGTGAATTTTAAATGTTATTTATTAAATTTACATAATTATAAAATTTTGTGAACTGTCTATCCGTTCCCTCCGATATACCCAATATATCATCAGTACCGGTATACCTCATATATTTATATCTATTCTTACTCCATTTTAGTATTTTGTTGAATTCTACCCAATTTACATATATATTATTAAAATGACAGCCGTCGGAATCAATGTAGAGCCTGAAAAGCTTAAATAAACA
>JAFIDM010005346.1:32153772-32164882 GCA_023159025.1 Thereuonema tuberculata | reverse complement strand
TTTTCGTTTTGTGGGAGGAATACAACGTTGAGAATGGGATTTCCCATTACAAGTTATGAAATAATTGCCTCTGCCACTCTCGCAGCGTGGGGGTGGTGGATTAATTCCCGTGTCATTGGATAGCATTTCGATAAATATCACGTACGTCTACATTTTTATTTCTCTGATTTCATATGATTTTTTATTTCTTGAGATATCTCCAATTTTCAACGATGTTTTACCCATTTTGATTTTTGTCGATTACAGCGCCATCTGCGAGAAACCCCGACGTACAGTACATCAAATCAATGTGAAATTTTCTGAAGAATCCGAATTTGCAATAAAAAAATGGGGGGTTCCTATATACGTTTTTCTTCCCAACTCTTCACCTCATAGGGGGTGGGGGGTGAGGGGTCCAGTTTGATATCATTGGATGTCCCCCTCCGAGATGAACAAATTTTAATTATAAAGTTTTTTGATCCGATTTATAGTTTACGGGATATTTCCATGTCTTCAGATAAAATGAACACCTTGTATATATTTTTTTTAAGTTCTCAAGCCTTCAATATAAACCTGTATACTGGTTTATATACGGCATTCCTGTTTTTGCTTTTAAAATTAGTCATAGTTTGATGGATTTACTGAATTTGCTATTCTTTTTCTTCTATCTCCGAGAACGGAGGTAGTATTCTCCATAGAGTTCACGTAGAAGAACCTGTGAAATAATTCTGAGGTGGTTTCCCGTTGCCATCCTCTGGAAGTCATTATGGAAATGACGTCAGACCCGAAGAGAAAGTGAAGATGAGACCGACAAACACAGGAAAAAGGAAAGGAAACATTCATGTTGCTACCAGGATTCGAGCCCAGGTTCCGACACATCTGCCTCGTAAGAGGCCGCGGCCTAAACCATTAAGCAATTCCGGAACGGCAAATTTACTATTAGAAAGAAAATTGTTATACTTCCATATAAAATCATTTAAACTTAATGATAAAAAGCTGTGTTTAATAGAATACTATAATGCAGGAATTTAAAGAAACAACCATTGGGTAAATATTATACCATAACGTCGTTACCTTGAAAATCATCTTCTTTTATTATTCTTGACAATACTTTATTTCTTTTAACAAGAAACTTCTTCAGGTTATATATGAGGAAAAGAAAAGGTTTCTCGTTCCGCTAAGACTCCATAATTCGTTATGAATAGAAATTTGAAACTTAAATTTACGATAATAATAATAATAATAATAATAATAATAATAAAACACAAACACTAACACAAACACTCCCACCAGAGAGGCATTACATGAATACTGGTCGTCTCTTTGGTCTAATCCTATCCCCCACAATGAGAAAGCACCAAGGATCCCAGAAGAACTAACTCACTGAACACTTACTCTACATGTCCTCCCATGAGATTACTCTCGCAGACATACAGACAAGCACTAAAACATGCACACAACTGGAAGACTCCTGGTGCAGACGGCGTCCAGAACTTCTGGATCAAGAGGTTCACCTCCCTGCGCTTACACTCACTGACATAATCCAACACCCAGAACATATGCCTCGTTTCCTCACACAGGGTGTCACATACCTACAGAGCAGGAACACTGAAACACCACACCCTGCAACTACCGTCAAATCACTTGCCTCCCCACACTTTACAAACTCCTCACCTCCTGCCTCACTGACAAGATCTACACACACATCGAGACACATAACATTCTTTCCGAACAGCAGAAGGGCTGTCGCAGGAATTCTCAGGGCTGAAAGGAGCAACTCCTTATTGACTCTGTAATCCTGCGCCAGGCGCGCGCGAAGAATAGGAACTTACATATTGCGTACATCGACTACAAGAAGGCATTTGATTCTGTCCCTCATTCCTGGCTCCTACACACTCTTCATATCTACAAAATACACCCCAAGATCATGGCATTCTTATATGCCACAATGAAGAGTTGGAACACAACATTGCATCTACTCACCTCCAACACCTCCATCACTAGAGATCCCATTCCCATAAGGAGAGGTATTTTCCAGGGAGACTTCTTGAGTCCTCTTTCGTTCTGCTTCGCCTTGAATCCACTGAGCCACATACTAGATAACACAAAACACGGTTATAGGCTTACCTCAAGCACTCTCACACCATACAAAATCACACACTTACTCTACATGGATGATATTAAACTCTACGCCACAGACAACGCACAACTTACTAATTTACTATAAGTCCCCACACAGTTCACCAAAGACATTGTGATGGAATTTGGAATCGACAAATGCCGCAAGCTACATATAACACGCGGGAAGACTACGAATTTGAAGGGTTTTGAACTGGACCATGGGTTAGCCATCCAATCCATGGAAGAGGGAGAGACTTACAAGTATCTGGGCTTCCAGCAAGCGCGCGTCATTGACAACACAAACATCAAAAATGCACTCAAGAACACATACCGTGCTCGCATTTAAAACATCCTCAAAACACAACTCAACGGCAGAAATAAAATTAAAGCCATCAACACTTTTGCCGTCTCCACAGTAACATATTCGTTCGGCATAATTCCATGGACAAACACCGAACTCGAAGCACTACAACGTGCAACACGCACTACATTCACGAAACACAATATGCACCTACCCCATGTTCGATACGGATGACTCTTCCCCGCGGGGAGGGAGGCCGAGGACTCGTCAACCTCATCACCCTACATGCAAAACAAGTACACACACTTAGGGAGCACTTCCATCAAAGAGCACAACATTCCTCACTCCACTCAGCCATTGTCAAGGCTGACACACACCTCTCACCCCTGGACCTCGAAAACCCTTCTCCAACACTCACCAACCCTAACACCCACACTCAGCAGCTGCGTGAATCATGGGCTCGTAAGAAACTCCATGGCAGACATCACCATGAACTCAGCTAGCCCCATGTCGACATGGAAGCGTCGAACAGATGGCTGACAAGTGGCGAGCTGTTTGAGGAGACCGAAGGGTTTATGATCGCGATACAGGACCAAGTCATCCCCACATGCAACAACAAGAAACACATCCTAGACGACGCAAACACATATGACGACAGATACAGGAAATGCCACACTACACATGAGACGATCGACCACATAATATCAGGCTGTCCCCTTCTCTCCCAAACAGATTACCTCCACCGACACAATCAGGTAGCGTCGATTGTTCATCAACAGCTAGCATACAAACACTCACTTATCAAGAACACGGTCCCGTACTACAAGTACATACCACAAAGTGTATTAGAGTCATCCTCAGATAAGCTGTACTGGGATCGCCCCATTCACACAGACAAAACCATACATCACAACAGACCTGACATCACACTTGTTGATAAGGTCAACAAACAGCCCTATCTCATTGATATTCCAGTGCCTATCAGCAAGAACATGCAGAAAACTCACGCAGACAAGATCAGTAAATACGTCGATCAAGCACACGAGCCCCAGAAGCAGTGGAGGCAGGACCGAGTACGCGTTGTACACATCATTCTGTCTGCCACTGGTCTGGTGCCTAACATATTGCACCACAGTCTCAGCACACTAGGACTTCACAAAAACACTTATGCACAAATGCAGAAGGCTGTGGTACTCAACACAACACGCTTAGTTAGGAAATTTATGGACACAACCACACATTCCCTAATCATTCTTGCACACGTCTTTACACTTGGCAATATGTGCTTTGGTCCTTGACCCGCCATATTGTTTTTGCTGGGAAACCCAAGGTTTGAAACATACAAACATAATAATGATAATAATACAATAAGTGATATCGTGCTTAATTAACACAAAACATTGTTCAAATTTAATCTTTAATAATATAAGTAACATAAAACTTTGTTCAATAATAGAAACAACAAACATTCCTCTCTTAATGTTTGTTCAAAAAACACAAATTTTGATGCCACAATTATTTTCTCTTTGTTTTCCATGTGCTTTTTTATATATCGAAAAGCTTCTTCACTAATTTTAAGAAAATATTTCTTTATTCATACACGGTTTAGGATTAATCATGCATGATTCTATCATCAACCTGTCCTCTTCTTGAATTTTGCAAACTATATTTACCTGAGGATCTCGATTTTGATTCATTTTTGCGCAATGATCTGCCCAATCTGATATATTCCTCTTATCGTAATTAAAGGCTCTTAGGTATTCCGTTTCTCTTTTCTTCAAGGTTCTATCTGTAGAACCGTAGTATATTCCCCAGCAGTCTCTGCACTCGAGCTTTTACACTACTCCTATTTTATTCATTATATATTCATCTTGATTGCCCTTGCTCTTAAACAGTCTTCAAATAAAAATGTGTGTACCAAACACGATTTGACAAAACTTCACTGATGAGTTCTTGATAGCGTGTTTCTAAAACTCGCTGTGATTGGTTAACATCATTTAAAATCATTTCAAAATGACATCTTCTATGGAGAAGAAAAAAAAAAACATGAATAGAATTTATTTCTTGAAGACAAAAATTGTCATGGCAAGAACATTCAAAGAAATTAAATGTATCAATATTTTTTTGGGAACTTTTCATAGAAAAATACATCTAATTCATCATCGACACCACAATAGTCGGTTTCAATCGGAGCCTATGTCATCCATCTTTGAAAAGATGGCGCTGTGAACGGCGCTGTGGCTGATGGAAGATGAGTAATTTGACGGACCAGATTCTTGCCGCTAAAATTTTACGACTCATTAGCAGTTTAACGACTTTTGAGCCCTACCGAATGTTGGTGCACAGAAAATGTCAGTTGAGGGGAGATTTTACTACTCTCAAAGTTAACAAAAGCTTGGTGCACGCCATCCTAAATGTTACAAAAGCAGTGCTTATATCAGATTCTAAACTGTGATGCAGCAAAATATCGGATCTGTGCAGCTTCATATGTTCTCCATCATGATATTCCTGAAAATATATTCCATTGTTATTGTAAGAAACGGCAGAACAAACTGCTGAGTAGAGATTTTTCCACATGTTGTCAAATTAGGAAAATAAATCAACAAATAAATCTTTTAAAAGTAATCCCGGAAACACGTCACCAAGGACTAGATCAGGTAAACAGATAACACTGAATATGGAAAAAGAAAGATTACTTATTAACAAATAGCAGACCAAGCAGGAACTGAAGTGAACATTATCCAATACTAAAAGATGCTTCATCTATCTTAAAATAATGGTCAAAAATCAATTGTGGAACGAAAGCAATACTCAACATGTCCGATAGCTCTTGAATCAACCGAAGTTGGATTGTTTTTTTTGGAAAACAATAGCAACGATGATTTTTTTAAAAAACTACATCATAAAGTAACATTTATGAATGAAAAGGAATTTGTTTAATTGCCTGAGAATTTGATAAACATCAATGGCTGAGACCAAGTGCTTACTAAGTGACATCCTAGAACAGCTGTTTCACACTCTTTCTCACCAGTGAACAGCGAGGTCTCGATACAGAGGCTAATAGGAAGAATCGTCGGAGTCGATGGAGGTTCCACATTGATTCCGACGATTGCATGAGAATTATTTCAGCCTTATGTGATACTGAGGCGAAAATAAGCAGCATATCTCCATAACTTGCGGGAGAGACGCAGCTTATTTTTATCCAAGGAAGAACTGTCATGGAAAACGTCAGTTGAATTCATCAGTCAAACAGACAGTAGATATCTTATGACTTGATTATAGATATCTTAAGTGGATAAAAGCTCAATAATTTGTGCTATGGAAAAAAAAATTCCTAACAATTGCATAAGACATTTTTAAGTATCTGAAGACTATAAGTGCACCACCTAGATGTAAGAAGAATATTATTCTTTGATTGTTCAACTGTAACAACATCTGAGTACAGGCTGTCGTGAGAATATCTGTCGCCGTCTTCTTTCCGGCCGCAATACTGTAATTCGGCATTTACGAAGCGAACAATTCCTCTTAGAGCATAAGGCATTAGTAGACTACATTATAAGCTATTGCGCTACGAAATTACAGAACCGCAGCCCACTCTTTATTGCATCATTCCACTTTGCATCGACATGGTTTCGGGGAGAGGTAGACGTAACTGGGGTACATATAAGATAATTTGGGGGAAGACGCCACACTTGACAGTTATTATTTTTTTACTTGAAAACGAGAAATCAAAAAACTTATTGAAACATGTCAAACTATTGCTCGTTCTTATGACTGCTAAGTGCAAAAATTTTTAATGCACTACAGTAAATGCAACAAATACAAAAAGCCCTTAAATTAACTTCATCAAAAGTGCCATGTTCCCCAATATGCGGGGAAGATGCCACAGGTTATGAAGTTTACAATTACTAAGAAAAACAAAGTATATTCAGGCAATATTTAATAAGCCTTTATAAACATTACATTGACCATAAATTAGACACTGAAGAAAAACACTTCACACTGCACAATTTAACTTGTCCTTGCTGCAGTTTTCTTGGAGCCATTTTTTGTGCATTTTACACATTGGAACCAATAGCATTTGGGACCCTTCTTTATCATAAAAATAATTCATTAAATCAATAAATTAACTGAATTAATTAATTACATTACATTAAATAAAAACGATTTTCGCTAAGAGTTAATATTGAATTGATTCCGTTCTATTTCTTTATTTGTATTTTTTTTTTGTTTGGTGTAAAATAATTTCTACAATATAACTCACAATTGTAGAAATTGTATTGGTATATTTGGTAAGACTTGACTCAATACAACACTTACGAACAAAGAATAATAATAATTAATAAAATATAAAATTAGCAATTTAATAATTCATGGGCATAAAAAAATCATGTTTTTTAAAATTAATAACAAATAAACAAATAAATGCTTCATATGTCGGATTTTTGATATTTGATAATAATTATACGAAAAATATAATTATAATTTATATTTAAATAGGGGGAAGTATTCGGAAATCATTATTCTTTAATATCAATATGTTGCATCTTCCCCCAAGCATTGAGGGGAGACACCACAATGATTTATTTTTGTTCAGCGGGACTTGCCATGTTGCTTCAACCTAACATTCACTCACAACAACCATGTGACAATCATATCAAGGCTATATTAAGTTTGCTGTGATACAACGAGCGCTAAACCTTAAAATATGGTCAACGAAATATTGCTGCCTGACGATTCTCACCGCTGGCCAAAATCGTCAGCAACGGGGTGGGTGGGGGGTCAGGTGAGGGTCGATGTCGACTTCACGGCATGCGTTGGACGGACTTCAGTTCACTTGGCGACGGGAAGGGTCTGACTTGCCGGCCGGGCAAGACGTCTTCACCTCGGGGAAGGTCTGTCTCGGTCTTCGGACTTCGAATAACTTCGGCCTCTTGTTTGCCGGCAACGTCTCCTGGCGTTGGCCGGCTCTGAGCGAGGTTAAGCGGGGAGTGTGGTCTGACAATCCCCGCTGAACTGAACGGCGATACCTCTCGCCGGCGTCGTGACTTATGTACGCCGGGCGTCTCGGCTTCCAACACGGGGAGGGCAATTCTGCTGTCCGCGTTGGAGATGGCCTCAACTTCTCTAGCTCCAAACGACTATGGAGAGCTTCTCCCGTGGCTGGCTTGCCACCACACTAACTCAACTACTCTTTCTCCGGCTTGGAGAAACACTTGCGGCTCGCTTGCCGCCAAACACCAACTCGGTTCTCCTAACTGGAGACCTTTGCGGCTCCTGCCGCTGAAACGATCTGACTTTCAGGCGCTCCGCGCCTAGTTTTATAGGCGTAGGACAGGTCGACTCGGCCGAGGTACGCAGGGAAGGTCGAGTCGACTGCGCTGAAGGGGGAGCGGACAAAACGCCAGGTAACAATATCATAACTTAAGTACTGACCAAGTCCAAAGAATTTACTTTACAATTTAACTACGATTGAACTCGATGTAAAATTGAAAACTTTCAACAGCAACCTTCACATAGAATGCTTCTACGCTTGGCCGTTGAAAATTCTGCCATCTAGCTTCTGATAAACGAAATATTACAAAACTTGCGTCTTCCCCAAACTTGCACCTTCTCCCAAATTACCTTATATATTACTGTATTTATCTTCAGTCTTCGGTATAAATTAAGGTTAAAAACGATTTAAGATGATTTAATAATTGACAAAAAAAGTTATTCAGGAGCATTCTTTGAGCCAAGTAAGGATATTGTTGTATTTTAAATTATAGAATTTACAAAATACTGAAATTTATCTCAAAAATAGTATTTACTTAAACCGTGATTATAAACCACATGTTTTTAATCTGCAAATTTTCCAATTATATATAAATTTCTATATTAAAAGAAATATTTATTGCATTGCCAGTAAATGTAAATTCATAAATTAGAGTTTTTGCCTAAAAGTGAAACAATCTCTTTCTATTCTCACAAATAATCTCGATCTCAATTAGTAAACCTAAATCAGTGTCTCTCAGACAAAATCTTTAATGAATGATATTTGATATTATTATTTCCAACGCTTATCTTCAGTTTATAAATAAAATTGATTTGAACTTTAATAGCATATTGGAGATCTGTATTTTTAAAGAAGTCAGCCTGTTTATTGGCATTTCAAAGTATTTAACATTTTTTAGAAACTATTTCAGTTAAAGGTAAGGAATTATTAAATCTCAGTTACAATTGATAATTTATCACTGGCATTTTGTTGTAGATGTTAAAAAAGACATTTGATTATTTTTAGATGCTGAAATATCCCAGTCATTGCGGTGCTTTCATTGTGCTATCATTACTCTTCATCCGTAAGTAATTAATCTATACAGATGCCATCGTTAATTTCTAAATAAATTTTTATTTTAAAATACAATATAAATAATATACACAAACTTAAATGTGTATATTTTTTTTTATATTTCCCCAAACAGTTTCAACATTTTTCCGGTATACAGTATTTTTTAAACTTCCATCATATCTGATAAATTTCTTTTTCAAATTAATATTAATGTAAAATTCAAATAAAAATAAAAGCAATAAACCTGAGGGAAGATGTTAACGAATTGTAATAGAAAACTTTTTTTTTTAAAGTTTTTTTCTTTTGCTATTTGAAATGAATGTACTTAGATTGAAAATGTCAAATGTAATGATGTATTTAAATTGAAAAAGAACCGTTGAGTAAATATTTCAAATCTAGATTTTGTTTTACATGCTTCGAGATATCAAGACCTTTCTGCATTTTATTTATCATCAGATCAAATTAATTACATAAGCAAATGGTATCAATTTTGACGTCAATTCTTGGGAATAACAGGGAAGATGAAAGCTAAGTTACACATTAAAAATTACAACAATATTCATGTTTTGAATGACTGCAAGAGCAAATAAATTAATGCCATTTTTTAAAATTTTTATTTCGTTTTTCATGCAATCAAAACAAAATATCTTTGAATGCCGAAAAATTTTTTTTAATATCACTGTCAGTGAAAATATTTTGTAAAATTTTGAGATTATAAATGCAAATAGTGGAGAAACGCTTTACTCTACTATTGTATATTATTATAAAAAATCATTTACTTCAAATATAATAAATTATATAAATGTACTCTGTATTAACGTAAATTAAGTATTCTAGCAATTAATATTGATTTTGCATGCTAATCGAGGAATATATAGGTATTATCAATTCAATAAGCTTAAGCAAATCATAAGTATAATATCATTTAGAAATGCGTCTAATTCAATAAAATGTCATAACTATAAGCTCATATACCGTATAACAATCGGAGAAGAAAACTGAAGTTATTAGATACAGCAAATATCCCGATCGGTTTCAAAATTTGAATAGTACCCTCTCTGTTATTATTTTAATCGTGCTTTAAATATTCTTAAAATTATATGTGAATTTCGTGAATTAAGATCGTTATAAGTTTCAGGGAATTCACAAGGAAAGGAAATCATTTAAAAGACAAATTTAAAACGTTTTCTTGAAGATCAAACGAAATTATTTTTCTTAACATAATTCTATTGAATAATGCCACTTCAGCGTGTGCTGTATCGGCTTTCGAGCTCTACTACTGGGTTGAGTAGTCACACTGTTATTATGTGGACTGAACCGGTACAGCACAACTGGTACATGCTACTGTGGGCCAATACGTTTTTGCTGCTTGTCAGGAACGTTCGTAGAAGAAACTTTTTTTTCAACAGATTTCATTAATCAGTAAAGCTATCGCATTTGCCAAACGCAAACAAACTGTTTTTAGTAGAAAAAGTTTCAAAAAAACCTAAGTTGTACTTCTGAGATGAATTATACTGCAAGATTCTTAGAAGCAGTCACACCAGAACTCAAAAGGGTGTGCAGAAATTTTTTTATCTTAACACTTCCACTATTGTCACGAAACGTAAACGAGAAAAAATCCCTATTAAGAACATTTGTAGAAGCTTCTATCCCTATCACTTCAATCTTATTGCTCTACTGGCCTTCAAAAGACAGTTGGTTAACATCTTGTTAACCGTTATTTTTAAACACCACTTTCTTAGTGAAAATGTAGCAAAAAAGATACATTTGCACTGCGCTAATATTTGAACATACATTATAAGTTTCTCAATTTAATAGAGACTTACACTTTACTAGTGATTTTTGGAAAAGTATATCTTCAGCAGTTCCATCGGCATCGATATTTTATTTTTTATGTCTCATGAAATATGTCACATAATGACCACCACCAAGGCAGAACGTTTTTATTTAAGTAAATGATAATTAAAAGAATTTATTATCTTCGAGGATTAAAAAGCTAACAATGCTTATGAGATTTCAGAAAAAAAAATTTAGTCTGAGAATTAAAGAAAGAAGATATTGTTAATAACAACCGTTAGATAATCCATCATATTTTCATACTGACCTTAATATAAAGTAACCTTGCAACCTTTATAAAATTACAATGAAGTGTTAGTCTATTTAAAGAAATTAATAATTCTAATATCTCTTTCTTTTCCGTTATCTCTAGGTCTAGATTTGATTACCACGTATCCTTATGTAGTTACTGAAACTGAGTCGACTGTACACATCAAATTGAATGAAGAACTAGAAGAACTTGACAAACTATTGTCTCAGGTCAAACACAAACAGAAAAAAATTGAAAACTTCCTCACAGAATATTTCGGTGAATTGGAAAGAAA
>JAFIDM010005346.1:32120193-32148772 GCA_023159025.1 Thereuonema tuberculata | reverse complement strand
GGCTGTCAATTCTGAGATAAAGTAAAAAATAATTATAGGTTGATAAACTTCTTAATTGCTGAGCTACATTTGTAAAGGCGTCATATTTGATGCCATTTGTGAAAAACTTAATTTGAGAAATAGTTAATATGATTTTCATGTATTTTCTTGTTTCTTTCTTCCAAGAGGTTACAAATCCTTTACAAGTGGAGATCGGTTCTTAATTATATAGCCATCTATAGAATCTATATCTATAAAATCCATCTTTAGATTAGAAACGGATTCCATGTATAGACGCTGAGCTTCAAATTTAATTGTGATGTAAATTAGCGTAAGAAAATACACATAGAAGAATCTGTATAAGAACACCAGAATAAGAATACCAGATTCTTCTATTGGCCTATAAAAGCTATTTTCGAATTTAGATATTCTTTCAATATTAATTTGTACTTACAATCTCAAACAAAACAAGATAGGGATAGCGATTAGTAAACCAATCACAATGCTTCGCAACGGCATGTGATACGTAATTTCTGTTGAATTATTGATTTAATTTCCTTATTTTTATAAATGTGATTGCTGCGAATGCAAAAGGTGCAATTGTTGCGATTGTTGTGATTGTTGCTGAGCTGTATTATAAATGTGATTGTTGCGAATGCAAAAGGTGCAATTGTTGCGATTATTGTGATTGTTGCTGAGCTGTATTATGCATGTGATTGTTGCGAATGCAAAAGGCAGAAAAGTTGCGATTGTTGTGATTGTTGTGCTTAATGATAATTTAATGAGATTTTAATGATACTTGTCCACAGACTGACGGACAAAGCGGGATTATAAGGCTTCCTATTGGCTTCCTATCAGAAGCCTAAACTAAATAGTGTGTGTTAAGAAAATAAATAATTTTAAAATTCTTGAAAATAAAAGACGAGAACATGTATTTTAATGTAGATCTTCATGTATGTTTTGTAGATTATGAATTTCGTAAAGCAAATAAGACGTGAGACGTTTAAAACAACTTATTCCAATTCATACAAAATTATAAGTTACTTGGAATTTTTGAAAAATCCCGTTGACGTGTACCAACAATCAACAGGTTTGAAAAAGGATAATCTCAATGTAAAGGTACAAAGATAACTTGGCTTATTGTACTAATACAAGTAGAAATACATAACTCGTGAAGTGGGTCTTAAAGACGAAAAGCAGACATTTGAAATTCAACTGCTTTAATAACATTTCACAATTACATTAATAAAAAATTCATATTTATCTAGAGATCTCACAGAAAGGAGAAAATATGAAAGAACTAAAAAAAAACGAAAGGAGAAAACAGTGAGACCAGTATTTGTCTGATCTTACCATTTTTATAAACATTGAAGAATTCTATTTCAATATAATATATATTTTATAAAATCCGATCTTAGTATAATTATGTTAACACTAAAATACAGTTATCACGCAGAGCCCTTAGATTCTCTAACTTCATTTAATTGTTCCATAAGTAAAGTTCAGTTGAATACACAATTTTAATATCAAATACTATGAATAAATTACACATATTTATTTATTTTCTTCCATTAATTTAATTATATCAACCAGTCTTTGAATTTCCTCAATATGTAGAGCATACCTAGTTTCTTCTAACTTTCTATAGTTCTCTTTTATATTCTATAACTGCAACTTCATATAAATTCTTCTGGTTTAATCAATCAACACTTTAACATGTATTCACTGTTCTTTTCATTAAAGTTCAAAAATATTTCCTTGCTTCATAATTAATGTTTTAATTCCTTCTGAACCATTAATTAAAAATCTCACTATAAGTTCTAAAATAATAACATAGTTTTAATATCAAAGTTCTCTCTTGTTCTTTTAACCTTTTTCTTCACAAAAGATTATTTACCACTGACACAATTTAAAGTTACTATTAAATTGAGTCTTTATCTTTAATGGATCTCTCTTTAATATATCTCTTTAATTAATTTGAATTAACCTTTTTTGCTTGACGAAATGTCTCTCGTTCCATTATAGCAATCCATCGTTCCATCGGCATTTTATGCTGAGTAAGTTAAGCAAAATATTTACTTATAGTAACGTCTTTTTCTACGAACGTTCTTGAAGGATTCCCTGTCTAGAAGAACTGCGCTGTATCACCTTACTTTTATCCTCGGATACTCTGTGATACCTAGTGTTTCGGCGTAGATCTACTTCCTCCAATCTCATGGATCATGTCTGTATGGGCCTTTCTCCGCTTAATAATGATTTGGCATCATTTCGTCGATACCACGATTCCAAGCTACTTTTATTAAAAAATTTACTTTAGTAACTTATTAAAGTTAACACACATTAAATTAATGCTAACTTCTTTTTAACCCTACATCTCATTCTACTTATTTGAATGAAGGATGAACGACCTATTCCTTCAAGTTAACGAAATAATGTGTACTATCCCTGTGTTCAAACATGAAGTCATCTCATTCTTACTAATAATACTTTCGCCTCTCACCAGTTGTCTTGTTATGACAATAGTTATTACTAAAGCATCTTTTACAATTGTTTCTTTGCACGCTTTCAATTCATAACTTAAATCTTTCTTCAACTGAAAAAATAATGCAAGTTGCTTTATATCGTAAATCTATTTTTCAATTTGATTTTAAATATTATCTATTACTTTCTCTTAAAATCAAAATAAACTATTAAAAAATAACTTTCAAACATGAAACATAAATATAATAAAATATTTTAATATCTAATATTAAAATGAGATGTTTTCTCCCAGAAGTCAACTCCTAATCACTGCTTCACGCATCAGAAGCTAACTATGATAATCTTATTATTTTTTTAAATAACATTAATACTAACTTAAATAATCAAGTATAAGATTTAAAGCATTTAAAAATTATTCATATCTTTTTAATCTTTATAAAAAACTATTAACACTAATTAAAAAAACGAAATTATTTATTATGCTCTAGGAAGACTTCCTTGTAATTATCACCAGACGGCGCTCTTGAATTGTAAAGATAAACACAGCGGATGATTGAATGATAATCCCGTTTCGAGGAAAATAAAAAGTTATGATATTTGATCTCACTCCATGTCTTATCGTTTCTTTTAAATTCCAATCAATTAAAGCATTAGCAGATCCATCAGAAGGAAGGAAGTTACTCTTATTATAAGAATTTTTTAAAACATTAAATTAAAGAAATTTCCGGATAATTCTAAAGGTAAGGATTAATTAATTTCACTTAAAATTGAAATAACTTGTAACGGATATCTTCCTAAAAATGATGAAAAATATGTTTTATTATTTTCAGATGTTGCAACATCTCCATCGCTGCTGTATCGCTGTTATTTTAGCCATATTTTTCTTGGGCTGTAAGTAATTATTACTCTGCTTTATAAAATATAAATTTAGTCGTTAATCTAGATTAGTTATTCAGTTATTCAAATAAATGTTTTCAATTTAGAATAGAAAACATTAAATTTCAGAAACATTTTTAATATAATTCTAATTAATCTGATTTTTAGCAACCCATTTGGGAGCTATTGTATTAGCGACCAAAATCGGTAGCTACTGCGTTTGTCCTGTCGGTCCGTCCGTGTGTGTTCACCCCTAACAACTCCCGAACGGAAGGTTGGATCGACAAAAGGAATTCACCATCTTTTTCAGAGGCCCAAACAACGAACGAATAGGGTATTTTCAGCCCCTCCCCCTCCCCATGTTCGAGATATTGGCATTGTTTTTTTGGGATTTTCGCTATTAAATTAAATGTAAGAAATGCAACAATTTCATTTTAGTTGTCAGCTGTAGCTTGATGGGTAAGTCTCGGACTCATATGCTGGAGGTTGTCGGTTCGAATCCGGTTTTTTTTACTCTCTTATTCTTTTTTTCTCAATGTATTTTTGTTTTGTTTTTCTTATTTCCCTGCCTTTTTTTTTTTTTTTATTTTTCCTTACGTTAATGTGTGGGCCCGGTAGCCGAGTGGGTTAGGGCGCTTGGCTGCGGGTTGGAGGTGACGGGTTCGGTTCCCGGCCTCGGTGGAGTGCGGGAATTTTTCCACGCTCCTTTCTCCTCCAAACGGGTCCTAGGGTCTACCCAGCCCTCTCTAGAATGGGTACCGGGTTTCTTTCCCGGGAGTTAAAGGCGGGCGGGCGTCGGGCTGACCCCCCGACCTCAATTTGTCCCGTTAGGTCGTGAATGCTGGAGCCTACCCTCCAGCCACCCCGTAGGCCTTTGTAGGCCTGTAAATGGGATACTTTAACTTTAACTTTTTTACGTTAATGTACTTCCGTTATTATTATGATTTTTAATTTTTTTATTATGGGTCTCCCTTAAAATTATATTCACTTATTATTATTTTATAAGTGAATTGATATAGATATAGGATTATTCTGTCTTTAAATATTGAAAAAATTAAGAATACAAACGAAAAAAGCACATTATACAATAAGGAAATCGAACCTTACATAATAATATTTAGAAAGACGGATATTTAAAAAATTTTTGAGACCACTGAAATATAGGTCACAGTGAGGAATGTTTTTCTGCTATTACATCACGTTAATAATGATAAGCAATAATTAAAAAAAATATATTTTTCGTTATTATGGTAACAGAATAGAAGTGCAAAAGTATTTACTATTAAACAATAAATAATAAAGCAATAATACTAAACAATAATAATATTGTAGTCACAATAAACTACGAAGGAATATTATATGAATCACACTACTTTACAGTTATCAAATTTTAAGAACTAGTATTGTGGGTTTATTTTTGCTAGACAACCGAAAATATATATTTCTGAAAAATATACATTCTACGTAAAATTTTAAAATTTATCAGGCGTATATACTCGCAGTACAATATTTTATTGTACAAAAAACTGGTACAAAATTTCCAAAAGATAAATCTGTTGCATTTTTTTTTGTTTTGTTTTAATTTTTAAAATAAATTGGAATCTAGAAAAAGAATTTCGAAAGAGTTTGTTTATTAAGTTTAAATTAGTATTTTTGTATCAACAAATGTTTTTATGTTAACAACGTCTTTAATAAGAAAATTTCGAAGTTACTTTATATACTCCTAAGATTCCAAACCAAAGTATTCTGGCTTTGATTTCAGGATTTCGATATCGCAGTTCAAATGTTAGTCAAGACGAGTTTGCAAACGATTCCTAGGTTAATCTTGAGAGATATTTGTAAATTTTAATGCTTAGTAAATTTCTAGAGCTACCCATTCAACTACAATTATTATTCTTTGAATAACAACAATGACAGTGTGCTAACATATCTTCTGGAAAGCAAAATATCTTTCTGTCATTATTGAAAGATTTAGATGACGTCTTATCTGTCGTTATTAATTTCTTGAAGAATTTCTTCAGTACATTTGATTCCAACTTGTTTAAAAAAAAGTACTTGCTTATCTTAAATGACTTGATGGTCCCTGTGCCATAATTTACAAGATGAAAACTGCAACTGAAGTTTATATCCAAAATAACCGACATATATTTATCACAATCACTAGAATCCTCAATTCTGCCGAACTTGCTCCAGTTGATGTTGCTCATTTCTCAGTCATACTCAACTGTAATCGGGATGAGTGAATCAATGAACACCACTTTATAATGAATCTCCGTTTGATTAAGATTCCGTAAGTCTGGAAAACAACTCCAGGATATAGTATGGTTTGAAGCCAGTTTAGAATTAAATACTTTCGAAACTTTATTTCACTTTAATTAATTTCGTCCTTTTATGTTTTTTTTTTATATTTCATCAACATTTGTATTGTCAAAAATTCCTGCATTTGTTGATGTATTTATTAGCTAAATTTTTCAAAGTTTAATTTTATTCAGAAGCCAAAAATAATTAAATTGTTTAGCTACTTCCAATCAGTTGATAAGTTTTGTCTCAGTCTGTTTATCTCAATACCTATAATTACAATTTGTTTCTCAGGTGATGCTGGAATTGTTGGGAATATTTTCAGCGCTGTGAAAGGAGGTAAGAGCAAATAAATAAATATTGTTTATAATATATATTATAATTTAATATAATTCTATTGTAAAATCTATTATATGTGGTAAATTACTTTTATGTATTAAGATATAATAAATTATAAATATATTAAAACATGCATTAAAATAGAATTCACACCACCAAATTTCTTCTTGTAATCACCTTCAGAGATCAATAAACACAGTTTAATTTTTCTCCGATATAGTTGATGATTTTCAAGTAGCAGATATTCCTTAATGATAAACCTGTTGAACGGCATATCCTTTCTATTATGAAACAAGAATGGCTAATGTTCAATGTTTAGATCATTAAGAAATATAATTTTATAGTTTTTAGGAAGTATTCCACATTTATTTTTAAAGTTTACCTTCAGATTAGATTGAAAAGTAATTTTTCATAAATCAAATTGATTTAACAAATCACCATTAATTCATGAAACGAACTAATTTAAAAGATTAATGAAACAAATTAGATTGCTGACATAATAATCATGGCAACATGACGGAAAATGATGGTGACAAAATCATAACCATTTGAATAAAATACTTGTAAGCACAGAAAGTGACCAGAGGAAAAAAAGACTAAAGAAAAAAAGTTGCAAGTCGGAAAAAAAAAACCCAAACAAAAAAGCATATACCGTATTTACTTCGCATAATCTCCCCTTTTTTTTCATCAATATTTTGACAAAAAAAAGGGGGGTGGGGAAATTACGCGATGTTTTTCAATTAGAGGAAAAAAAATATGGTGAAAGTGTAAGGAAAACCATGTTAAATATTGATTTTTAAAGCAAGAAATGTAATTAACAACAATTTTATTAACACGCAACATTTAAAATATAAGAAATCACATCTCAACATTTGTTTTTTTTTCAAAGTACAGTTAAGCAATAGGCATGCACGGAAGTGTGTGTGCGACTGTGACGTAATTTCGTAACTCAGGCAGCGCAGCCCGCCATCTTTATAGCTGCTCACTGCATGACGTCAGCATCAGCTGCCTGGTAATAGAGAACTTAACTTTATTCGCGAACTTCACGTTTTCACAAAACACTCGAAATTGTTTACTGATTCAGAAGGAGTCTGCTCTTGTACTGACCGGGGTGGGGGTGGAATCTTCCCCTAAAGTAGCATGGGATAGAGAAATGCGATAGTAACGGTACATTGTCGCGTCGTCGTGAGTTGACCGCCAGTCAAGGTCATGTTGGAAACGCGTTGAAGTAGAGGTGGGGAAATTATGCGATAAAAATAAAAATTGAATTTTGTAATCCACAAAAACTGGGGTGGGGAAAATACGCGACGGGGGAAATTATGCGAGTAAATACGGTATTATAATTCTAGTCAACATTGTGAATTACAGTTATATATAAAAATTAAAAAACAAACAATTTTAATAATTAATACATATCATATCTACTTTAATGCTTTGACTCGTAAAAATAATTAATGGATGCTTGAAATTAATTTTTTAACTTATTTCTGTCCATTAAGGCTAGTATACATAGGGACAAAGTAGCGCGGCATTGTATATGGAAAAAGTAGCGCGACATTTGTATATGGACAGTTGCGAAACTTTGTCCCTAGACTGTCGCTATACAATGTCGCGCTATACAACCTAGGAGCCAGTTGCAATTGAGAAATCAGAGGATTCCATTCCTTGCAGCAAAAACAGTAATGGGTGGTAACCAAACCAACTGCACTTTGGAGGGGAAGAACCACTTTTATTTAACTAGATCATTTTTTTATGTTCTCGCCTGAATTGAGATTTCAAATTGTGGATTTTCTTTCCCATGTCTTGAGCTGCCATCTGCTATTTTTGGGCCAGATGCTCATACCATCCCTCCTTTTATTTCTGTTTTTTAATCCAACTTGAGATATCCCAAAGACATGGGAGGGCCTGAAAATCTTCGATTATTTCTAAATATTGTTTTCATGGCGAACAAGTAGAAACTGACTCAGAAGTCTCGGAACACGTACAGATTACAAAATATCGCGCAACATTGTATTTTGTTCCCCGTTTCGATGGGGAACGTGAGACTTGGGACTTTTGAGTCGCAATAGTCCGGGAACACGAGAAAAATGTATCGCGACAGTCCCGGAACAGCCCTTTGACTTGTCCGAGACATGTGTTCCGCGACTTTCTCCCTACGTGTATACTAGCTTTTATTACAATAACTGACTTAGATAACTGTAAATCAAAAACGCAGAAATTTGGAGCTTTATTATTTTTGCGTACGGTACGAAACTGAGAAGCAAAAACAAAATAGCAGCAGCTTCGGTAAACAAACCAAGAACACTTCTATTCAAGCTTCTTTTAAATCTGCAAATTGATTGTGTTTTTACTTCCTTCATCTGTTTTCTTCAATGTTATTTAATATAGTTTATTATTACTTAAGAAAACTATTCAATATTAATAAGACTATAAGCGAAGTTTTTAGTAGTTTATCAAGTGTAGACAAGAATTCAGATAATGTACAAAACTCTACATTTATGTTTTTGGGTATTTTTAATTAAGATAAAGCTTTCTGAGTTTTGGTAAGAAGTCCATTGGGTTGTCAACCAATTGTAGAAATTAAGAAAAGAACAGTTCACAGAGTCACATTAGACTTTTGTCTCACTGTCTGAATTACAAAGCTTAATTGTCAATTGAGACACAAGATAAAATATGTTTTCTAAAGATCTCAAGCTTAAAGTAAAGAAAGATATGAAATTTAAAATTTTGAAGTCGTAGTCAAGTATTAATATTTTAGAAAATATTTAAAATGATTATAAAAGAAGTTTTTAGAAAAATATTTAGAAAAAAATAGTTTGTCAAAATTTCAAGTTAATTTTTTTTACTAAAAGTTTTTTTTTTTTGCTAGTTTCCTGAAATTTATTTTTCATTTTTATTAGCTGTAGGATTGGACAAAGGAACTCCATCCGCTTCAGAAGACACAGAGATTCCGCCTGAAAAGTCTTGGCACATCAAAGTAGAGGAAGTACTGAAAGAAATGGAAAACGTATTGTCTAACGCCAAGGAGAAACAACAAGAAAATGTACAAATTTTGACAGAACGATTAAATAAGTTGGAAATAAATGCCGTAGTTATTCGGGAAAATTTTGATAATCAATTTTCGAAATTTGAAAACAAAATGGAAAAGTTATTCGAAACAAAGCAGAAGAAAATGGAATCGTTAAATTTACAGTCAAAAGGTAAATCTGCTTCCATTAACAACCAGAAAATTACCATAATGAAGTATGTATATTGAATTGCAATCCTAACGATCCATTTAATTTGTTTGAATTTGTAGAATAATTTTAGTATGCTGTGGTGAATAGCTCTGAAATTACTCTAAAATTTCTAGTTACAAATGTTTTCCTTCTCTCAGGTTGTCACATTCATTTACGATTACTATTCCTCCAATCACTCCCACAATAAAAAATGTGCGAATCTTAATCACCACTGCCCTACAATTAAACATCTTCTAGAATAACCTGTGAAGTGACAACTGGAAGGGGAAGGACAAAGAAAGATATGTATCGAGATTAATAAAAAAATCAAGCCATGTTCTGATATGCTTCATTCCATTACGTTGCAGATTAACTATTATTCATAATCTCTTAAAGACATTAATTCCTCTTTATCCTTTTTAATTTATTAATAATAATTATTTTGATTTAATAATTATCTCTATTTCAGCCCAAACTTATAAGAGGCTGAACAGAAGAGTATTTTTTAAGTTGCTGATATCTTAATCACGATAATATTGTTGGATAAGATAACCTAATATAATTTTTTTTATTAGAAATTTAACTGGAAGCACACAATTATAAATAACCATCATGAGTAAATATATATACACTAAGGAGAATATTAGATAAAGAGAGAGAGAGAACGGAGGAAAAAAGAGGATGAAAAAGATTGCTGTAAAATAAAAACATGTAGATATAATTTATACACTCTTTGACAATAACAGCGAAGCACCCGAATATCCTGAAACATAACATGCAAATACTCGGCAAATGATTACAAAACTTGCCAAAGACTAAATAGAGGGCCGTGAGAATCGCGCATCCAAATGGAGATATCAAGAGCGAAGCTGGCACGCAGGGATAATTGTGACAGCGGACTGTCATTGCATTAACCTCCTGTGAGGATGCCTCTACATCGGTTCCGTGCCCAGGGTATTATGATCACAACTGAACTTGGACAAAATTCTACGACCTGTTGTATTGTTGTTCCTTTCGCAGCATCCCCTGGCCATTTTTCAACTGGATAATGCCCAACACATACGACACAGCTCTCCCACGACTTCCTCCGTAAAGTTCATACTCTTTCATGACCAGCATCTCTGACTAATCGAGCATCTTTGTGCCATGATATGATGCCGCCTACATTAATCCCGGAAAGTCGCAGAACTGGCCCGCCTACTGGATACCATCTGGCCTGCTGTATCTCAGGACAATCTCGTGAACTGTACGCGACTCTGCCATGCCGGGTAACTGCTTGTGTACCAGCCAGAGATGGTGCTAAATATATTGACTTGTTCCATTCGTGTAGCTGTTTTATCCGAATAAATAGCCAATTGCAATTGTAATGATTTCCCTTCCTATACATGTACAGTGCACTTACTAAACTGGCATTTCAATTGGATAATTCCTTTCTGATGCTCCGTAGTTTTTTGTTAAAGAATGTATATAGCACTGTGAAGTAAAATATAAGGTAATCATTTTTAAAAAAATAATATTCAACAGTTATGTATTAAACTATATCACGTTATCTTTATAATGGTTATATGTAAAATTTTAAAGAACTCTTAAATTGAATTTTATAGCAAATTTCTGCCCATAGTTATTAGTTCTTTGGGCTTTCATATAATATTTATCTATTAATAAAAATATTGGTCTCATAGCTGAATGTGGAAAGTAGGAAAGAAGACAAGTCACAGATTGAGAATATCGGTTACAATATTTAGTTTGACAACGATGATTTCTCAATTGAATAGTCGAGGTCATGTTTCTTAAGAGCTACAAAAGCTTTATGGATTATAGAAGGATAAAATGAAGTTAATATTTTGACGTTTGTAGTAGAGTTTTAAGTACGAAAATATTATAATTGAATATGAGTTCGAAAAATGATTTTTTTTTGTCTGATTTTTAAATTTGTATTAACTGATTTGCTAAATTATATTTCTGCTTTTTTACTTAAACTGTAGGGTTGGATTCAAGTGCTCCTCCCTCTTCAGAAGATGCAGAACTTCCGCCTGAAAACTATATTCAGGTCAAGCTACAGAAAGCACTGGAAAACATGGAAAAAGTATTGTCTGAAGCCGAGGAGAAACAACAAGAAAACGAACAAATTTTAACAGAACGTTTAAATAACTTGGAAATAAATACTGCAACTATTCGGAAAAATTTTGATAATCAATTTTCGAAATTTGAAAACAAAATGGATAGGTTATTCGAAACGACTCAGAAGAAAATGGAACTATTATATCTACAGCCAAAAGGTAAAAATGCTTCTGATAGCAATCAGAGAATTATCACAATGAAATGTAGCTGGAATCTTGAATTACAAAACTGATTCATTTGTTTTTAAAAAAAAACGAATATTATTTCTTTGTTTTATTCATTTAATCTTATAGAACAATTTTACTTTTTGTTATAGAACAATTTTTTAGTAGTATATTATTCATACCCTACCAACTTTCACTGAAGTACTTTTCCAGTTGAAACTGTCTCAAATCACGTGATAATATCCGCCTCCACCAAAAAAAAGAGGATTTATTATAGCGGAAGTCTACTTGTAGTAGTGAGGATTAACACTGTCAAAATCTTAAATTTTCACTGTCCAACAACTAAACATCGCCTGTATTAAGCTCTGACATCCCAACCATAAAGAGATAGTAAACAAAGAAGTGTACTCTCGAAAGATAAGAACAAATCATTTTGATTGTAAACGTGTGAACTTCAATGTTGTAAAGTGTCAGATTATAATGGAGATGATGCCATCAGTCCATGTTACTATTATGCAAAATCCTTTACAGATCTTAATTTCCAAAAAATTCTGCAACCAGGAATAAAAATAATATAAATATTTAAGTAATTGTAGGATATTTGGTTTGACTGTAAGATTTTGCAAATCTGATTACTGTGGGGATATTTTGTTTGGCTGTAAGATTACGCAAAGTTGATAATTGTGAGGATATTTGGTTTGGCTGGAAGATTTTGCAAAACAGATTTTGCAAATCTGATAATTGTCGGAAGTTATTAATATTATCAATATATAATGAATCCACAGTCAATTTTCGAGAAATTATGCATCTAAATTTCACGAGCGTTTAAAAGTTAACAAACGTTTCGTAATTTACTGGTTAAATTCTATGGATCTGTATAAAAGTCATGCACTGTAGTAAATAGATTAATACTGATTTCTAGACCTCATTTTCGATTAATTAAATTTTTGTAAGTATCTTTAGATAATATTCCAGAATATTAAGGAATGCTAAGTATCAAGCTTTAACAAATCATTAAAAATACTATGCTAGCATGACAGGAAATTGCCGGACAGAAAACTGTTATTTTCAGCAACAAATCTGCTTAACAGCAACGTCTCTTAATGAGATTTAGTTTTAATTAAGCTGGAGATAAGCAGAGATCTGTCTGACGAAGTCAAATATCGTTAAGGACTTTTGTATAGAGATATTCTAGTAATGATTACCTGGATTCGAGTGCTAATCCAGAAATAATTATATGGTTCAAGTGCATTAGATGTTCAATCATGTGTAATTACAGAAGCATTTTTTTTTTCAAAACATTTTTTGTTAATAAAAATGTGCTTATATTAAGACAGAGATCTCTTTTAATTTTTTTTTTTTTTTTTTTTTTTAATGTTGAGCTAGAGTAATCAGCAACATTATCTTCTATCAACATTTAATTCACTCGTAATTAAGATGACTTCTAGGAATAACTTATCAATTTTATTCTCTATAATGAAGTTTTTAAAATCGCAGTTTTTTTTTTTTAAGTAGACTACCGTTTTGCTATGTCCGTATGTAATAAATAACATTCCTTTTTTTTATTTACTAATCTGTACATTTTTTCAGTATTGAGAAGACAAAATGGAGAATATAAATTAAAGTATTATAATTATAATTATTTCTATTCCAGGAGTAATTGAAGTTACATATCCGCAGAATGAGCTACCGCCCCAAACTATAAATGCTATTTCAGGAAATTCCATTGACTTGCAATGTAGTATTGGTAAGAATAAGATTGCTTCTTGATAATTATTATGCTCCTTTTCTGGACTATTTTTGCAGATGATGCTATTGCTTTATACAATAAGAAATATTGTAGAATAGTGACGGTCAAAAGTGAATTAATGACTACAAAAGGTGTTATTAACGGAAATAATAGTCATCAATATATTGTAATTTGCAAGGATAATTTAATAGTTACATTATTTTATATAACTAGATATCTATTTTTTTTAAAATTAGTCTGGATGGTTCACGAAGTTATCAAACTCCTTCTTACAGATTCGAATAAACTGCAATGAGCAATCAGGGCACATCCAAATAACTTGAAAACAGATGAATATTACAAAATTAAAGCACGAGGCTTCGCAATAAGTTGGTTAAAATCAAGGATAACTTTCGGTACAATATCTATATTGTTTAAAAAAATAAATTTAATCTTCAGTGACAACAAATTTGCTAATTTTGAAGTACTCATCAAAAAAAATATGTCATTACATATTTATGTTTGATTATTAGAATTTAGGTTTGTTATTAGAAAGAGATTTGATAGAGATGTTTTAATAAAACTTACCACGTAATTTGAATTATTAAAATGTTTGTTTATTAAAAACTTTTAATATGCAAGGATTAAATTAAGTCGGGTTTCTTACAGGTCTGATAACTCCTAAACATTAATCTTTTTCCATCTACGAGGTAAATGTCAAAAGGTTGCCTTCTTTTTAATAAATAAGATACAATTATATTTTATTGCATAATTTTAGTTTAATATAATTTAAATCATGTTTTCAACATCTTGAACAATATCTTAATTATTACATTAAAGTTATAAAATTAAAGAAATGTTTTATCAGGTCTTTCTTTTTATGTACGTACGTAATACAGAACGTGGGAAAAATCAAAATTTTCTGAGAATCTTGTGTCATTAAGCTCACCGATTCGAGGGGGATGCAGCCCAAACAAAATTCAAAAAATGTCGAATGGAAGCCTACGAAGGTCCGATAAAGTTGAGAATTTACCAAAGAAAATGAATTCAGCAAAGCCAAAAGATGGTAGCACACATCAGTGAACCTCTACCATAAGAAGAGAAATCAAATAAGCTAAATATTAAAAATAAGTTAAATCCAATTAAGTTCCCTTTGAAATTTGAAGATGTTTTTCACAGAAACAAAAAAATGCTAACGCAATTTGATCAGGATCGGACGGATATATTTTCGTGCTCGGAAAAAGGAAGTTGGAGGGGCCCTACTCAGACCACTTCGCCATCAACATTTGGGAACATCTAGCTACTGGATATTTAGTTTATTTTGATAATATTTTAATTATTTTTGACACATCAATGACTATGGCCCCCATAAAGCCTAGCGCCCTGGGCGGCCCGCGTCAACTGTTGCCCGCTTCTTAATTCGGCGCTGAATAGATCAAATACCTCATAGGGCGTTGAATGATGGTGGCTGACCTTGACCAATCCTATTGGGAGTGAAGGACAATGATGTTTTCTTGATGTGAGTCAATGATGTGAGTCGGAAGATGATTGACCGCTAATGGCAATCGAAACTGCTACCTATTATTTTTAATATTTTATAATTTTACAAATGTTATATGTCTTAAAATAATGGGATTTTAAAAGATCTTTTACCTTTGAGCAGTGCTAGTTTATGAAAAACACATGGAGCAACCGCAAAATAGGAAAACTTTTATCATGAAGTTATTGCAATCTCTAAATTTTAAGAGCAGTTGTTTATAATCGGGTGTCGAAGTGATTAGAAAATGTCATCGAAAAGTAAAATAAGAGAGGAAGAATTAATACAGAATAAGCAGATAAATATACAAAAGATCTCAATAAAGCTTTTTAACAATAAATAATTACTTTTTATTTTTTGGCATTATACCAGTATTATTATATTGTTTCAAAATATTTTAAGGAATGGATTATTACAGAAAACAGAGATGAAAAAAGATTGAGAATCACTGAATTACCATTTTTTTTTCAAGATTTATTGTCTAGTCTATAATAATCATGTTAACTTGTAATTATGTTAATTTAATTTTAACATCACTTTTGTTTCTGCTACAAAATAGCGAAATGTGTTAAGCATCTCAGCAATTCAGAAGACTTCAATATTGTTTGGAAAAAAAATGGTTTGGTGTTATATTTCGAAGACGACAGGAAATTCTCACTCACATCAACTCGAGGACTGAAAATAAGAAACCTCGCAAAGGAAGACAGTGCAAATTACTCTTGTGAAATTAAAGCTCTGGGTTTCCTTGAGACACAAAGTTATCATCTTTTAGTTTCAGGTAAGACTTTTATTTTGAGCTGCAATAGTTTTAATGTTTGGAACTCTCAGAGTTCAGTATTATTGGCTTTTCTCTATCGATTTATAGCTGCATAACTAAGGTATTACATAACTGTTACGTAAATAGTTAAGAAAATGTTAATAACTTCTTTTTCTTTAAATGAAATGGTAGAAAAATCAAGTAAAAAAATCAATAAAGATTTAGAAAGTAAGGAAAAAGTTAATCTAAAATATTCTGAATCAATTTAATAACATATTTGTAAAATTTATTCATATATAAATGTTATAGTAATTTCGTTTTATTCAAAAATAAATAAATATCTTACTGGTTTTAAATCAATATTTTAAATAATTTTCCATAACGCCAATAAATGCCTAATTTAAAGAGAATTATTTTCAGATGTCAATTGATTATATAAAATAAATTAACCTTCATTATGTTTTGTGTAATTTTTAGATCGGACCTCTATTTGCAGTGATTTTCCTGATGGCAAATCAGAAGAACAACTGACGGGAATAGGAGAGACAATATCTTATGTTAAGAACAAACAGCAGGATGTTGAGAAATTTATTACAAAGATGACAAAGTTTTGAAAATCTGTGAAATTTAGAAATTTGAAAAATTTCATCGAAATCACGGAAGAATAAGAGGCAACTTTTATTCTACTTCGGAAGTTGTATGGATGAGTGACTAGATCGTAACTTTTTAATTAAATTTCTTTATCCAGATAATGATAGAAGATACTGTCACAGACTTTAAGTTTTTAAATCTCTTCCTATGCGCCTTTCTAAAATCTTAATTTTTACTCAAAATTAAAAGAGAAGAGTTTCAATAATCATCATTATATATTATTTCTCAAAGGGTTTTTTTTGTCGGAACGCCATATTTCCTTTACTACTTCATCAAAATCAATGATTGAGGCATCATTTTGAAGATTACGTTCCCCGCTAATGAAGAAAAATAAACAAATTGTTTAAAATTAATGTTTTCGTTAAAAAACTTTATTTTTAAAAACTTTTTATAAAAATGTAGACCCGCTTTAACAGAAACGCCTTATTTTTCGAAAGCGAAAATATTCTTTAGCGTTGTAACCTTCAACTATTTCCTTTTTTGAATAAAAATGCACTTTAAATGATATTTCATCGTTTATTTAATAACAACAGATAAAAAAACAAACAAAGATTTATATTTTAATAAAAATAAACGATTTATTACAATAGAAACATAAAAATTAGTCAACTTCTCATATATTATTTCTCAATGGTGTTTTTTTTATTTCCCTTAATACTTCATCAAAATCAATGATTGAGATATTTTCAAGATTAAGTTCACCGCTAATGATGAAAAATAAACAGATTGTTTAAAATTAATATTTTCGTTAAAAAAATTTATTTTAAAAATCTTTTTTGTAAAAACGTAGAAGGCAATCTATTGACAATCTGTTCATTTATTTATTTCCACATTACCATTCGGCGACTGATCAAGATACCATGCGAATTATTCGCACGGGTCAACTTTTTTATAAAACTTGAGAAGACGCCATCTATTGACAATGTGTTTAACTAACATGCACACAATCTGTTGGATTTGTTTATTATTTCTCAAAGGTGGTTTTTTGTTGCGAATTATTCGCACGGGTCAACTAGTCATTTTTAAATATACTTAACTTTTCCAAATACATGTTTTTAGATTTCTATCTGCAGTCAGAAAAAAAAAGATATGATGATTTGACACAACGCTTAACCAGTAATGATTTGAAACGAACTTGTCTCCATTCTCATCTTGATATGTTTTTCTCAAAAATGTATTTGGTTGAAAATTGGATTGGAATTTCTTTTCTTGTAGATAAATTGTTGATGATCAAAACAGCTTTATTTGCATTTGTTTTCAGGATTTCAGTTATTTCAGAAATAATAGATTTCTAACCTTAAGAAATTTTCTTAATTTTAATTGTGGGTTTGAATTTGATGGAAAAGTTGACTGTTAAGGCAACGTGAAACTGCCTAAATAATAAAGAATAATTAAATAATGTAAGATAAACAAAAAGATTTTGAATACTCGTTTTGTTCAACACGAGCGTGTTGATCTCCCAAGATCAATGTGTTCTGTGCTTATTAATTTAGGGTGTTTTTTGGTAGAACAACCTTTGTTTTTTCGTAGAACAGACAGTAACAGGAATAATTTACGTCCATATGGTCACTGAATGACTTCTGCCCCAGTTGAGTGTTGATACCGCTGATTTCATACTACACCAGGAAGGTGATCCAACCATTTCCATCGGCACGTCAGGGTAGTTTTAAACCAGCACCTATCACAGAACTGAATTGGAGGCGGAACCGACGGTGATGAGAATCTCCTATCGTGGTCACCCTGTTCACCAGACTTAACCCAAGGCGATTTTTTTTTCCTCTGGGGCTCCGTAAAAGATCACGTCTTTGTCCTCCCTCTACTGCCACCATCCTGGAACTGAAGGTGTGTTTGGAGACCGCCATTGGAAACATCATCGCTGGTACGCTGGAGCGCACAAACTACATCACTATGAGATGCTGATTATATCATCATTTATTTGGTAAACTATATCCAGTATGGGGTCCGGAATATATCCCCATAGTACACATAGTTTACCAAACAAAAGATGAAAATGAAAGACTCTTGATAGTCATGTTTAATTAATTGGAAACCATGCATGATAAAGGAGAAATTTTTAAAAAGTTACATAGCATTTATTTTAAGCGATTCATGAAAAACAAAGAAAAATACTTAAAAGTATATGTCATAGTCTTTGTTCAAAAACATCAAAATAGAAATTACCTTATTAAGTATTACCTTTTGCCAATAATAATGTAATTTTATTTTGATGTTTTTGAACAAAGACTATAACATATACTTTTAACTGACAACATGTTTCATTATAAGAAAAAAGATTGTTATTTTTCAAATTTGTATAAGGTACCTCAGCCTTATAACGCCATGTATATCTTTAACGCCACCTATCTAATTCTTCATAAGCATAAGAGATGGCGATACTGCACTAAAGTAGGTAAAACAATAATGGCAAAGAAAAATTAGAAAAATAAAAATAAAAAAAAGAATAAAAAACAAAATGGCCTTTGGAAATCCGCTGCGTAATCCCGGGCATAATTTGTTTGTTTTCTTCTGTCTGATTTAATATAACAGATTACTTTTAATTGAAACCCTATCATAACTGGTTCCTCCTTGTTGTTCCTCCACCTGTTTTCAATTTGGTAACTTTTTTTACCGTGAGAAGTTCATTGTTATCCACAATCGACAAAGGCTGCACGGAGCAGCCAAAATTAATCATATATTATATATCTTTAAACCTGTTAATGTTTATACTTTTAACTTTCCTTAACTCTGTGCGTGTCATCATTTTAATTATATAAAGTTTATATACTGTCTGTTAGGCTCGGACTGGTGCGAAAGCTTTCTGCACTTGATGCAGGTTGTCTTGCCAAGATATCGAACTATGGTAACGAATATCGAAATGTGCAACAGAAGATAATGACAACAATGTTGAATCGTAAACAATAATAACTATGGTAATAAATGTTGAAATCAGCAACACGAGATAATAACAACGAAGTTGAATCGTAAACAATAATAACTATGTTAAACAAATATCGAAATCTTCAACCCAGATATTAATAACAAAGTTCAATCGTAAACAATAATAATTAGGGAAACTAGGCCCCCATGTATAGATATAAATGGTTGAAGAAGAGGTATCTTGAGATGGATGTTAGATGAAGAAGAATTCGGGGACCTAAAGTCTCTGTCTCTCTCTCTCTCTCTCTCTGTCTGTCTCTCTTTCTCTGCCTGATGTCGTTTGTTTTTCTTAATCTGTCTCTCTTGTGTCTCTTCCGTTGTCTCCTTAGCTTTTGACACTCTTTTACGTTCGGTTTCATTCTTTGTGCTCTTTCCAATCGTTTCCTCTAAATATCTATCACAATATCGTTTATAACTAGCAGCAAAGCCTGTCGGACGACAGGCATAAAAAAATCTATAAAATCATTTTATTATCAACTATCAAATATAAAGTAAATGTAATCTAA
The DNA here is from genome assembly GCA_023159025.1 of Thereuonema tuberculata. Taxonomy (NCBI): domain Eukaryota; kingdom Metazoa; phylum Arthropoda; class Chilopoda; order Scutigeromorpha; family Scutigeridae; genus Thereuonema; species Thereuonema tuberculata. Next base: position 32,129,179 of record JAFIDM010005346.1, on the reverse strand, counting down.
ATACTGCGCTAACTTGTGAACGAAGCTTCTACGGCAAAAATGGTTTTGAGTTTCGAAATCAGCGTAAACAACTGAGTAAGTATGCCAAATTTCATTAAAATGGATGCAGTGGTAACAAAATTATATGGTTTTGAACATATGTTTTGTTAGAATTTTAGTTGTCGAGGGCAGTTCCCAAGAATAAAATTTCATGGAAACAACATGGAATGACACAATGAACTAATATTTTCATCCAATTTGAGTACTCTTGATTAAATGGTATCATTGAGAACCGTTGGATCTATCTTAATAGCTTAATTATTTGAGTTACAGACAGCTTTTTGCGCTTTAATTCTCTGACAATTTGTAGATTTTTTAATTATCTTTCTTCAAGTAATTTAATAATAATGCATTGTTCTATTACAATATTAAATAATGTGGATGTCACATTGTTTCCTATTAATGATTGTAGCAACCAAACTCACCTTTGTATAATCTAAATACTGCGCTAACTTGTGAAAGAAGCTTCTATGGCCAAAATGGTTTTGAGTTTCAAAATCAGCGTAAAAAACTGATTAAGTATGCCAAATTTCATTAAAATCGGTGCAGTGGTAATAAAATTATATCGAGTTAGAGACAGACAGACAGACAGATGAACTTAGCCAATTATATAAGTTGATATAGATGTCATATTGCTTCCTATTAATGATTGTAGCAACCAAACTAACCTTTGTATAATCTAAATACTGCGCTAACTTGTGAACGAAGTTTCTACGGCAAAAATGGTTTTGAGTTTCAAAATCAACGTAAGAAACTGAGTAAGTATGCCAAATTTCATTAAAATCGGTGCAGTGGTAACAAAATTATATCGAGTTACAGACAAACAGATAGACAGACAGACAGACGAACGTAGCCAATTATATAAGTTGATATGTGATGTATGAAAATATACAATCAGCCCGTGCTCTTGAATAACAACCAATATACATTCCTAACCTTTTGAAGAGAACATTTTGAAGAGCAAACATTCTGAACATTTTGAAGAGGACAATGCTCATTTTGCATTTGTAGACTTCCTCGGAACACTGAAAACTGAACACGCGTTTTCCATTGTTGCACCACCATTGTGAACATTGGAAATCACAATTGCGCCTTTTACATTCGTAACAATTACATAGGCAAGCCCTTGTCCTTAGTTGAACTGTTCCGGACAGACGGAAAAGATTTTAGTAGCATATAGATTTAATAAAGCCTAATTTTTTATAAAGTTAATGACAATTTTTGAAAAATTTCCAACGTGTAATTATTAACAAGTAATCCTTTGTATTGTTGATACATTTATGTGAAAGGCATGGATCTAAAAAAATAGCAAAGCTTTTGTTTGAATCAAGATGACGAAGCACGGCTTTTTTCGTTCATTGTTGTATGAAGCAATGATCAGTTTTTTTTTCATTTCTTTGCAAACAATCCAATTTTCAAAAATATGCTTTTTAAAAGTTTTAACGTTAATAAAATTATATATATTTATTACATGTATTTTTAAGTCTCTATATTTATATTTATCTCTGGACTACGGCCTTAAACTAAAAAGGTTACCAAGTAATGATTGAATAGCAATTAATTGATTTTAGCGAGAAAAAAATTGTGATATTTGATCTTACTTCCTTGTTTTATCGTTTACTTTAAAAGAAGAAATGATTAAAACATCTTCAGATTCATGTGTGCTTTACTTACTGAAGAAGCTATTCTTATTATAAGGTTAAGCTTTAAACGAGAAAAATTTCTGGAAAATTGAAAAGGTAAGGATTTATACCGAATTGTTCCACTATTTCTCTTCTTTTCATCTCTTGTAATATATAAAAGTGACTCCACAACCCCTTTCATAGTATTTAAATAATTTATTTATATATAAAGCAGCGAATTTTCGGGAACATTATTTTCCCTTCTTCAAGCAAATAAGGAACTAACAAATCAAACAATAACATAACCAGAAAGAACATCACAAATTCAAAAGTACACATCAATTGAATACTATAAATTGTTACAACAATGGTATGTTATTTAACTTAATCATATTATTAAATTTATACACGACAATAATATTAATAAATACAATAAACTAAAGGATTCCCTATGGGGTCTCCAATATCAGGAACCTTGTGCAATTTATTTTTGAACCATTTCGAAAACAACTTATTAAAAGATAAAATGTATTACCAAAAATTTGAGTACTTTCGTTATGTTGATGACATACTGATTATTTGGTTTGGAACGTTAAGACAATTTCAGATATTTTTTGGTAATTTGAACAAAAAGAATAAAGATTTAAAATTTAAAAAAGAGTTGGAAGATAATAAAGTATTAAATTTTTTAGATGTTACATTAACTAATGAGGACAACAAAATTAAAATGGAACATTTTAAAAAGGATTGCCAAAGTTTTAAATTTCAAATCGGGACACAGAATAAATATCAAAAAGAATATAGTGGAAAATTACATTAGAAGATTAGATAGAAATACTTATAATGAAAAAATCAAGGATATGAAAAGTCTATTTATCAAAAACGATTACCCCATTAAATTTATTGATGATCAAATTTTTGATTACAATAAATTTAAAATAAAAGAAATAAGTACGGTCCAGAATAAAGTATTCATACCATTTCTCAATGAAAATAGCACGATCCCAAAGAAAATATGTAGTGATTTCAACATTTATATAGGTTTCACATATAAGAATAAAATCAAAAATTTAATATGTAAGAAAATTAATAGTATGAATAAACAAAATGAAATGGGTATTGTATATCGGATCGATTGCAAAATTTGTAGTAAATTCTATATTGGAGAATCGAAAAGGACATTGGCTGAACGAGTGTCGGAACATGGAAGAGCGTTGAAGAACAGAGATCTGGACGCCTCGGATATAGCTCACCATTGTATAAAAAAAGGACATATAATGAATGAGGAAATTAAAATTTTATATAAAGAAACTAATTGGAAACTCAGAAAAATCATCGAGAGTTGTATCATAAAAAATACAAGGAACAACAGCTTTAATAGATATAAGGGTGTTAGAGTTGATCCAATCACTATTGGTTTAATTAGAAATTTAATTAAGGCAGACAATCAAAAAGGAGTTACAATCACTGGAACTAATTCATTGGATTATTAACTTTGTCAATTTATTGTATTTATTAATATTATTGTCATGTATAAATTTAATTAAATTAGACCCCACGATTAAAAAAGGACACATACACAAACTAACCTAGTTTGTGAGTCTGGACTTTTTTAACCATTGTTCATATTACTTGTAACCGATATTTTGCCGTAACTGATAAAATACATACTTTTAATTTATTTCAGATGTTGCAGTATATCAATCGATGCAGGATATTGGTTATTTTAGCCATTTGTTTCTTGGCCTGTAAGTAATTAACCCAGAATGTTATAAAATATAGTCAGTTAACAATCAGAATTGATTTATAAAATATATTCAGTTACTAAACAGAATGGATTTACAAAAAAATGGTAAAAGAGAATATTTAAAAATTTTCAAATTAATGTTTCTCATTTAGAATAGACAACAAATTAAAGAAACAATTTTTAATTTAATCTGTAAATGTGCTGAGTTTTAAGTTAATTGATGTTAGATTTTTCTATAAATCAAAACAAACATTTCAATTTACTATACTATAGAATAATCAAAATCGAATTTTAAAAAAGTTAAAATATCCCACTGTAATCCAATGTAGACTCTTGGGCTAGAGGAGATAAGGCCCTGATTCAGTAATTTCGCGAGCAAAAAAACTTCATTGAAGTCGGAGATAGAAACCTATTCTTTCAGACCGCAGCGAAGCACTTTACCAATTAGATAAGGAGTGCAATACATGGAGTGCATAACTTAGGCACCAAACTTCTCATAAGAGGACACAAAACGAGACAGAGAGAATTTATGAAGAAATGCCTACAGAGCACTGGCTGCCATGACACAGCTGCATCGATGTCAAAGGAAGCTCGTAGGGGATATTACCACGCCTAACAGCGATGCATGTCCATACTTCGAATGGGGTGATTGATTCTCGGGGAAACATCGCTCATTCCTCTGCCAGCTCAGTCTTCAGATGGTGAACAGTTTCCAGTGGGTGTGAACTTGCCTCAAGACGTTTCCGTCCCGTATATGTTCCAAGAAATTTAGTTCGAGGGACGTGCCGGCCAGTCCATTCGCACAATGTCCTCACTTCCAACAGCATATCAACAGGTGCAGTATGATGGGGTATGGCGTCTTACTACATACAGTATTACCTTAATACAGTACCGCGCATCAGTTACAGTATCTCCTTCCAGTATCTACAGCTCTGTAGCCCATTCAGCAAAATGCCTTCCCAGATGAGAACAGGTCCACCGTCATATTGATCCTTTTTAGTGTTGCTTGAGGGTGATACCGTGTCCCAACCTTTCGTCCAATTAGCTGAAGTCCACAATCGTTGCTGAGACTGAATCTACTTGCAGTAGTAAAGAATACTCACCCCATTGTGCTGCGATGCCCTCCTTGCCAAATGGTGTCTCAGGCGTTAATGGGACAAGCATAATTGCCGTCGGACAAATAGTCCACGTTGGTGCAGTTGTCTGACCATATTAGACCCGATATTCTTCGACCTGTGCACCTAGTTTGCAATGGTTCCTGCTATCTGATGTTGGTCTCTCTTGGCGTGTAGGAGTATATAGCGACCATCACTGCACGTTATTTTTCGAAGTACTTCGAACAGCTTTACCTATTGTTCTGAAGGTCGCCCACGCCCACAATACGATGCTATTGATGATAATGAACTCTACGACCAAACTTCTAACACTTTGCTCTTCCTCGACTTTCCAATTATGCAACCTCTGACGAAGTCATCCACATGTTGTCCACTCGCCATGTCATTATCTGTTGCATCCTATGAAACAAAGGTACAAATCTAACACTCGTACTTTTACCGTTCGTTAACTTGCACATACCTGTTGAAACTGTTGCTTTTATCCGTTTGTTTTACCACGTGACCCCTGTTATAACGATTCAAAACTTTGCATGTGTATCGCTATTTGCTGAGCGCCACTGTTACACAAATCACGACTGGCTGCTTCCTTTGATTTCGGGGTTGTAACCTTCAGAAATAGTGTTGGTCTAAGTTTTGCACTCCAGTGTATTTAAAATATGGATTTTATGAATTTCATCCGACAATGTTAGTAATATATAACTTGATAGACTATTTTTTTATTGAGGCCGCGGACCAAAACTATATTTTTTGAAGCAAAACATCCACTGTTGCTTGATTGCCTTTATTTGCTGACCAAGAACCTAACAAAGCTAATGATTTGTCCAGAGGAGATGTTACTAATGTATTTTCAAATCAAAATTGAAAGATATCTTTTGAAAATTTGCTGCTTTTGCTTGATGTGACAATAACATTTGATGGAGCATTGTCTTGAATTGATGTAAATACTCGAATACTCTGAATATCAGCATCATGTTTAATGCTTTTTCCAATGGCTTTTGATTTGTCAATTCATTAAATAATTTGCAAACCTTTCATGTTCAGGGTGTGGAATTGTGTAAGTGCGTGGTTTTTGTTTCAACAATTTCAATAACGCAAAGCGGATTGATAGACTTTATCTACAAAATTAATAATATTAAATTTGTGCAAAAAAGCAGACATTAAAAGAAAAACAAAAGAAAGAAAAAAATAGATTAGCAGCACAAACAGAAAGCATATAAATGCATACAAAATACAAATTTATTACTATTTTTAAAAATTAAACAATTAGGGTGCGTTTTTATGTATACCTTGCGGAAGGGTAAGCAAGCCGCAACAAAAATAGGCTTTTTTTAAAACAAACGTTATTAAATTAATAAAATTAAATAAAATAGTCAAGTAAACACGAAACAAATCTTTTCAAGCTTGAAAACAAAGCCCAACTAATGCCGCGCAGCTTAAAGCGCCTAAATTTCAAAACTGAAGTGTTGTGCTCCCAAGCAGTTGGCCCGCAAAAGTAGCTCTCGTAGGTGAGATCCCTCCTTTTTAAGACTCCAAAACTAATATTTTCAGGTGTTGATTACAGCGATTGAAAATCTTGTTTAAAGGTTAATCATGTACAATTGGCTGATGATTGATAGAAGTTAACAGAATAAATGTTATCTTAACCTTAAGCCCCGCGAACATCATGCAATTTTGCTGCAATTTAGTTGCGCGATTTTGACGTCACGAGTTGATAGAGACAGGCTTGAGCGCTTTTACTTGCAACTTTTGGCATGAGACTCGAGTTGCATCGACACCTGCAACTCGAAAAATTGCATCGAAGTCGCTTGGAATTACCCAATCACAGGGCAGCGTTTGAACACGTCAGTTGTGAAACCACGCCCATGAAAAAAATGGCGTCGAAACTGATTTCTGTCGATTCGTTTTGAAGACATGGTCATACTCAATGAATATCAAGAGTATTGTGAGTTTATTTATGCATAAATAAAGTTTATACTGAAATGCAGTAATTGTATGCGGCAGAATTTATCAGAGAGGTTTAAAAACCTCGATTTTTTCGGATTTTCCACATCGGGTTTGGGAACCGCAAGGCTGCTTACGCGGTAATGCAAAAGTAACGACGTCATTGTTTCCAGGGGAGCATTGTTTCTTATTGGCTGTTGGTCATTCGTTACTGTTGATTCGAAATAATACCATGACGTTCAATTCCATAGAGGCTAATAATTTTGAAAAAAATGTTTTTCATATGTTGCAAATCAATCACTCTTATATTATATTTGAAACGACATAACCGAATTTTGTTTGACGTCACACGTGACGTATTTAAAATCTGCGTTGTCATGGGTCGGTTGCATTTTCGAGTTGCAATATCGGTTGCATCGTGTTCGCGCTTGACAAACGTTTATATCAACTCGTGACGTCAAAATCGCGCAACTAAATTGCAGAAAAATTGCATGATGTTCGCACGGCTTTACAATGCTTCGGAAAAATTATTAATGGTTCCTTGAAATCAATTCTGTCCGTCGTTACTATTTGCTTGAGTTTTCATTAAAATTAAATGAATTTAGATAATTAAAACACTGAAATTTGGAATTTTTAATATTTTTGATGCATAAAAAAATATAAAAAGACTAAGAAATTACTCAGACGTTCCCAGCAGAATAAAGCAGATTCCAAAAACCTTACTTACATTAAAGCTTTTTTTTTTGGTGCTGTCTTTTTTTTCCATTATTTATTATATTTTATTATTATTTAAGGAAATATAGGATACGAAAACCTAATATTTTGAAAGTCTTAGTAGCATTTTAACAAAGAAAATATTTTAAATAATTAATAACAATAAAAATCCTATTTCAATATGAATTGAGTTTAAGAATTAAAAATAACTTGTTTCGAATTTTAAGTTCATTTTAATTCTGATTGTGTTAGTTAATTTCCTAAATTACATTTATCCTTTCTTTAGGTGTAGAGTTGGGCTCAGTCAGTCTACCTGAAAAGTCTTTTCAGGTCAGTCGAGAGGAAGGATTGAAGGGAATGGATACCGCATTGTCTCAGGCCGACGACAGACAAGAAGAAAACGAAAAAATTTTAGCAGAGAGCTTGAAAAACTTGGAAAGAAATAGCATGGTTATTCTTCAAAATTTTAAAAGTCTATTTTCAGAATTTCAAAACAAACTGGATAATATATTCAGTGCAACTCAGAAGAAAATGAAATTGATATACGTACAGCCAAAAGGTAAAAATTGCTTCTATTAGCAACCAGAGTATTACCACAAAATGTAATATCTCGGAGGCAGTATTGAATTAGTATAGTTCGAGTGTCTGATTTAAAGTCATAGAACAATTTTATTATGGTAATATGGGAGCCCAACAACCATTTAAGAGAAGCCCCAAAATCTTCTAAAAATTATTTTTTTTCCTCTCAAAATATTCCAAATTACCAACAGTTGTTATCTTTCCAACTCCTCATTTTAATCCTTACTATCACAACAAACCAAATCTAACATATATTCTAACATTACAACAAAGAGATGACCAAACAATGAAGCATATAACAATGATTTGTCTTATCCACTAGTAAAATTTAGCCATATTGATTGTAAATGTGAATATTGTAAATTACATATGGTTTCATTCAGGGGCGTATATAAGGGGGGGGGGGGGCGCCCCCCCCCCCCCAATGAAGGTATGTCCTCCTAACGTTTTTTTTTTTTTGGTTGAACAGATAGGTTTCCATTGGGTGTCTACTTAAAATTACTTAACTTAACCTTACAATAATCTTGGGCCCTACCCCCCGAAAATATATTCTCTATACGCCACTGGTTTCATTACATTGGAGATGATGCCATCAGTTCACATTAATAATCAGATTAATGCTGTTAATAATCTTAGTTATGCTAAATTCTTAGTCCTGGAATCCTTTCCTTATGAAACACTTCTTGCGAATTGTTATATTTATGTTTACTAGTTGCGACCCGTGAAATATTCACGGAAGTAAAACAAATTCCACATTTCTGAAAAACGCAAGATTTAAAAAGATGTTGTAAGCTAATTTTTTTAGAAGCCATGAATCCAACAACTGCCCACATGTAATTTGAATATCAGCTTATTTGTTAAAATAATATTATAATATTGTTAAAGTAAAAAAAAATAAAAAATTGATTTACCGCTTTCGTAGTAGCCAGCGCTGCGGTTTCTCATTATGAAACATAATGGCAACCTGCTGCCCTAAAAGAATAGGTTCGTCGAAATTGAGGCAATATTAATGGGAGTAAAACAAATGCCACATTTTTGAAATACCCTGAAATTTTTGAAAAACACAAGATTGAAAAAGATGTTCTAAGCTCATTTTTTAAAAGCCATGACTTCCGCAACAGCCCACATATAATTTGAATGACTAAGCCAAATTTTGTTAAAATAAAAGAAAATAAAAAAATTGATTTACCAGTTTCAATAATAACAATAACAATAACGAATGTCCAACA
>JAFIDM010005346.1:32104656-32119793 GCA_023159025.1 Thereuonema tuberculata | reverse complement strand
CCCCCCGAAAATATATTCTCTATACGCCACTGGTTTCATTACATTGGAGATGATGCCATCAGTTCACATTAATAATCAGATTAATGCTGTTAATAATCTTAGTTATGCTAAATTCTTAGTCCTGGAATCCTTTCCTTATGAAACACTTCTTGCGAATTGTTATATTTATGTTTACTAGTTGCGACCCGTGAAATATTCACGGAAGTAAAACAAATTCCACATTTCTGAAAAACGCAAGATTGAAAAAGATGTTGTAAGCTAATTTTTTTAGAAGCCATGAATCCAACAACTGCCCACATGTAATTTGAATATCAGCTTATTTGTTAAAATAATATTATAATATTGTTAAAGTAAAAAAAAATAAAAAATTGATTTACCGCTTTCGTAGTAGCCAGCGCTGCGGTTTCTCATTATGAAACATAATGGCAACCTGCTGCCCTAAAAGAATAGGCTCGTCGAAATTGAGGCAATATTAATGGGAGTAAAACAAATGCCACATTTTTGAAATACTCTGAAATTTTTGAAAAACACAAGATTGAAAAAGATGTTCTAAGCTCATTTTTTAAAAGCCATGACTTCCGCAACAGCCCACATATAATTTGAATGACTAAGCCAAATTTTGTTAAAATAAAAGAAAATAAAAAAATTGATTTACCAGTTTCAATAATAACAATAACAATAACGAATGTCCAACAGCCAATACCAATAATCCTGTCTGGGCAACAATGATGGCACGTGCTTCGTCATTGGCCCCTACTTGTTGAGTAGTGAGCGAGTGGCTACACAGCCGAAATTATGAAAAAACCGAGTTTTACAAACTCCCTGATAAATTTTGACGCATGAACTTCATTTATGTGGGAAAGAAAATTTCAATACGCTGATAATAATTGTGTAATCGTGATCCGTCGCTGTGAAGTGGGAAGAATATTCTAGACGCCATGTTTAAACGTGGGCGTGACATCATGCCTGACGTCTTTTAACGCTGCACTGTGATTGGTTATTTCAAATTACAAATTTACAAAGATCCGTACAATTTTTGCCTATTAATAGGATTATGGGATTCTGATATTAAATAAAGTTTTTAATAATTTATAAAATTAATATCTAATTTTTACAAATTTTCTGTCACAAGAGAAGATAGATTAACACTTTCTTATTATTCAGAATTTTTTCAAAGTACATTTCTTGAAAAAATTCTGAATAATAAGAAAGTGCATTTCTTGGCGTATTCCTTTATGTTCTTGCATCAGTCACAAGCAATATGTTGAACTTGATGGGAAACAATCAGACAGTACAAGTCTAACGAAATCAATTATTGTAACTTTTGTAGAGGGCAGGGTTACCAAGCAGTGATTGTCTGGACAATCGTGTGAGTCTCAACTTAAATTTATTGTTCAGAAAATTATCTACTTAAAGGAACCTACAATTCACTAGAAAAGATATAGTTTACAGTATATTATGAAATGTTCAAAATTTTCCTTTGAAGTCAAAGATAAAAGAGGGTTTTCGTGAAGGTAATAATTTCTTTTGTAGTTGAGCTTTTTAACTAATACTGTAATGACTTTCTTTGTTTTTAAAAAAACAAACAAGCACTTTTCACTAAATTAAAATGAAAGAAGCAATTTTAATTATGCAATATAAATGCAGAATTAAGAGTTAAAAATTAAAAAAAATCACATCAAGAGAAGTACTATTTTTAGCGGTCCCATGTTACAGTTAACATAGGGTATCGCTCTTGCTTTGTGTTGTCTGTCGGTCACACTGCATGTTACACTCTGTAGCGTCCAAACGGTTAGATATATTAGAATGAAACCTTCACCATTGTGTTCAGCATCAAAAAGTAGGTGATCACGTCACAAAAATCAGACCTGTAGGACCACTCCCTGACCCCCCAAATTAAGGTTTTCCGTAGCAGTGTTAGAAAAAATGATAACAATTAACACAATAATAATACTGATGCTTCATACATAACAATTTCCCACAGGACGTCATTGCTAATATTTACAAACATATTGTTTCTACAATCATTAATCTATATTCAACTACTGACAATGAAATCTTTTATATTTATTCTCATTTTAATCAAGCTTCGTTTTAGTTTTAGGTTGATTTTAATTATTATTCGAAATCCTCTGGTTCCTTTTTTGTCTGTTTCCTTTCAGAACTCTTCTTTGTATGTTTCGGATAAAATTATTATTACTTTGGCTTTCTATTTTCTGAACGATTTTTACTCTCCTTGCCAAATACAGCTTTCATAAGTTTAGCAGGTTAACTTATGGGGCTCGTAAGTTTGGATACGGTGATCTTATTAGTTAGCAGATATTTTGAAGCAACTGAATCCTTTATTTTTATGAATCTAAAAAGGATGTAGTTTATTCAAACAGTAGAGTCACAAGAAAAATTAAACTTCGTAAAAAAAACCAGTAGTATCAGGTGTCAAAGATAAAGCGTGAGGTGATTGAAGCGCCATAAGGTGATAACTATTAGGCGCATCGATCTCTAATTTTGAATTGTTGGCTTATGGATCAGTGGGAGTGAAATCATGAGAAAAATGTTCCTAGTTCACATTCACCATCAGGGTGTATGTGGCGATGTTCGCAACTAAGCAATATCCTCTGGTTTTCCCGTTGTTCGTTCGAATTTGGAATTGTGGAACCAAAAGGTTGATCAGAGAAGATGTTCAATGTGTTCTCCGTACTCAGAGACCATTTGCATTCGATGCATACCGTGCTCTGTAATATGTTGGAGCAGTTCATCATGCACACGCCCACATTCAAGTCTTACGACCTTTTCAAGGTCTGTAGCGTGTGCACCATACTTAGATAGACCCTGTCCTTGAGGTAACCCCAGAGCGAAAAGTCACAAGGACCAATAAAGAGCGTAGCAGTGAAACCTATCACACTTTTACTTTTACTTTTGGTGAATGTAATGGTTCTTCGCAGTACTCCATCGGCAGTTCTGATACCCAGCTTCGATAGTTATACTTATTAACACCATCGTTGAGGGAGAAATGTGCTTCATTGGACGACAGAATATTCCAAGGTCACAGTTCGTCGTGGTGACTAGGAGCAAGAAATGCAAACATTTGACGGTTACCATAGTCTACGGATAAAAGTTGCTGTGTGTTGCGGATCTTGTGGGGATAAAGTTGAAGAACCTTATGAATAACTGGAAATACTGTTGACACTGTAACTCTAACTGTCATGAGACGGCTTTACCATTGCTGCATCCAACTTGGTTTCGTAGCTTGATCCGTTAGGGCTACTGAAACTTTATCAATAGTTTCTTCTGATATTCGTCTTCAGCCTCTGCATTGTACTACTGTCAACTTCCCCGTTGTCTCAAGTTTGCGATCCATGCATCATAAAGTTATTATCGACAGTGGTCCTTGACCTCTTCTGCTAACTCTCATATCCCTGAATTCACGGAATGCTTAGTGGCATTCGAAAGCAACTGGTAATAAAGCTTCACGAGTAAAGTGCTGTTAACAGGATTGCTGTGCTCTTGTTGAAAACAAGTGCATGAGGCATCGTGTGCTAGCCTTTTCAAGGAGAGCTCCATTTGCATAGCTGACCGTAGCGCCACATGCCCCTGGTGGTGACTATGTGAACTAGGAAATTCTTTCTCATTATTGCACTCCCCATGATCCATAAGCCTACAATGTAAAGTTTGTGATCGATGCGCCATATCAACTTATGGCGCTGAAATTTCTTTTTATTTCTCTTGTTATTTCTTTGACACTGGTATAACTATGTTTAATATTACTTTCAAAATTATTTTTACATAATTTTGATACTGACGTTCTCAATAATACCAGGAATATTATTATCTACAGCGTTCTGGAACATTATGTTCATTGATTAATTGAATATTTTTATTGCCTTCCGTCGTTTCGTCTTTCAGCTTATTGGTAGCATGATATCTTCCTGAAATTTCGACCATTCTAAAATGAACAGCACATTAATATCTTGTGAAAAAAAATCAGGCAACGATTCTACGAAAGAACGAGTATCAATAAAGAGAATATGTCCAGAGTCTTATGTTTCTATGAGGACCTTATAGCTATTCAAGACAGTGGCGGCTCGTGGCTGTGAAGTTAGGTGAAGAGCTAGTAGGAAAATAATTATATTATAATATATCATCATATATATATATTATAAATGATATATATATATATATAATTGCCAGACAGTGATTTGTGATTTGAAAGACTAATATCAAAAAAACTAATCACTGTTTTAAAATTTGCCAATAACAAAAAACAAATCGCTGTTTCCATGGAGATATAATTTGAATATCCCCACTTCTTCAGTGGCGTAATTTGGAAATAATTTAGAAACTAAAGCGCTACATAATAAGACTTTGCTCTTTCAAAATTTAAAATTTATCTAAATATTAATCTTAAAAATTAAAATATAAATCTAAATTTAAAATTAAAAGATTTTATCCTAACTATCTAAAATTTAAAAACAAACCAAAATGATTAATTTGATTAAATATAAAATGAAGCAACAAAAAGTGGACCATCCTTTCTATTGCTTATTGAAATTTATCAAATCATCTAAATTTAAATTCAAAATTAAAATTAAACTATTCAATTTAATAGCTAAATTCTACCAAATTATCTAAATTTAAATTATCAAATTTAAATTACAAAAAGAACAATTAAATTGCTAAATTAATTTAAAATATTATTAAAAAATATTTAAAAAATTATTAAAAGAGCAAAATCTAAAATGTATAAACGTTAAATGTATAAAGTATAAACATAAAATATATTAAAATATATTGAATTACCTTAATAAGTAGTCATGAATACATAATACTACAAAATTAGGCATATATAAACCAACACACAAAACTTGAAGCTGGTGATCTTCAAATTTCGTAAAGCAAAGATTTCAATTAATCATTTGCAATTTAGAATTCAAGAAGCGTAGAATATAAGAATAAAAATTAACTTATATTACTAATCCTATGATAAGCCAGACAGTGATTTGTGATTTGAAACACCAATATCAAAAAAACTAATCACTGTTTTAAAATGCCAATATCAAAAAAAAAAAAAAAAAAAAAAAAAAACTTTCTTCTTATCTTCGTCTTTTCAACGTGAAAATGATGTTTCTAATAAAACACACACTGTATCTTAAACAGGATTCATATTTAAAACAGCATAGCACTGTGAAACAGGCGCGCTCCGAAAGAATTTCATATTGGAAGAAGAGAACATATTTCTCAGTTGTAACTTCACCTATACGATGCTATACAGCGAGTGACGTCATGGTTGTCATAGCAACCATCGCTTCGGTTATCCAGCTAAGCTCCGCCCCTGAGATTGAGAAACTTCATATAAAAGCCTACTTTACTTGGCTCGGTGTCAGAACAAAGTCCCGCACCAACAGCGCGGGACTTACAAAATACAAAAATACGCTTCTATTAAAACCAACATACGTGATAAGGAAAATAAATTTTTCCTTATAATAATTGTTATATTATAAATAAATAATATCGTATTATAAATAACTGGTGAACTGCCACTTCACCTACTTCCCCTGAATAGCCGCCACTGATTCAAGAAGTAAGCTTAAAGTGAGTACTTCCCTGAAGTATTTCCGGGAATTTTCACAACATACTGATATACACTTAATTTTGACTTTCTGCCTTTTTTTCCGTTCATGTTCACCTAAAAGTAATAGGGTAAAGTGACCAATTACTGGCACCAACTTTTCAATTTTTACTGTTAGCTTATGTTATGAAGTGAACTTTGAGGGTTATTTGCTTTAATCCACTATATCTAGGTTAGATCTATTGAACTTGTAAGAATTTGAAATAATTAATACAGATTAGAATTAATTATAACTAAAAATCAAAAAAATTTTAAGTTGACCAAACACTGGCACTTATAGTCTTAATACTGGCACAGCATTGTCTTTATTCTGGCCCCTGCCAGTAATTGGTCAACTTTGTTATACAAGCCTTTAATAATCTACACTTCATCTTAAATATGAGCAATGGATAATTCCTAATTGATTATAGCCCACTTTTTTCATATTTATTTTATAGAGGCCTAATTAATGTTTCAGAATTAATTTTAAAACACTTGTCAAAAAGATCTCCAGAATTTTTTTTTCTTTTGGTTTAAAACCAAATGAACATAAATACTTTAGGAATAAATCTTTACAATTTGACATATAATATGAACTACAACAGGCTAAATATAAATGTTATTTTAAAAAGTCAAACGAACTGAGGGATTTACAAGTCATGTTTAAGACTGCACGGTCACTTTGTGCTTTTATTTGTTGTGGGTTTCTTTGACAAACTACATGCTTTCTCTCCTATTTCTTTTTTTTTCTCTCCTATTTCTGTTTCAAACATAATATAAAAGTGATTGATTTGCAACATAAGATAAAAAATTTTTTTAAAATTATTAGCCGCTATGGAATTGAATTTCATGTTATTATTTCGAATGAAAAGTAACGAATGACCAACAGCCAATAACAAACAATGCTCCCCAGGAAACAATGACGTCATACCTTTTGCATTACCGCGTCACCAGCTTTGCGTTTGCCAAACCCTATGTGGAAAATCCGAAAAAAATCGAGGTTTTGAAACCTCTCTGATAAATTCTGCCGCATACAATTAATGCATTTCAGTATAAACTTTATTTCTGCATGAAAGAAACTCGCAATACTCTGATATTAATTGAGTATGAGCCTGTCTTCAAAACGAATCGAGAGATATCGTTTTCGACGCCATTTTTTTCATGGGCGTGGTTTCACAACGCTGAACAACGCTGCCCTGTGATTGGGTAATTCCCAGCGACTTCGATGTAATTTTTCGAGTTGCAGGTAACTATGGTCGAACGACCAGGTTACTTTAGTCGAGCGGCTAGAGCGTCAGACTTCTAATCTGAAAGACGGCTGTTCAATTCTCGTGCATGCTGGCAATTAAGACCAAAAGACTACGGAAATTGGTTCGCATCGAGATTTGTTTACATTTAAAATGTAGACTACCGAATAGCCTATCGACATTTGAAAATTTTCCAAAATAATATTCTAAATTTAGGCGGTTCAGGAAAATTAGCACATTAAGTTGTTTTGCTTAATTTAAGGTTCAAATAAATTAACTAAAAAAAAAATATTAAAAAATGCATAGGCTTAACAGTTGACTGTTAAGTGTAGGACAAGCTTATGCAAATTTAATTTGCTATAGGCTACACAAATGTTTTAAGAGAACCTAGAATAATCACAATTAGATGACATGTCTTTATTCTGGCACTGCCAGTATTTGGTTCATAGAGGGTACCAGTTTTAGGTCGACAAGTGCCAGTATTAGGTCGTTTTGCATCTCACAAAGTTTTTTATTTTTTCTCATAAATAAAAATAAACTATACAAAACACAGCTTGAAATCGTAAACTTTAAACCATGAATTACTTAACCGCACTGCCGATTCTTTCTTTTTGCTTCTCAGTACTTGCCATTTGTCAATTTTGAAAGTCTTCAGAGTCAGCTTGTAAATCCCGCCGAACTAAAACTTGAAACACAGTATGAATGGTAATGCAGCACCACCTAATTAGCGTTATTGCCTATCAAACGCTTTCTCTTATGAAAAAAAAAGTTAGCTAACTATGAAACCGAAACATATCAGCATTTCGTGAGCGCTGTAAAACAATAATTCAGCCAATAGTATTGCAGCTGAACCAGTTATTATGAAGAGTGCCAGTATTTGGTCAGGTGCCAGGGTTTCGTCACTTTACCCTAGATAATTCTTGTTAATGTATATTGCAGCACGCGTTAATATCATCATTGATTAAGGATACATAAGATAATGAATGCAGTAAGTATTAAGTCCTGCTTCCGTCATTCTTCCCACAACAATCGCTTAAAGCGGTCAGATGATTTTTATGAATACTCATTTAATTATAGGCGTAGTAACTGCAAGAGTTATGAATCTCTTGGGGATTAGTATGGAATATTTATATACTGTATAAAACATACATGGGCCCAAACAACGTACAATAGAGTATTTTTAGGGGCCAATGTCCTCTCTCCCACCCCATCTGTTGAGATATTTAGCATTGTTTTCATTGGATATCAACTTTTAGCGTAAATGTTAGAAATGCTACCATCTCATTTCTGTTGTCAGCTGTAGCTAGGTGGTCTCAGAATTATATGCTATTGGTTGTCGATTCGAATCCATCTATCTACTGGGTTTTTTTTTGGTTTTTTTTTCCTTAAATCTTTTTTTTCTCAATGTCCGAGTGGTTTTTTTTTCTTCTTATTTTCCTAAAGCTTTTTTTTTTTTTTTTTTTTCCGAATTTATTTTTTTTATTTTTTCCTTTCTTTAATATACTTCTTTCCTTCCTTTTATCGAATTTGGCCAACTAGGGACCACATAACTAGCTCAACCTGACAACGAGATAGTAAGTCCCAGGTGGGAAACGGACGAAACACAGAAGAAAAAAGAAACAGCCATGCCACCACCGGGATTCGAACCCGGGTACTGGCGCATCGGCCACAACGGCAGCCCGCCGGCTAAACCGCACGGCCACGCCAGCACGGCAATATACTTCTTTGTTATTATTGTTTTTACTTTTTTTTTATTATTAAGGGTCGCCCTTAAATTTATGCTTTAGCACAAAGTTTTATTCACTTGTATAAATTATTAGGTTAGATAATATAATGTATTTATGCAGAGTAAATATTTCTATATATAACAGATCATTTGATATCTCGTAACCAATGACTTAGGTTTCCATGAATTATGCATACATTCAACAATAACAAAAAAAGGAAATAATATTTTTTGAAATTTCCTGATAAAAATGCTACAGCTTATACAATAGTTATATAATATAGCTATAACATAGTTTTGTATAGAACTTGGAACTTTACAGAATATCGAACATCCACAGCAGTCACTAAAGATTATTGCAGATTGCCCATCAATTCCTTTGTGTCAACTCGGAATAAAAAACATGCCGTAGCATATGTTTTCATTTCGACTAAACAATAGCGACCGAACATTTACAAATGAAACCAAATAATTATTTTTTAGATTTAAAGAATTTATTCGGTAATGTTGGAAGTTTCATATACTAGCTGAACATTCTAAAATCTATTTCATAAAATTAAAAACAAAATAGGATTTAAATACGTTTCTGGTAGAAAAATTAATTTACAAAAAACTTGACAATAACTGCATTAGATATACACAAGAATTTTTACTATTCCTCTGGTGATTACTCTGTTGATTACGGATGTAATCTATATTACTAAAATCTTTTATTTCTCTGTCTTTCTGTCTGTCTGTCCGGCGCAATTTTCTGAGAGAATGGAAAATAGAAATATTTTTTGCAATGAAACATCCGCGACAGGAATCGAACCTGCAACCTTCTGATCCGACGTCGGATGCCTTATCCATTAGGCCATAGGGAGTACAACTCTCTTCATATGGTTTTTTGACTTATATCTCCTTTCCTTTCCCCCATCAATAAGGAATGTATTCAATCTTTTTTTTGAATCTCAAGATTGTTTATTTATTTCACATCAGTCAGTTTATTTGTAATTCGAAACTGACAATTAGAATGATTATTGCCGAACCGTTGCAATATTTTAAATATTCTTACTTAACCAAATCCTATGTGATATTGAAAAATCCTATGTGGGTGTACATGCCAGATGTTGGAGTAAAGAAAACAGAGTCAAGAAAGAGAGAAGCACTCTTTTTTTTTTGAGGTGGAATACCGAAAAAATCACTATTTGCAACTCAAAAACCATCAATAAATATAACTCAAACGTCACTGAAAAGTGACAATTATAATTAAAATGAGAGTCAAAAAATAATGAAGCGATACTTCTATTAGATAGAATACTGAAAAATCCCTATCTGTAACTCAGAAACCATCAATATTTGGAACACAAAAGCCACTGAAAAGTGCCACTTAGAATAAAAAAAGAGACTCAAAAAAGAAAGAAGCAGTATTTCTATTAGATAGAATACTGAACACTATTGTAACTCAGAAACCACTGAAAAGTATCATTTGGAATAAAAAAAAAAAAAAGAGTCAAGAAATAAGAAGCAGTATTTCATTAGGTAGAATACTGAAAAATCACTATTTGTAACTCAAAAACCATCACTATTTCTAACTCGAAAACCACTGAAAGGTATCAATAGGAATAAAAAAAAAAGATAGTCAAGAATGAAAGATGCACTATTTCTATTAGGTAGAATACTGCTCAGAAGTTAGACGTCTTAGCCATTAGACCACTAGGCCTACATTCTAATCTCTATAAAAAATAAAAATAAATCATAGATATATGATTTACAAGATGGTTCTAAAAGCAGTCGTAGATTGAGAGAATATAGACATCAAAAATTAAATTAAAAAAAAAAAGCTTTTAAAAAATTTTAGTTTTAGTTTCCTTGATGTAATTTGTCTGTGTGTGTGTGTGCGTGTTTTTTTTAATAAATAAAAAATTGTTTTCCGTTACATAAGGGAGGCTTCCGGAGCGAAGCGACGGGTAGCCGACTAGTAATTCACCAAAATTACAAGAGCAATTGTACTGAAAAAATGGCAAAATATATAAATTCAAGAAAAAAAATTGTAAATAAATTGGAGTATAAAATTCACTTAATTGCGTTTAATATTTCGAACTATCAAAACAGATATTATATCTTTTAAAAAACATTATATAAATTATTCTACTGAAGTTTTAACACTGGTTAATCCTTCCGTGTTGACTTATACACATTGTTTAACTTTCTTCATTTTATTTTCAAATATTTTTATATTTGTAATTGTATGCTTGAAATATTTTCTCTCAATATATAACAGTAATACTTATAGGTGATACAATGTTTTTGACAAAACTAATGGTGATGTATTGTACAATTAATATAATCATTTTTTGATGACGAACTGCAGATAGCAGTTCGAAATATTAAATGTGATGATGTTTTATTTTAATTTTAATTAACAGTTATATTTCTTTATTTATGACGTTTACTCGATTATAAATTTCTGTTTAATTTTAATTTTTAATCTCTCATTTTAATCGAATCTGTTTATTGTCGTATATACTGTATACGTGACAAATTCATTTCTTAGAATGTAATAATCTTTCGAATTTATCCACAGAATCGTATTTGCCTTGTAGTAAAGATCCTCTTGAAGTAAAAGTGGAGCAACAATTGAAAGAATTAGGGAAAGCCTTATCATACGACAAGAACAAACAGGAAAATGTTGAGAAATTCAACGAAACCATTGAGCAGCAGTTTTCAAAGTTTGAAAGCATATTAGAAAATGCTTTTGAGAACACTGGGAAAAATCTTAAAGGCAAACTTGAACAACAATTGAACGAACTAGGGAAAACAATATCACAGGACATGAACAATCAGAAGAAATTCATTCGAGAAACTACTCAAAGCTTTGAGCAGAGAATTTCGAAGTTTGAAAGCGAAATAGAAAAGTTAACTGTGAATACCGAGAAAACTAAGAAAGCAATGTTATATTTGGGAAGTTGTAATGAACCAAGCATTATCAAACAGACAGTGGCAACAAAGACATACATCAATGATCAACTTATTTATGAATATAACTGGTTCATTCCTAATATTGATGAAGAGATTAAAAATGCAACAAATAACGGCTATTATTATCTCGAAAGTAAACACTTTTACCTGGGATTACTTGGCTACCGTATGAGGATTATTTTGTTTCCCAATGAGAGGCTTACTGAATATATAGGTCTTTATGTTGACCTCGTTCCGGGAGAGTATGACGATGTCATTCCATGGCCTTATCATTATGATTCTGAATTAGCAATTGTTAGCCACAAGAGTAATGTTGCTGACAAAACTTACACAATTAAAATGTCATCCACTGAATGTGAAAAATTTCCAATGAGACCAGTGACTTCATCTCTCAGCGGCTGCGGATTTCCAAATTTTATCAGTCACAAGAATCTCAACGCCAATGAAGATGCATTTAAGGTAAATGGAAATATTCTTGTTAGATTTAGAGTATTTGTAAAATAAAGTGAAAAGAAATGAAACAACAATATAATGTCAATGATCTCAACTTGTATCGATGAGTACGATTCTATCTTTAGTATTTTTTTTTCCTTTTTTACTGATCAGTGTACAGTATAATGATACAACCAGGTTAGTTAACTTTAATGAAATTGAAATTTTAATATACTTCAGATATTAATGTAATGTAAAGTTTCAGTTCAGTATTTCTAAATAGATTTCTTTCTAATAATTATAACATGTTTAAACGTTCATAGAATTATCTATAGAAAATGTCGAAATACTTAATAAGACTTATAACTCCTGATCTATGGATCTGTAAACTGCATATATTGTACAAGAGATAAATCATGCATACGAATATTTATCTATGTATTTAGATATTATCTTTTACTGTCAATAAAATAAGACTAAAAAATACCATAATACAAACGCTGAGCTTTACATAAAACATCATTCATTTACTATTATTGATCTAAGCTCAAATATTGTTTTAAATTCTTCTCAAATCTGCGGTAATGTAACAATAATGTCATGATACTTTTTGTTAATACAATGTAATCATACAATGGTCATCACCAATACTTTTTAATAATGTTAATAGGAAGTAATATTTACACAAAGGATAATTAAATTAATTTTTTTTGTTTTTGATGTCCAATGAGAATAAATTTCACAATTGTTTTGAAAAGTACTTAAAGATACTTTTGTAATTTACATTCTGTAATTATTTCAAATAATCCATGTTATAATTGTACTGTTTCTTTTAGAACCGATGCCGATTAAAAGACGATACAGAAAAGATTTTATACGAATCGATGATTTGACCTGAAATTATTAAGTTATGAATAGAACTAAATTTTCTCAAATTTTCTGGTGAAAATGCTAAATATTTTGGTATTCCATTATACTAATAAATTAAATGATTAATTTTTATTCTCTATCAGTTTTTTTACACTATTTTGTATCAAGTTCCTTCACGATCTTTAATGACTTATCTGATGGGTTACATTAAACTCTATTAAAAAAAAAAAAGCTTAAAATAACAATATATAACAATAACAATATTGGCTTTGGGGCATGAACTCTGTAGACATAGATTTTAATATCCCGTTATAAATGAAAATAATAGATAATTACATTCCAGTAATAGGGTACCTGCCACCCACTGTAAACGGGTAAAAGAATAAGCTGAATATGAGTCAGGTGAGGATCTAAACGCATAACATTATATTGAATATGTTTCTCTTAATGATTCTATGACTAATCTAAACTGTTCAAAATCAAGCTTGAAACTAACAGTGAAAGCATACGATTGTATCTCTGGAAGATAACTACTCTCTTTTTTTTTAAATATGTTACAGTTTTATAGTTTTCTGTAGTAATGTAATTCTTTGTAATTCCAGATGTCTTTGTAATTGTATTCGATGATAGCATGGTGACATATTTGATCTTTTTTAGATCTTTAGATCTTGTCGCCGATGAGGATCAACATTAAATTGGTCGAAACTGTCCTGTAACTGTAAATATGTGCTTTTAATACATTTTACTATTTTGAAAAAAGTTTTATATGTGGCGGTTTCTTATTCACAATGTCACAATTTGTATACACGTTAAAAAATTTTTATAATTGATATTTCGTATAAAACTCAACATTCTATCTTTCGAAATAATTTACACATTTCGAATTACAATCAAATTATTAAAATGTTTTTCCTAACAATATCCGGAACATCAATCTTTGTATCAGTTATTGAATGAAAACTTTTCATGTAATACTATTTTCTATCCGAATATTTTCTAATAATTTTCCAAAAAACAATGTTGGAATTAAATATTTGTTACCAGTCACACAGAAGAATATTATCAGAATTAGAATCATGTATAACGGTTAATAAACATTACAACCGGCACTGTTTCTTGCTATTCCTCCTCATTTTTCTTTTGTTTATTCTATGTTTATATCTTTCACTCTATGGGTCTTGCCATACAGATGCCATATTAATTGTAATTTGTTAATAAAAAAGGTAGATTTTCACCCTTGATTTATACAAGTTCCATTTATACGTTGTACCTTATTTTTTAATCTTTGGGACTGTAAGTCCACTATTGCTTGATATTAATCATCATCAGTTGTAATTTCTTTTATTAAATCTTACACACTCAGCAGAATTCCAACTATTAAGTCTATTATTATTAAATTATTTTCAATCATCCAAGACGATAATAAATACCATTACAATTGAAGAGTTCAAATTTCAAGAATGAAGAAGAAGTCCTAAGAAGATGATAGGGGTTGTCATAAAGAATAGAGATCTGTCAGAAGATAACGAAATCATTGAGATGCATTGTTGCATCACTTCCAAAACTGGTTTTGAAATAGAAGACATCATAGTATCATCAACTTCTGAAATTTAGAATTTTAAAAAAAATAAAATTTAGCATAATCAACCCTATAACTTTTCTGTATTATTTGTGTGGATTCGCAAGTACTTTTATTCTCGGTCCATTTTTCTTTGAAGAGATTACACACCTCAAGCAGCAGTAAGGTGTAGAAATGAATGCTACATGAACTCCTTGCTCAGCATGTAATTCCTGTCTTCCAAGAACAAAATTGTTTAGAGATCACTGTTTTCGTGCAAATTGGAGTAACAGAGCATACCGATCGCTAAGTTAAAGAACTGCTCCGTGTCACCTTCACGAATGATCACATAATCTCCAGAGGTTTTCCAGATTCTTGCCCTGCACGATCTCCGGACTTAAATCTAAGTGAACTGTGGAGACAGTTCTGACTGTGGAGATAGCTGAAACACCGAGTATATCGACTCAAATATTAAAATTGTAAGTATGGCATATGAACTTTCTCATTATTATTGATATTATTAAGGCACATATTTTAATTTTCTGACTTGTTGAATATTATTATCTATAATTAAGTTGCTAGTATATTGTTTAATCACAAAATAATTTTGTTTTTTGGAGAACATTCTGTTTTATTGTTCAACTATTAGTTACGTGATGTTCATATATAATTTTATTGTAATAAGGCTTGAAAACCTGAAATGGTCCATCTTGGGTTGTCAGTATCGCAATTTCTAAA
>JAFIDM010005346.1:32079738-32098450 GCA_023159025.1 Thereuonema tuberculata | reverse complement strand
CTTAGGCTTCATTTCTGTTCAGATAGTATACTTGTTTTCATGCCAAAACAGATGTGACCTTGAACATCTTTAATTCACAATAAAAAATTCAATTAATATCAAAATCCAATTCGAGTTTTAATACATTATTTCAAATATTAATTGCAATTTCTTCTTTGGAATCTCATAAGCAGTTAGCACATTTTTTGATCCAAAAAGCGTCGTTTAACTCTAATTTAAACATATTGTCTTTTTCTCCCAAGAGTTTAAAATTTTTGCGGTCGCATTTATGCATGGCTTGTCCAATAGATGCTCTGCCAAACCTAATTTCATGCGGTGGTTATGTTCAAACACATTGTTGTGCTATTATGAGTATTTTTAATGTGTTTTTTGGAACATATTAAAATCATTTTTTGGCACTACACCTTAATTGTTAAAGTTTTCCCCATTTCGATTAATTTGGGGATGTGATCTATTATTCGATTGATACATTTGTTCTATGGTATTTGCAGCAAAATTACTTTAAATAGAAGTACTTTAAATATTATTTTTAACCAGTTCATTCCGATTTTGTTACAGGGATGTGTGAATAATACAGTAACATTATCTTTTTAGCGGCTCCAAGATTGCCTGTAAAAACATAGGGCTCTTGCTTTTATACTTGCTGGATGTCACACTCTGTAGTGGCCAAACGATTAGAGATATTAGAATGAAACCTTCAGCATTGTCTTCAGCATCAAAAAGTAGGCGACCACATCTACAAAATCAGACCTTTAGGGACACTTTCTGGCGGGATGCGGAGGGTCAAAAGTCGGTGCTTCAGTATTTTTTTCTTGTCTTATATCTCAACAATCATTTGTCTTGCAGAAACGTGACCACCATCAATATCGATATTGGGCGACGTCTATCGCCGTTTTCCTCTTTATCGGAAGCGACCACTTTTGACCCGCCAGCTTCCGGTTGGCTGTAAGCGTCCGTTAGGTTGATTGTAAACCTGGTTAGGTTCATTCTACTTTTGTTTATAAAATTGTGCATATTTTGGGGCTTCTTTGCTTTTGATACTGTCTAAAAGCATTAATTATCTTGTTTTGTTTATATTTAAAATTGTTTTTAGCTTAAGGATCATTGTTTTGTCTACTTGTCATTTGTTTATGTTTCTGTTGGTTCTGCTGAGCTGTTGAGTACTGGGCAAACTCAACCGATGAGAGATAGGAATCTCGAAACGGTTCCGTCTTGGGTTCCCGGTACGAAAATTCCAAAAATAGCTCAATGAACCTTTAATTGTGTTCGGTTTATGCTTCTTTTTCTTGTTAAATTACTTACTTTGTTTGAATTTATTTAAATAAATTTCAAAATAGTAGTGAATTGAAAGTGAATCTTATTTAAAAATATCCTTTAAATCCACTATATTAAGGATATTGTGGTTTAGGAATACAGTAGAACTCCTCTAATCCGGAATCCTACGGTCCGGCACGCTGGCTAATCCGGCACGATTTTCGAAAAAAAAATAATAATTTATATCGATCACAAAACATCAATCATGCCTTATTCAAGTTTGTTTGCCATCGGAAGGCGCGAGGGAAAACATTGTGCCGGACAAAGCGTATCAGAATGCATGGATGAGAGGCCAGTCGTCGAATATAAAAAGGCGCTCATCTTCGGCCGACTTTGGTTGACATCATATATGTTCGGGAGCCGCATGTTCCCGGGACGTCACTGTGGCTTTATTTACGGTTCAGTTTGTATCATCATCGAATATTGTTGTGTTTTGTAGAGCTTGACTTTGTGTTGAGTGATTTATACTGTATCAAGTTTTCTGAACGCAGCAGTTCGTTCAATGATGCTGAAATTATGAAACTCCACATCATACGAAATGACTTTATAAAAAAACGAAGAGAGAGGACTAAAAAACAAATCGATATTCGAGATTCGTTTAAGATGGCTTCTACCAAGAAGAACAATCCCGTGGGCTTCGATCAACCGTCTTGCTCAACTTCGAATTAAATTTTTTTGTAAGCTTACAGTGCACTTTTTTGTTTCATAGTCAGTTATTTTACATTATTATGTAATTTTTTATTCTACTTAAGCGTTTACAAAACATGTTGAAACAATTTAACGTGCCGTTAACAATATAACAAGTAATCAACTAATTCGACACAAATATAAAAAAATTAATTAATCCCAATAAAATACAAAATGACGTTTCGAAACTCGACACTTATTGTTTCTTTATCAAATTATTAAAAAGGAAATCCCCCCTTACTTTAAAAGATAAATGCGTCCTCTCTTTACGGGAGTCGTCAGTCAAATGAGACAGATTGTCGCTAGGAACCTTGGGAGCTGAAGGAAAAGGAAGACCTCCTGGCGGGATTTTTAAAAATAAGAACCGGAACTAGATGTCTGCTGAAACTAACATCGCTTCAAAAAAGGGAAATGGCAATGGGGCGGAGTGAGTTACAAGCCATATTCCAACACATTGGTAGTGGACAAATCCTGGTTGTAGCTCCTCAATGCACGAATCATTCCCGACTCAAAGAACTCTCTTAGATATCTATTTTTTCTTTCCCCAAGGTTTATTTTGAATATCCAACAAATGACATTTTCTAATGCAATGTTCCGCGGTGCTATATCTTAAGTTACCTTTATCTACTGCGGTCACATATTCATTTACTCGCACACCCAGGTCTCTTTTTGTATTGCCTATGTACAGGCACTTATTACTCTTTTTATCTTGTCCTTGACAACGTAATCATAACACCCCGTTTTTCAAGATATTTTTATTGTTGGTACTGATACACTTATGTTGTTTAAGTATATTACCTATAGTGTTTTTTGGTTTACAAGAGATACCAATCCCACTGCAGTTAGAATGGGTTTAATACGTCTTATTAAGTCCTTGTCATAAGTTAACGATACATATTTTAGTGCTTTATCATGCTTGCACTTCTTTACAGTATCGTTTGTGTCCTTGACAGGTTTAATAACCTGTTTCCCAAATCTTTTGTTCCTAATGAATCTACTAAAATATCTCTCGACTACCTGATCAGGAAAACCATAACTCTTGAAAATCATTCTAATAGTGTCACACTCATTTTGCAAGATGTACTAATTAGAACATATTTTAAATGCCCTATCAAAGGCCATAAAGATGGCATTTTTCTTGTAACTTTCAGGCACTGAGCTGTTGTAATTAACAGTGACGTGGGTATCAGCTTTTTTACGATATACTGATGTGTCGTATGTATTTTGGTTTTTTTGAATTCCCACATCTAGAAAAGGTAAATAACCATTCTGATCTGTTTCCAAAGTGAATTGTATGTTCTGGTTAACACTATTGAAATCACTTAGGACATCATTGACATATTGCTTGTTAATAAAAAGATAAAATAATAAGACAGTAAAACATGTTTTACTGTCATTTTTTTGTTTAATTCACGTTTTTCCCGATATTCATCCTGTAATCCGGAATATTTCGTAATCCGGCATGCCTCAATTCCCGAACGTGCCGGATTAGAGGAGTTCTACTGTAGATTTATATTAATATCTCCCCAACTTTTGAAAAAATAAATTATCGTTTCCATTTGCTATAAATTTTACAAATAGGCAGATATTGTTATGATTGTCTTTTTGATTTCTTGAATCTATAACTTTTTCTAGGAAAAATGCATATCAAGGAAAAATGGAAAAATTTGAATTTATTAACAGACCGTTGTTAGAATCGACATTGTAATAAATTCATTTCGTAGGTGGGAAAACTATTTAATGTGAAAGTTACAACTAAAACTGAATAGTTGACCTTCTTAACTGAAACCACTATAACAAAATCTTCTTGAATAAATCAAATTTTTATTAACCATAAATTCTTCCAAAATAAAAATTCTCCACAAGAAAAGATTGCTGGCACATATATTAATTTTTTATTTCTGGTATCCAACATCAATTAAGAACAAACAAAGAAACTGAACAGCAAATTTGTTCTTATAATGTTATACTTTGTGAAAACTAAATGTTTAATGAATTAAAAAAAAATTTCAATAGAGTCTTACAATACGGCGTTTCAAGATCACGGGATTCTAATTTGTGATCGGATAGTTAGTAACATGCCTCGTTGTCTTTAGCCTCAGGAAAGAAACCCAGTATCCATTCTTCACAGGGATGGGAAAACCTGTCTGGAGAAATATTCAACGTCTAGAAATCTACCTCCGACAAGAATTGAACCGACTCTTCATCCCATTAATTTAGGTGCCGTAAGTTCAAAAATTAGCTCCTGTGTGCACCTTCCTGAAGAAACAAAGGCACCTTTTTTGTGCTTCTACATAAGTAGAAATACCGAAATGCCTTGGTGCCATTTACAAAACGGCGTCCTATTATAATTACGGCCATTTGTATCCCTTAACATATATATATATATGATGTTAACTCGGTTAATTACAATCCTATTTCAATGTTGTTGTTTTTTAAATTGCAGCACTGTTTACGTCCTTTATTTTGTTATATCAAAATAAAGATTTTGTTTTCATATATATGTTACTGCTATTTCGTAAAGTCCAAAAAACTAAAAATATTTGTGAATTTTTGATCTTTTAATAAGTTGTCTATCCTGTTTTAGTTTTACTATAGTGTCTTTGACATTTATACGACGTTTAGTCAATGCTTGTTTACAGGTCTCCTGATTCATGTTCTTCACTGGCTCCCATAGATTGACTTTACCACTTACTATATAAGTTAGTAAACTGTCTTTGCCCAGTTGTTTACTCCAACTTCCTTCACTTTCTGTTGCATTACGCTTTCTGTAGGGGAAGGTGTTGTACCATTGACCGATTGTACCTTTGACCACCCTTGATTGTGATGTCATCTATGAGCATACTTTAAAAGCTTTTTTGTTTATTGTGTAATGTTCCCACTATTTGCGACTTTAAACCTTCAGTAGCAGTTAGATCTTTGACTTACAAGGAGTAAAAAATATTTTTCTAATTCCATCACCGAAAAGTAAGTATTTTGCAAGTGAATGTTTCTTTTATAACTTTGTTTGTTTTCTTTTGATTGTTATTTTAACAAGAATGAGTAATACGTATATGTCTATAGATTCATTGTTAGGACTTTTAAGATGACTGGATTAACCTAAAAATTATAGTAAGGCATGAAACGGAAGTTCGACTGATGTTGTACCTTTGACCACAGCAGGGTGTTGTTCCTCTGACCAGGTCAAAGGTACAACATTATTTAATAAAATGTAAATGTTTTTACTTACAGTCAATTTAGCATTATGTAAGATAGAAATTTAAAAATTTTTTGACAAATTTTTATTTTTTTACCAAATCTTATCCAAATAAAATAAACAATTGATTGTTTGTCCACGACTTTGAGTCTGATGTTGAATATTCATCAAGGGAAAGTATTTTCGATTTTTCAGATGAATGCTATGAGTTGGAGAAGGAATTAAACTTTGAAAAAGAAGATTTAGTTGAAGAAAGTTATGTCCTTGTCAAGCTGACAACAACAAAAAAAAAGCCAAGAAATACTTTTAGGCCCGAATAAAGGAAGCAGCAAGTAATTATTTTATAGTTAAATATTTGAAAAAAAAAATACCGAAGATGGCGAAATTCTTTCAAGAAGATAGCCAGCTCAACGATATAGAACTACAAGATATTGTGTCCAGGCTACCAAATCCAACCACAGCTGGTGGCACAGCTCGACTAAAAGAATGTCTATCTTTTGGAGTTGATTTTTCATTGTGTAATGTAGAATAAACGGGCAGAAGTAGGCTACTTAAGCCATTAGGATTTATTTCATGTTTTATTATTCTACTTTGAATTGCATATATTTGCCAAATGTGTAATTTGTATCTAATTGTCAGTTTCTGCTACCACCTGGTCAAAGGTACAATTCCCTCCGGTCAAAGGTACAACACGTAGTTGTACCTTTGACCACAAGGTAAAGTTTTTTGTAAAATAAAAATAAAATACTTATACTCAAAATATAATAAATAAAACACATGGAGTTGATGGCAAGATGAGTAAAGATCACATGTATCTATTCAGATAAGGATTTACTTGAGTACAAAAAAATAGAAAATTCATTTAGTGAAAACTGGTCAAAGGTGCAACACCTTCCCCTACTGATTCTTTTTGGTAAGAATCAGTACAAAAAGCGTAATGCAACAGAAAGTGAAGGAAGTATTTATATATGTGAATGGTATCCAAAGTACAGAAACGGATATTCGACTTATTAACAACCAGTTAACTTTTTCAAATAGTTCCCATGTTCGGGAACTGTAGTTCTTTGTCTCCCATTTCAGCCGGTTACCAAGTAATGAACATAGATACAGTTTCAAATTGGCTATACGCACAGAACTGAATGTTTCCCATGGACTCAATCATTTTCATGTACAGCCTTATGACTTTAAAAGTAGATCAAGTGAGTTCCTTTAAGGAAACATATTCTTCAAATTTTTTGGTGAGGTTCTCATTAGCCAATTTTGTACTATTGTGCTATTTTAATATTCCGTCGTTACTGAAGGCATGAAATTATTGTTAAAGTTAAATTTGACATTTCTTACTAATTTCTGGATAGGCTACTATTTATAAAATGCATCCAAGTAGAGATTAAAAAGCACTGAAAGAGTTTTTTTTGTTTGCATATGTTTTCCTCAAAGTAATTGCTTGACAGTATCTATGCTGCACAATTCATTCTGAATCCACAATTCTGGAATATCTGTTCCTTCAATGTATGCGCGAATAGCTCTCAACTGCGGCTTATGAATATGAAGTTCACCTGGAAGTAGAATCTATTTGTTCATATTGTATTTTTTCTCAAATTTTAGTTACTTGATTGGCTTGACGGCTCACTTCTTTTTATCATCTCGCACTTTTAGAGTTCATATTCTCTGATATCTTAACGAATGTCAATTGTATTTCGATGTCGGATATAACAATGAGGGTAATACAGAAACCTTTTTCTTTGCTATGTACAACTGATTAAGGAAGTATACGTTGAACAAGTCTATATCAATTTAGGTACATCATGTAAAATGTTGTCTTCAGTTTCTTTACTCGCCTATTTGTGTCCTTTTCAGGAAGAGACTAGGGCAACTGAAGTAACAATCATGCACATATATCTAAAGTAGCTGATTAAATGGGATTGCAGTGGCTTCTATCATGTGGTTGTAATGTGGGTAATGTGAGATCATGATTATTTGTTTCACCACGTAGTTCCAAAATTCAATTTTTGCATCTTGGGTTTCTAATTTTTAGGAACTTAAATATCTCAAACTGCTGTTATTTATAAACAAGATTCCTCCGATAAAAAAGGAATATCGTGTATCGGTTCATTAATTACTAGAGTGCACTTGTGTCATCATCTCTCTTTTCTTTTTCCTTGAAGTCAATACTGTCTTATGCACAAAAAAAGAAGCAAGATAATGTGCTATTAAGAGGAATACACACCCCACCATTTCTGGCAATCCTGTTTAAAACTTTAGAACTTTGTGATAGTCAACAGAGCATCCAAACAAACGGAGAAATTCAATTAGTTGTTTATTTCTTTTTGTCTTGTGAACTGCAATACCTACAGCTAGAGGTAATTCTCGATTCTCTTGAAATGCTTCAGTATCTCCTTCTGTTGCTTTTGTTGCTCAGAAATTCACAGATATAGTTAGTTTTTAGGATTTTACGGAAAAACGGTAAAATATATAAGAAAAATGGTAATAGGACAAAATAAAGAACGTAAAAATAGCTGTAATTTAAAGAAAACTAAAATCAGATGCTATTTAACTAAGTTATGAGTAAATACTATGTTACGGGATACAAATGGCCGCCATTTTGAAAAGTGGCACCAAGACATTTCGGTATTTGTACCTATATAGAAACGAGAGAAAAAAAATGCCTTACTCTCTTCCCCAAGTAGCATACTATACGGCGGATGATTCCTGACTACATAGTCAATCGCTTTCCAGTAATTGGACTCATTTTTTATATTGGTAAATTGTTATGTTTTTGTAACATTCTGAGTGGTTAAAGTGTCAGTACGTAGATATGATGTTAGATAGTTGCACATACTTTGATTATTTGTAAAACTTTGCTTTGTTTAAGTTTGTTAAAACACCTTATAAAGAATTATCAGGAGGAAACGAACGGTATTTCTTATCATCAATATGTAATCTGATGATATTTGCCGTGTTGTTATTAAAGGAAGAAGATTTTGGAAGAATTAAATGTTTTATGAATTATGTGTATTAAAGAAATAGAAGTTTATACTCATCTTTTATACGTTATCTATTCTATTAATTTAAGAATATACAGAAATTTTTCTAGATCTTTTACACATTAACTACTGTAATAATTTATGTATATAGAAAAATGTTTTAGATATGACAAATCACATATCTCATCAGTATGCCTTCAGACTTCCAAGTTCATCAAAGAGTATAGCATTTCAGAAATTTTCTGGTATAAGTGCTAAAGATAGTGCAATACGATTATACCACTCATTCAGATGCTTCTTTATCTCTTCTTTGTGATTTGTTTGGCTTTGCTCAATCATTTATCTCACCTGAGGAAGCCCCATTCTACTGTGGTGAAAGCTAGGGACTCCTGTTTTTAAATTTTTTAAGTTTTAAATTTTAAATTTTTAATATAACAATTTTTAGACTTTGTGTGCGGGCTGGACTTTTTATCAGTTGAACATTTTACTTATAATAAAAATAAAAAGACGTAAATAAAAATCGACTCTCCAGCCGTGGAAGAGCTCCAGACGTATGAAGTACTTCCTAAAAATTCTAATTACGAATGTATTGTCTACAGCTAATTACGAATGTAATAATTAACCAGAAATTATAAGATGTACTGACAAAGGAATGAATAGATTTAATTACAAGAAAAATATTCTAATCAAATCACATCACTTTGCTCTCTTCATTACAAGTAATATTTTGAACTGTTATCTGCAGTGCTTTACCAGACTAGAATTTATTACACAGTTGAAAACAATTATATGATCTGACACCTTTCAATTTTTTCATTAAAGTTGATAACGACAATTTTTTTTTCTGGAATTTCTGGAGTATTGCAATTACAAAATTATACTGCGCAATTTTTAACATTATTGGTAGTTTTGATTGTTTTATGTTAATTGTTAACTTTGTTTTTATTGAACATTTTACTATAAATTAAGTTGTTCTTCAAATATTTTCTTCTAATATTAAGGCTGAAAAATAATTTTAAAATCTTGTTTCAAAAAAAATTATAATATTTTGAAAAGTGAAAAATATAATTATAAGTTTTTTTTTCGAGTAAGCGGCTCAATTTATTGTTTTTCAATGTAATAATAAGCTTTTAATTTAGCAACAGATATCGATTTATATCGTAGTAAAGATCCTTTTAAAACAAAAGTAAAGCAACAATTGACAGAACTATTATCACAGGACAAGGAGAAACTGCAGAATGAAGACAAACTCATGAAAGAAACCATTCGTAACATTCAGCAGAAGTTTTTGCAGTTTGAAAGCACAATACAAAAATTATCTGAGACCTTCGAGAAAGAAAAGAAAGTAATATTTTCGTGAGGTAGTGGTTAATGATGAAACAAGTATTGTGAAACAGACAATGGCAACAAAGACATTTGTCAATGGCAAACTTGTTTATGAATATATTTGGTCCATTTCTAAGATTTATGAAGAGATTAAAAAAAGCAACAAGTAACAGCGATTATAATCTCGAAAGTAAACACTTTTAACTGGGATTAGTTGGTTACCATATGAGGATTATGCTGTATCCCAATTCCGAACTTACAAAAAATATAGGTCTATACGCTAGCGTGATTCCCGAAGAATATGACGATGTCATTCCAGGGCCTTATCTCTACAACTATGAATTAGCAATTGTTAGTCACGAGGCTAATGTTGCTGACAAAGCTTACACAAGAGATATTTCATTTTTTTTACTACAGTGGAACCCCGCTATTCGTACACAATCCGTTCCAGGAGGCAGTTCGAATGGCGATTTGTACGAATGGCGAATCATTTTTTCAAATAAGATATAATGTAAATTGGATTAATCCGTTCCAGAACCCAGAGATGATTGCTTATTTAAACTTTTGTAATAATACTTCAAGCGTAAAATACATAAAAACTATGAAAACAATAAATATATAGGCCTCTCTTATTATGTCTTTCTTTTTCAGTATAGACGATATGGTTGATTTCGCCACGCCATATTGAGTTGCCAGGTCGGAGACACGAGTTCCACTTTCAAACGTCGCAACGAGTTCTTTTTTCAATTCAATCGTCGTTCTCACTGCTTTCCTTTTAGGCTTAGTTAAATCAGTAATCTTCTTTGGACCCATGGCTGCACTATTTTCAATAAAAATAACAAAAAATAACAGTAAAATATCACAAAGTTTCACGAAGCTTGCGTGGATGATGCATAGGGTACGGAAGCTAGCACGAGACTGAACTGAAGTGACCGCGTGGGGCGACCAGTAACAAGGTCACGCTGTCCGAATCGCGAGCAAGCGTAAGAATGGCGAGTTCAATTTTACTTGAAAAAATTGGACGAATAACGAGTTGTACGAATAGCGAGGCGGACGAATGGCGGGGTTCCACTGTATTTGTAATAAAACGATGTTTCTGAAACCACAGCTTTCGGATCTAAGTCTTTGTGGTTAAGGAAAAGATATCAGTCATGGAATTTGAACATCACCAGAGATGCATTCCAAATAAACGGAAATATACTTGTTAGATTGAAGGTATTTGTAAAATAAAGTGAAAATGAAATAAACAACAACATAATTAAGAAAATAGATGTGTTTTTTTTTTCCTTTTTGAAGTTTACTTTTTTTTTTCTTTTTTACTGATCAGTAAATAATGATTCACCCGCTCCATGCCTGATTTTCAAATTTGAATATACTTCAGATATTACTGTAACATCACAGCTTATTATTTTACGATAATCAAATCATTTGTTTTAATAAAGGTGTGCACGTTGTACAAGGTTTTAATAAAAAACTAAAATAAAATCAACTTAAAAAAATAAAGTGGCATCAGGTGACTAGTTTTAGCTATCTTGTGTTACCCTTTCTCAAACGTTTCTGGAAAACAAGAATTGTGTGCATAAAAGAAGAAAGCAACCAATCAGTAATAAGGCAGAGTCGATTATGCTAACGGTAATGAGTAAAAGAAAGATCCACAAGAGGGTAGAGTCCAACCGATGCACAAATAAAAACAAGGTTAAAAGAAATGGAAATAAAAACATTCCAAGCCATTGATATGGCAGTCAATATTGTTCAAAGTAAAAATATAAAATCCTCGGTAAAATACACGAAAAAAATTAAAAAAAAAAGAAATTACAAAATAAGGAATCAACAAAAACACCATTAAAAATATTTTATTCGTTCCATATGGCAGATGCCTGCTGAAAAACTGTTTAGCGATGTAAGGAATATTGTTCGATGTGTTCTCCGTCGTGAAGTTGTAAAATTTGCAAACGATGAACTGAGTTCAGCAGCT
Organism: Thereuonema tuberculata; assembly: GCA_023159025.1. Classification (NCBI taxonomy): domain Eukaryota; kingdom Metazoa; phylum Arthropoda; class Chilopoda; order Scutigeromorpha; family Scutigeridae; genus Thereuonema; species Thereuonema tuberculata. The sequence continues at coordinate 32,086,968 of JAFIDM010005346.1, read as the reverse complement.
GACCGCAACAAATCCCCCGTGATGCTTCATACATGTAGCGCAGTAGTGTCCTTTTTAAGTCTGTCAAATTTGCAACAATTCCACATATTCTTTAAACGGTATAACAATTAGAAATCATACCGATTGAGATCCGGAAGACGTGACGGACAGGCAATAGGAAATCGTCAACTAATTATCCGGCGAGCGATCGTTGAAATGTTGGCTATATGGAGAATCTAATTTGTGCGGGCGCATCATCCAGCCGAAACCGTGTAGACGCAAGTCATTCTTGCCGTTGAAGTTGGGGTAGAACAAAATTCTGGAGCGTATTAAATATCTCAGGAGCGTCACAAAACGTGTCACAGAGACATTAGAAACAATTTCATCAAGAAGAATGGTCCGAATTAAAGCACCGGTAAAATGATGGGCCTCATAGCTAATAAGAATGGCATTAACTAGTTGCAATCATGTTCATATCTAGTAATCTGCTGCAATGCACATAGTTATGCAAATGAGATTGCGTTTTTGTTGATTGAAGCGCCAAATGTACCATTGTTTTCACTAAGTTTATTCATAATTTAGATAAATGCAAAATTAAATGTTTATAATGTATTTTTTTGTTCGGTCTCAGTTATCTACCGTGGGGTTTTTTCGTGTATTTTGCTGTAAAGCACCATTTAGTGGAACTTTTTTTCACTATTTTTTTTTTTTGATAATCCTTTAAATAGTCTTTTAAAAAATTTTTTATGTCATTCCGCTTACACTGATAAACAAGCTACAAATATCTGGCATGGTGTTTACTTTTTATAATGTAGTTTTTTATGCTGATTTCAAATTTGAAAACCGTTTTGCTCTATCACCTCAGGTTTTGAAGATATTGACAAAAATTAATTTTCATGGCACACCGTTCATTAATTTTTTTTACCCCCATGTTTCTTGTAATTTTTCATGCAACGCCACCGTCGTCTGTGACATTAATTATATTTAAAGTACTACTTTAAAACATTTTCGATATTGCATTACTAATCTTTCATTTATTTCTTTATTATTGTGAGTTTAAGGCGATATTATGGCGTCCAGAGGTTGCATAAATTCACCAGATCTGTTTTGCTATGTGTGCGACTATCTTAACAGACAAGATCTTGTGATCTCGTTTGGGACCTAGCACTAAGAAACGATCAAACTGAACTGCTCGGTTCACGCCTTAAAGAATTCAATTTGCTTGCACCAGGTACAACAATTTCACATTTTTGCCAGACACAAAGAACTTAGTGTCACTCATCGCAAAGAATTTCACATTTTCTACTGTATGGAAGTTCAAGGTCTCATGTCCAGCCTCGGGGTGGAACACAAATATTGAAGCATGGTGATTGTTCATCGACTCATCTAAAACAAGTTTGAAAGCAGTATTATTAGACAATGTAAATAAATATGCATCAGTACCAGTTGGATATTCTACTACCTGAAAGAGACTATGTTGCTACTTCTTGAAAAACTACGCTATCACGAGTATAAATGGTATATCTGTGGTGATTTAAAAGTTATCACAATTCTCATGGGCAGAATGCAGATAGGGTGCACCAAGTACTGCTGTTTTATCTGCAAGTGAAACAGTAGAGATTAAAAGCACCACTATATAAATAAAAATTGGCCAGTCAGAACCAGAATGCAGCCAAGAAATAAAAATGACCTTCGTGTGGTGTTGATTGACCGTGACAAAGTTATCATGCCACCGCTTCACATCAGGCTGGGGTTCACGAAGAATTTCGTGAAGGCATTAGACAACGACTTAGATGCTTTTCGGTACCTGTGCAACAAGTTGAGTTATGCAAAAGTGAAGGAAGGTGTGTTCATAGGTCCACGAGTAAGGAAGGTAATTGCTGACATCCACTTCCAAGACTTACTGAATGATATTGAAAAAAATGTATTGGTGGCATTCAAATTAGTTGTAGCCAATTTCCTTGGAAATTATAAATCTGCTAACTATGTAAATGTTGTGAAGAAGTGCATCAGTGCGTACAAACAGCTGGCTATCAATATGCCCCTCAAAATTCATCTCCTCGACTCACATCTTGACTTCTTCCCCGAAAACCTAGGTTCAGTCAGTGACGAACATGGTGAACATTTTCACCAGGACATCTCGGTGATGGAGTCACGGTATCAGGGTCGATGGAGTGAAGCAATGTTGGTTGACTACAGCTGGACACTTCAGCGTGACATGCCAAATGCTCAGCATAAAAGCAAGTCTACAGACAAGAAATTCAAACAAACACACCTCAAATTAAGGAAATATTTTCAGTGGGTATGGATTTTATGTGTGTATTATATCTTGAACTAGATATCACTATATAGTATATGTGTTATGTGACTCAATCTCACTATTGCTATCTTAGCTAATGCCATGTTCATTAGTATGCCATGTAACAATAATTGTTCTGGTGGTTTAATTACGATCACCCTGCATATTGTTCCAGTTATGCAGAAGAATATTATGAGAATTGTTATTCTAATAATCTAATACTGTTGATAACTATAACATATATTAGCATTATTTACATATATTATTATTTTTTATATTCCTCATTACCTTTCTTTTTGTTTATGTTTTTGGTTATATATATTTCTATTGGCATGCCACGTTCGTATCTAATTCTTTTTAATAATTAAAGAAAAATAAAAGTAACTCGAGTTTTTCATCTTTGGTTTGTAAAAGTTCCATTTTTAGATTACATTTTTAGATGTTAATCTTTAGAAATACAGAACCACCCACTGAGGGGTTTGTAGTCTATATTAGTTTTTATTTCCTTTATTAAATTTTAGTTAGGTAACAGAATTGGTAGTATTAAGTTTCACGTGGAATAGTCTCGAACAAATTTGAAATTTGTCAATTAATGACATATGACTAATTGAAAATCGAAAATTTTAAGGATGAAGATTATCCGAGGAAGATTGTAGACACTGTCATAAAAGTAACTATCAGAAGATAACGGAATCATTGAGAGAATTGTAGAATCACTTTCCATTAGGAAGAAGGCTAATATCAACCACAAAAATATAGGGATTTTACAAAAACAAAATGAGCTTAAAATATCCCAACATCTTTGAAATAAAGAAAAATGTTTAAGATATTTCCTTTTAAGGTATTTAAGCTATTGTTTGTATGATTCATTCCTCAGGTATCTTTCTTGAAAAAATATGAGATAAATTTTTAAAATTAATCTTCTTCTTAGATTTCAATGTTCACTGAAGTACCAGAAAAACTGAGACCGTCGCTTTCATTTCGAACATATGGCACAAAACTCCGGCATTAGAGGATCGCTTACAGCAATTGAAGTACATTAAAGGACGGTTATCTTATACTCCTTTGTTGCTTATTTCATTGACGATGACAGTACATCATTACTTAAGCGACTTTGAACGAGATATGATAGCAGGTTCCAGAAATATGGTTCACTCTATATCGAAAATCACCACAAAGTTGGATTTTTAAGTGCAACAATCGAAAGGGTTTATCCTGACAATACATCAATATCTGGAAAGACATCAAGCTTGTAACACCTTTGCTGCCGATGAAAAACTTTGGACGATCGTGTTAGTGTCGTCTGGCAGCCATTTTGACAGCCGACTGCTATGTGATACTGCAGTTGAAGACAGAACAATTCAGTGCTCTGGCCAGATATAGTATAATGCTCTATAGGCAACAGAAATCAACGGTCCACTCAAATCCAATTGACGACCCGATTGTAAAGAGCTCTCCATCTTGACGCAAAGCCACTAAAAATTGCATCCTTAAGCATATAAATCAAATTTTCATCCTTCATAGGTAAAAAAATACCTTCTAAAAATATAAAACTTTAGCACGGCTACTGATTACATATGGTACTGAAGTCTGAACAATGAAGAATCAAGATTTAAGAGAAATTAGATTATCCGAAAGGCGAATTACAATGAAAAGCAAGATTACAAAAGAAACAAGGAAATATTGCAGAATGAAGAGAGCACCTCATAATGGAATGTATATCAAATTACATAATGTAGGCATTAATCATCGGCGGTAAATCATTAGAGATTATTTGCAACGTTCATATCATGCGTTCACTCAGACTGAAGAGAACTCTAGCAGAATAATGCTCCATCACACAGATCCTCAGTCACCAAATTGTAACTGGAAAAGCATCTCTTTAATTTTTGCATCATGACTTGGCCGATTGTTCGCTAAATTTAAACCCCACACAACATACACGAAAAACGGTTCAACATACCTTCGGTGCCAAGGTTCCACCACCAGCGAATATTAATGAATTACTCTCAAGGATGGTGGTGTATAATATTTACACTTTAGATGGCCTATGGAATCCGTGCCACATCGTTTGCTGTAGCAATCCCTTTGTACATGATATTAGACAGTTGTCTCACCTTTTCTGGTATTTCAGCATACACTATATTTGCAATACCAAATCAAACAAAAATGAAACTAGAAATATACTAAAATTATTAATTAATTCATAAAATTTTTTCATTACTATTCTAATAATATCTAGTTTCGCTAAGTTATAATACAAATAAGTTGTATTAAAGAGGACAACCAAGTAAACGCTGGATGGAAAACCTTAAAAGAAGTCTTGCGAGAGATGAGACGGGGATGGGAGTAATTTAGTAGTGTAGAATGGAAGGGAAGAATCTGCTGCTGCGACGTCAAGAAGAAGAAGAAAAATATCACGTAAGATAAAGTATTCAACGCCATTATAAGTCACTCTTACTCAAAAATTATAAATAAGATAATAATATGATCAATATCCATTAATATATTTTAAACATTCTAAAATCTAGTCATGATTCTAAGAAGCACTAAGGAATCCATGTAGGCTCCAAACGACATTTTTGTTAAGCATTTACTACAAATGTGTAATGCTCTCACAAATAATATTCAATAACTGTAATAGAAACAGATAGTTGGTTAACTTACATGCCGTAATTATGTTAAATAATGCATGTTATTATTAAACTGTTTCTTTTAGATCCGATACCGACTAAAAGATGATACAGATAAGATTTTATATGAATCGATGAGTGGACCTGAAATTTTCTGATGAAAATGCTAAATATTTGGTATTCCATGATACTAATAAATTAAATGATTAATTTTCTTCACTATCAATTTTTTTTGTTTAACCATTTTATATCAATTTCCTTCACGATATTTTATGATTTATCTGATGGGTTACAATAAAATCTTTCAAAAAAAACAAAGCTTAAAAATTCAAAATTGTTAATTTGATTAGTTGGCTTTGGGGCATGGTCTTTCTAATACGAAGAAAATTGTAGACTTCTTATAGATTTTCATTTTCCGGTAATAAGAATAAGTGAAAAAAATAATAATTGCATTCCTGTATTAATGTACCTACCGCCAACTGTAAACTGGTAAAAGAATAGGCTGAATATGGGTTGACTAAAGAATAGGCTGAGGATCTAAATGTGAAACATTCTATCTTTCTCTTGACGATTCCATGAGAAATCTAAACTATTCTAAATGAAACATGAAAATAACAGTGAAAGCATGCAATGATAGATAACTACATTCCAAACTCCTCAATAATCTTCTTTCTTTCCATTTGAAAATGTTAAATAAAACTACGCTCTTCTACACATGACATTAGTATTTAAAAATTTATTAAAAATAATAAATGTAAGAGACAAAGTTTCAGGAAGGGTGCATCTTCCTTTTTTCAAGTCAATAATAGAAATAAAGTCACAAACAAATTAAGAATAAGTAAGGCAGCAATTAAATAAAAACATGGACTATCAACTAATTTGATTGTTGTTACAATATACATGATATCTCAAATAACTTAAGAATAAGTTTTGATAGCAAATAAAATGAAAACGTGTGTTATCAATAATTTAAATTGTTGTTTCAAATTGCATAACAAAATAAAAAAGAAACATAGATATACAATAAATTTAATTGTTGTTTACAATTATAAATTTAGTATTAAATGGAGACAATAAATTATTAACCATAATTTCTTAATGATAATCATACAAAAGAATTGTTAATAATTTAGCTCTACAATATTAGCTACTTTTTGAGTATCAAAATGTAAGTAATATTTAATGAGAACAACGGTATTAATGTTTACTAATGCTCCTTCATATCTATTGAAATTTTTTTCTTTTGAGTTTTTTATAATACAACTTTCTAATAATTTTCTTAAATTTAATTGCGTTTCTTTATATAAAATTTGAACATTTGTGTCCATAATGTGGCCCTTCTGTATACAATGATCAGCTATGTCGGAGATGTCTTTGTTTTTACTCTTTATAGCCCTACCGTGTTCGGATACACGCTCCGTTAAGGTCCTTTTGGTCTCTCCTACGTAAAAATTCTGGCAAGATTTGCAAGTAATTTTATAGATTAAACCCATTTCGTTCTGATAATCATGTTGATTTACTTTTTTACAAAGCAAATTTTTAATTTTATTATTATATCTAAAGCCAATATTTATGTTGAAAGTTTTGCATAATTTTTGTAATAAAAAGCTGTTATTATTGAGGTAATGGATATATACCCAATTTTCAAATTGACTTATTTCCTTAATTTTGAAAGTATTGTAAGATTTAATTTGGTCGTTGATGAATTTGTCAGGATAGTTGTTTTTCTTTAGAATGGTAATCATAACATTAATTCTTTGATTATACACTTTTTCAAAACTGGTATTATAATCTAATCTTCTTAAATAATTTTCAATAATATTCTTTTTAATATGAGTTTTATGGCCTGAACAGTAATTTAAAATATAGTCACTTTTCTGTAGTGCTCCATTACAATTTTGTTGTTATTTTTTATCAATTTGATGTCCAAAAACTTTGATTCTCCTTTTGTTTCTAATTCTTTTTTAAACTTTAAATCTTTAGTGCTTTTGTTTAAATTTTCAAAAAAAATATTAAATTGTCTAATTAGAATTAGAAAATTGTCCTTATATGGTTTGGCACCATTAGACAATTTAATATTTTTTTGAAAATTTAAACAAATGGAGAATTAAAGTTTTTGGACATCAAATTGATAAAAAATAACAACAAAATTGTAATGAAGCACTACAAAAAAGAATTTCAAAGTGATCATTATTAGATTTATCTAAAAGCTAGATAAATGAAACTTAGCGTATTTCATAAGTCTGCTAACGGCATCTTATCCTGAAAATTTGAGCTCTCTAGTATTATCCAGGCCGAAGCTATGAGGGTTAGACAATA
>JAFIDM010005346.1:32058415-32079638 GCA_023159025.1 Thereuonema tuberculata | reverse complement strand
GCCCCCCCCCCCCCTTTATGAGGAGTTGGAGGGTGAACGTTAGGGATTTCTTAATTTTTTTGTTGTTTGTGTGCTAATCCTTGCCTGCATACCAAATTTCAGCTTTCTAGGACTTCAGGAAGTACTCTAGAGGTTTCGATGATCATGAGTCAGTCAGTCAGTCAGTCAGTCAGTGAGTGAATCAGTCACGGAATCGACGTATTTTAGGTATTAATAAAATCCAAAGTATAAAAGCTACATCAATGAAACTTGGCGTATTTCATTAGTCTGCTAAACAGCATCTTATCCTGAAAATTTGAGCTCTCTAGTATTATCCAAGCCGAAGCTATGAGGGTTCGAAAATACGACGAAACCCTTCCAGAAAAGGTACATAGTGTCCTTCCTGCCTTCGGCTCGTCTAGGCGGGCCACTGCCGTGCCCTCAGATATGCTGATACAAAACGAAAAGTTTCACACTTGTGTTAAGAACGGTCTCGTCCAAAGTCAAAGACAAGATACAGACAACGAGAAACAAATGCTGAAGCATATCACCGACTATGATCTGATCGCTTCCGATAAAATTTTGTTTATCAAATTGTGCATATTAAGGGAACACTTTGCTTTTGACACTGTCTTAAAGCATTAGGTACAGTCGGCAAAATTTCCAACGTTTGCATAGAAAAACCAATATTCTGCAACACATCGTTTAAACAATGGGCGCACAACAATGCAATTTCTGGCTGATAGCAAGAAGACAATTATTAAATGACGTCAGGCCAAGGAGATAATGCTACTGTTGCAAGAGAGAAGGCAAGGCCAAGTTCGTTTCCCGGATTTCCATCCCCTCCACCCCTCTCCCTTACCAGTGTTTCGTCGGTTTCTAAAATGTGCTAAGTGGTTAAAAATTTGGCCAGTTCAGCTATTCAGTCAACTCAACTAACTTAAGGTTAAAAAAAAATTACTTAAAAAAAAGCCCTTTTCCAACTATAAAGATAACTGATATAATACCGTGAATGACTTTTTTTTTAATGTGTGGTGCAATGTTTTAGTATTGCGTTTAGTTCTATTGCCATCGTGGTCTTTCTGAGCTTAAAAATTAGGCCTATAACGTGGCTAATTCAAGAAACATGATTTGTCCATTTTCGTTCACCGGCATCCCACATTAAATGGATCATTTTCGAATACGTTTAATAAACACAATAAAATCGTCGTAAACAATAAATAAAGGAAATTAAAACCCACCGGCGCAGTTTATTTGTGTCAAATTATTTGTTCAGTGGCTGAAAAGGGGACTCTGGCAAATTTTCTGCCAGACCTGCTGATCAGGGTAGGGGGAGAGTCTGCCTAGCTCCTTCAGCAGCTACGAGATTCAATTCAGGCTTGTTTCTGGACAGTTTAGGATGTTTCCCGGGTGTCATTGGTTCGATCCCCGGGCTTGCCCGTCCCTTTACTAGACTTTCTTCTGCTTCTAAAGTGTCTGAAGATTCAAAATTGAGCTACTTAGCTACACAAGCAAATTACGTTGCTTCAGTTGAGGCTCAAAGGATTTAAAAAAAAAGTGGCATTACTTAAGCTTTGTGTTTTTTCCCTCTGTAATCCCAATGGAGTAATGTAACATGTTTTTTTTGTCGTAACCTGTTAGCAACGTAACGTCAGTAACAATGTAATAATAATGCAATATAATAATTCAATACACAAAATTCATTATTTTGCGTATTAATTTCGCTAGTCAGCTTTTTCCCGTATAGCTATACGTTGAAATAATTAAAATACGAAACATGCTGTAAATTAGGCCTACAGCACCTACGTTTAGAAATAGAAATAGAAATAGAAATAGAAACCAGACGGCGCCGAGCCAAGCTCATAAGCACCCACCCACCCAAAATCCATTTACCGTCTCATGCTGTCATACCTGGACTTGAAACAATTCAGGGATGGGGCAGAGATAACAAACTCTGAAAGAGAGTTCCAGGGGTTAAATGATTCAAACACGAAATATGCTGTAAATTACATCATATGAGTTTAAATGATTCAAACACGAAATACGCTGTTAATTACGTCATTTACAGTAATTTATTATTTGAATTATTAAACGTAAATGCGTTCACATGTGTATTTATTTTACTGGCGTTAGCGTGTTGTCTCTCCCTCTTTTTATTTCTATCAGTGTGCTCTTTAACATTTTCATGAAGTATTTTGTGATAGTTTCAATATAAAAGCGGCCTGCGCCCTTTGCTTTCTTCGCGTCGTTTCTACCGATGACATTACGAGAGTGCGTCGCGCGTAGCTATGCATTGTTGTAGTCTCCTTCCACGAGCGCAAGCTATACGTTTGGAACAAACAATCGACTGATCTTTGATAGTTTGGAATCGTTGCAATACAATGCCTCGCTTAACAACCACAGAAAGGGCTCGTCTAGTTGGCTTATTGGAAGGTGGACGGTCTGTAGACGAAGTGGCTGACGAAATGAACTGCTCAATACCGACTGTCCAGCGCTGGGAAACAGCATGGCAAAATGGAAGAAGGCTGGAAGATCTTCCTCGCAACCCCAAGCCCCGTGTTACAACGAATGACGAAGATCTCCTCATCGTTGGAATGGCTGTTGCTAACCCCATGGCACATGCAGCTACGATCAAGACGGACCTGCAACTGCAAAACATTAGCAGTCAAACCATCCGCAATAGGCTTCATGAAGCCGGCCTGCATTCAAGAGTTGCTGCCAGAAAAGACATATTGTTGCCTAGACATGTCCAGGATCGACTGTTGTTTGCCGAAAACCACAGGACTTGGGACAACGAATGGAGTGAAGTCTTATTCACCATTAAATCTTACACACACTTCATAATACCAAGGATTTACTTTATTACTATTATTATTATTATTATATTAATTTCAATCATCCAAAAAAAGAAAATAAATAAAACCACTGTTTAAGAACACATATTTCAGAACAGAAGAATTATTCACAAGAAGATGGAAGGCTTTGACATTAAAAATAGATATCTCTCAGAACATTATGTAATCGTTGAGGGGCATTTTAGTATTCCTTCGCATAACCCAGTGCTTCCCAACCTTTTTTGTGCTGTGCCCCACCTAAAGTATCTAAAGTATGCTATGCCCCACCAAATTAGATATAACTTTGAAAAAGAAAAAACAAGAAAAAAAAAAAAAAACTTTTTTAACTTTCACAACCAAAAAAAAACATTGCTCTTCCTCAACAATCAAATTGCCCTCCTGTGGGGCGTGCGCCCATGTTGGGAAACCGGGGCATAACCGGTTTTTAAGATAGAAGGATTCATAGTATCATACACTTTTCAAAATTAGAATTTTTAGAAAAATAAGATTTTGCTTAATAAATTCTATAACTTTCAAGTATTAATTGTGTGGATACACAAGCAATTTTATTCTCTGTCCATTTTTCTTCAAAGAGATTACACACGTCAAGAATCAGTAAGATGTACTGTTAGAACTTCTATACTGTTAGTATAGAATATAAGAATAAATTAAAATATATGTAAGTATATAAAGTACAGTGAGACCTCGATATAAGGTCACCCGCCTATAAGATCATCCCGCATATAAGGTCACTTTTGTCTGTGATTTCAGTGCGACACTGATTCAATTCCAAGACTTTTTCCATGGGTACCATCTTTTATCGGCGTCGTTCTCCTTCTGACGGAAGGGACAGCTTTCCCACGCCTGGACGAGTGTGAAGGATATTTCTCCGTTCCCATCGCGTCACGTGTCCATCGTTGTTCACCAGGAAGTCGAAGGAAAGGATCTCATTCCAACCGGTTCCGTGCTTGTGTTATGATGTAGACAAAAAGAAAAACGTTGTCTCTGTCAGAGAAAAAACAATCTTCGAAGATTTTGAAAACTCTAATGTATCGAAAGCATGTTTTCCAAAGAGCGTGGGTTACCACGAACGACTCTCAACAATAATCTGTCCTCGCTTATGTAATGGAAAGAGAAAAAGGAAGCGTTTATCACCGTATGAGAAAGTTGAAGAAGGCCTTCTCCAATGGATAAAATTTGCTAGAGCACATTTGTGCCTATAGCGTGCTTAGTACTGAAAGAAAAAGCTCTATAAATAGCCGCCGAATTAGGAGAGAACGATTTTATGGCGAGCAATGGATGGATACAGAGATTTAAATTAAGACATGACTTAAATTTTAAAACAATACACGGTGAAGCCGGTGATGTGCATGATAGCGTTTTAAGTGATTGGAAGAAACCGTGTTAGAAGACATTTTGAAGCGGTATGAACGTTGCGATATATTGAATGTTGATGAATGTGTTTCAGGGTCTTTCCCGACAAAACTCTTACTTTCAAGAAATAAAAATGTATAGGAGGGAAATGTATCAAAAAGTAAAGAAAGACTGACAATTTTTTTAGGAGCTAATATGGATGGCCCTAAAAAACTGAGACCGCTAGTCATCGGAAAATTTCAAAAGCCACGTTGCTTTAAAAATGTCAAGTCTTTACCTTTGGATTACGATGCAGACAAAAAAGCATGGATGAATGCTAACATATTTGAGAAAATTATATGGCGTTTCGTTAGATACTTTTTGAAAAATAAAAGGAAAGTTGTTTTCATTGCAGACAATTGCCCTGTTCCTATCATCATGCCTCAGTTGAAATCAATTGAGCTTGTTTTCTTTTCCCCAAACGTTACCAGTGTTTTGCAACCTTTGGATCAGGGAGTCATTCAAAATCTGAAACTGAACTACAGAAAGCTCCTTCTGAAAGATTTGATTTCAGCAATTGATGAGAAAAAAAATTCACGTTTCTCTGTTAGATGCAATTTTTTATATTCATAAAAGTTGGAGCTTGGTGTGAAACACATGCATTTCAAATTGCTTTCGACATGCTGGTTTTCAATTTTCTTTAAATAGTGTGGATCAAATAACAGTTAAAGATGATGAAAACGATATTCCTTTAGCTGTGTTAATACAAGATCTCAGAAATCGCGGCTGTGCTATAGAAGGGGAAAGTGAATATGTGAAAAATTGATGATGAAATTGCAACCATTTCTCAAGGTTCGAATTCCGAAATTATTTCGCAAGCTTTAGATTCTAACGCAGCAGAGAGTGAGGATAACGACAGTGATATTGAAAGTGAAGCGGTGACACAATTAGAAGGCTCAGAGCATTAAATGTCGTAAGAGTCGTTTTTTACGAGTCATGAGGGAGCTGAAGAACATTTTCCGAAATTACAAAACTTAGAAAACATTGTAAAAAAAGATGAAACCGAAATCACGACAGTCCTGTATTATGGATTATTTTAAGTAAAGTCAATTCTACATCACTACTTTGCTTGAGCATACTACTACTATTTCTAAAAACTTTATTCCGAATTAAAATTTTTAGAAATAATTTCTTTGTGATTCCTAATTTTAATTGGTTCAACTAAATTAAAAAACTAAAACTTAATAAACTGATACTTATGTACGTATTAAATTTTACAAATAATTATACGGTATTTATATTATGCTTATTTATTGACAAATGCATATGAATCGGTTGTAATGTCATCCAGCTTATAAGGTCACTTTTTCGAGGTCCCAAGGGGTGACCTTATATCGAGGTCTGACTGCGTATATTCTTTTTTAATTCTTTCTTTCTCTCCCTTGGTTTTCATTAACCTTCGGTCATCTTCAGATCCGCAGTAACTTATTATGATTAATTTAATTCTTAATTTAATTTCTTCTTTTTGGCTTTTTCTTTCATGTCACATTTTGATCTTTCCACCTATGGTTTTACCACCAATCTATGAATAATCCAAATTTCGTCTTTTTTCGTACCTATATATTTAATTATTCATTTAAATTTTTTGTAATTGATTATTATTACTTTTATTATTCCTTATAACTCATCCAATTTCTATTACTATTACTATTATTTTGATTTATTTATCTCTTCAATTTAATATTTTCCTTTTTTCACTTTTCCTTGATATCAGATTTTATTTCATGTCCCAACGGTTTTTCTGCTAATCTACGATTATTACCAATTTCATCTTTTTGACCTTTTCTGTCACATCACCTTTCAATCTTTCAATGGTTTACTGCCAATCTCTGATTAATCTTAATTTCTTTCTTTTGGCTCTTTATATATTCATTTATTTTTATTTTATTTACTGTTATTACTATTATTTTCTCTTACCCAATTTGATTAATCATTAATTATTTTTAATTTATTTATTTCAATTAACTCTTTTCCTGTGTTCCTCTTGCTCACTTTACTTTCATGTTATAGTTTAATCTTTTTCCTTGTGGTTTTACTACCAGTCTATGATGATTAGAAATTTTAATTTCTTCTTTTTATCCTTTCTCTCATGAAACAATTCAATCAATATCTCTAAGGTTTTACTACCCATCTAGGATTTATGTTAATTCGCTTTTTATTCTTTATTTATTTATTTTAAATATATCTATATATATTATTTTTAGCGGCCCCTTATATTACAGCTTGCCTGCAAAACATAGGTGACCGCTCTTGCATTTATGGTTGCTGGATGTCACACTCTGTCACAGTCTTATTATTAATCATGTGATTGTAGCGAATGCAAAAAGGAGTAATTGTTGCGTTTATTGTGATTGTTATAGAGCTGCATTAAAAATGTGATTGTTGCACATGCAAAGACGCAATTGTTGCGATTGCAATTGAAAAAATGTCTCGACATGCGGAAAAGCGATCCCATCCAAAACATTTCACGTAGAATAAGTTGCCAAGACTCACATGCTAGTAACGCTTTCACTGTTAAAAAGATATGAGATCTCATCTCGTCATATGGGTCGAAGTTAGGCGGCAATTAGAAGATGCTTTCAGGAATGGGTGGACAATGGCAGATTTCAGCGTCATGAAGGTAGCGGTCGACCTAGGGCCACAGCGAGCGGGAGGATAGAGTGATTATCAGATCAGCTGTCCCTGCGCCTGAATCATCGTTATCAACCATCAGACGTGCGACCCGCACACGAGTGTCCACCAACACCATTCAAAGACGGCTGAGAGAGCAACATCTACCCTCGTACCGACCGCTACGCCACCTGCCACTCACGTCTGCACACCGTCGGGCCATATTACAGTGGTGCTTGGCTCGATCCGGTTGGAATGATGCTGACTGGGGACAGATTGACTGTCTGGAGACGCCCAGGGCAGCATGTCGATCCTGCTTTCACTATTACACGCCACAAAGGCCCTCAACCAGGAGTTATGGTTTGGGGTGCCATTTCCCTTGATAGCCAAACCACTTTGGTCGTCATTAGCGGCACACTTACAGCACAGCGTTACGTCGACGACATTCTGAGACCTGTTTTGCTACCCTTCCTTTTGCAGTTTCCTGGCCTTATTTTTCAGCGAGATAATGCAAGACCTCATCCTGCACGTGTTGCTATGACCTGCCTTGCAGCTTGTAAAACACTTCCTTGGCCAGCCAGATCCCCAGATCTCTCTTCAATCGAGCAAGTCTGGGATATGATGGAAAGCCGACTGCCTCCATCAGGGAATGTGGATGACATAGCCCGACAATTGGAGCAAATTTGGCAAGAAATACTGCAGGAGAACATCAGGGAGCTTTATCACTCTATGCCACGTCGTGTGGCAGCTTACATTCAGGGTAGAGGTGGGTCAACACCTTATTGAGCTAGTTACTTTGTAACTCTAACTCTGAAATAAATCATTCAATTTGTATGAATGTTTAATAATTTTCTATTCTGTACGTAATCTTGCTCTCCACCAATTTTTGTCTCCATCGGACAACTCGTTTTTTTTGTTAATTGGTGTTGGCCGCGCCACAACGCTTTTTTTCTCTTTTTTTTTCTCGTTGATAATACATTTAAAAGTTGCCCTTTTTTTATTTATTTTCCGTGGCGACATCTGGCGTAAGAACTGGACTTGGTTTTTGGCCACGAGAGTTTTTTTTGGTCAGATGATCTTTGAGCACATGGCGGGAAAGTGTGTTCCGCTACTAACGCATTAGAAACCTGACAACTTATGTTCTCGCTTCTTTTTATATACATATATATATATATTTTTGAGACGTCTCTAAGCCCAACATTAGGAATAGCAGAGCTGGATTTAAGAGTTATATCACCGCCTTTTCACCAAACTACACGACTTCTAAAGACAACGCCAAAGGTAATGTCCGCCATAATTTTTTTTTCTTCTTCTTCTTGTATTATCAACCGCTTTTTTTAATGTGTGCGTTAATTAAGCCATAGCATTAAAATGGTCCGTCGAGGCGGATAGTTATTTAGGCGGATAGTTATTTAGGTGGATAGTTAGTTGTTAGTTAGGTGGATAGTTAGTTGCGTTAGTTAAGTGATTAAATTAATTGGGTTTGCATATTGTAAGTCAGCATGCAGTCTAAGCTTAAGATATTGATTGCAAAAAGGGATTCAGTGTTTCAGAAGATTAATGTCATTTATGAGCTTTCAAAAAAGATTAGTCCTGCCGAACGTTCCAACAAATCTAACGAAAACTTCATGGCAGACTCAGAGACTATAGAGGAATTGAAATTAAAGTTCGAACAGGTTGTTGATCAAATAAATGAAGTTCAGTTGGAAATTAAACCCTCATCTCAACCAGATTATAGTGCATTAATTTCTTTGGAGGATTTGTATGCTCGGATTAAACGTGTTAGAAACAACATTAGGACTATTTCCGGCCAAGCATCACAAAGTATATCTTTTAACCCGCATAAGGTGAAATTACCTCCAATAGAGATTCCATCATTTGACGGGAATACTGACAACTGGCCAATTTTTTATGAGTCATTTAAAACTAATATACATACAAACCCGCAACTCTCCGACGCTCAGCGAGTTCAATATTTGATGGGTGAATTGACTCATAATGCTTTGAAGATAGTAGCAGGAATTGTTCCCACTGGTGATACCTACAACATTTTATGGGATAATTTAGTAAAGAAGTATCAAGATAAACGTGCTTTAGGTACACATTATTTGAATAATATTTTTGAGTTGAAGAATTGTACTCATACAGCTGATAGCTTGAATTTTTTTGTGGAGAAATACTCTGCTTCTATTGCTGCTGTAAAGCAATTAGGAATAAAGGATCTCACAGACTTTATTTTGCTACATATTGCATTAAAAAAGGTAGATGCCCAGACTGTACAAAGCTTTGAATTGTCAGTACGTAATGAAGAGATTCCTACATGTCAAGCATTGATTAAATTTATTCAGGATCAAGTAAGAATCTTGCAGCGATTGAACAGTGCTACGAATGCAATGACATCCCAGGTATCCACTTGGCGATCTGCTGTTTTTTCTACTTCTTTGGGACGTAATTCTCATACTACTTCGAAAACATTTGTTTCCAATGGTGTTACACAATCACCACGGAGTAGTGGCACTTCTTCATGTAAGTTATGTAGTAAAAATGATCATATTCAACTTTATCAATGCCCACAATTTAAGCAGCTGGATTCACCGCAACGTAGATATGAATTTGTCAAATCAAGGCGAGATTGTGTAAATTGTCTAAGCCTTTCCCATCTAACTTCATTTTGTAAGTCACGTCGTTCTTGTCAAACTTGTAAAAGAGTATGATGTATCTTACCACATTTCTTGAATGGTCAAAGGTCAGCAGAATGTAAGGATGGTTCTCGCAAGGCAAACAGTGCAGCCACTGTTTTACCATCAGTTGTGACCTCAACAGATCCTTCAATTCCGGCTAATAAACCTCAAGTCGAACCAGTATCACTTATACCTTCTGCTACTACAGTTTCTTTGTCGGCAAAGACAAAACCAGGGTTTACGATATTATTGTCAACTGCTCAAGTGTACGCTCAAGGTGATAATGGTAACCGGAAATTGGTTAGATGTTTAATTGATAATGGTTCCCAGAATCATTTAATTACTGTGGATTGTTGTAAGGTGTTAAATCTACCTATCACTCCTTTGAATAATTCATTCATAAAGGGAGTAGGATTGTTATCGAGACTATTCATGGTTTTACTTATTTTACACTTGAATCTCGTGTATCTCCGCATAAATATTATATACACGCTTTGGCAGTTGATGCAATTACTGATAATCTACCAGCTCGTTATGTGAATTATAGTAATATGTCTTATCTTAGTAATCTGCCGCTAGCAGACCTTACGTGGAATATTCCCGGAGGTATTGACATTGTGGTAGGAGCTCAGTTGTTCCCTTATATATATATGTAGGTAATCGTGTTGATTCCGGTTCATCCGCACCTCCTGCTCTTCAAACCGCTTTTGGATATGTTCTTTTGGGTGATATCCCTACATCTTATGATGACACTTACAATGGAATAGTACAACCTTCTACTGCTTCATTTTTTACAACGGCTAGCATTGATCTTAATGATGCCTTATATAAGTTTTGGGAATTAGAAGAAGTTCCTCGTTCTCGTTGTTTCAGTCCTGAAGAGATTGAATGTGAAAATTTATATACTGCTTCTGTTACTCGAGATTAAGGACGGAAGATACTCTGTCAACTTACCTTTTTCGAAAAATCCTGCTGAATTAGGTAATTCTCGTGCTGTTGCTCAAAGACGTTTAATTGCGCTCGAGCGTAAATTCAAGCAAGATCCTTCCCTTCGTGATCCTTCCCTTCCCTTCAATGGAGTAATAAATGAATATATCTCAAATGGTTACCTTTCAGAAGTGCCCGCTACTCAAAATAATGATGAAGGTTATTTTATTCCGCATCATGCAGTTATGCGTGAAGATAAGGTCACCTCGAAGTTACGTGTGGTACTAGACGCAAGCGCTAAAACACATACAGGATTATCACTTAGTGATATTTTGTACACAGGTCCGAATTTACAGACTGATCTGTTTAAATTGTTACTTAACTTCCGCTTATATCCTGTTGCATTAACCGCAGACCTTAAGCAAATATTTTTACAAACTGCCGTAAACAAATTTTTAAAAATGCTATTTCGTTTCAATAAGGAGGAGGATATACGCAGTTTTCAGTTTAATCGCCTTCCCTTCGGATTGAGATCTAGCCCTTACATCGGTATGCGCACAGTGCGTCAATTAGCCTCTGACGAAGGTCATCGTTTTCCAGATGCTGCAAAGATAGTTGAATCTGAGTTATATATGGTTGATTTGGTAACTTCGATCGCTTCTGAGGATCAAGCAGTTCGAATTGATAGATTTATTTAAATCTGGATGCTATGATCTTGTTAAGTGGACCAGTAACTCAGCTGCAGTACTTGCCACTCTACCTCTGTCGCATCGTTCTCCAGTGAACTTATCAGACAGCAAGTCTAACTTAAAGGTCTTAGGTCTTTGTTGGTTGCCTGTTGAAGATACATTTCAGATAACAACTGCTGAAACTGAAGAAAAATGCACAAAACGCCAGATTTTATCCCTTATTGCACGTCTGTTTGATGTGTTGGAATTAGTAGCTCCTGTGATTCTTTATGCGAAGTTGCTAATTAAAGAGCTTTGGTATAGTAAAGTAGATTGGGATGAAACTCCGCTTGATTCGATCATTAAGCGTTTTAACCTTCATGCGCTCGCGCGGACGGTAAATTGGCCGTCATTTTGTAATTTTGCGCTCCTTTTTTCCCCGAACGACAAGAGCCAGGTGAGAGAGGCACATATTCTTAAGTTCAGCCTTCCTCTGCTAGCTGCCAATGTAAAACAATGAAGTTAGTCGTTTTCGGAGACTCAGTTCTTATCCAAAGGTCAGGAAGTGAGTTGACGGCCAATCTGCCGACAGTGCGAGCGGAACCGCGAATTTTTCTATCGCCACAAAACTTAAAATGCAATTAAACGTTTCGTTATTTTTCACTACAATTTCGCTTTTTATTTACTTTATAATACTTTAGATTGTGTTATGTTTATCTCTTCTTATTTCTTAACAGTTTTTTTAACCTTTCTTTCATCATCTATCTTTCTTCCGCTCGCGCCCTCTAGTGTCACATTTCCGCTCGCAGCGACGGCAATGTTTTTCACAATTTCCAGCAATTTCCTTCGATCAAATTTCATATTTTTGATATTTACGTTAGTGATTAGTGTCGAGTTAAGTTTAGTTCTAGTTAGCTTCTCTGTAGATTTTATATTCTTTTGTTTCAAAAAAAAAAAAAATGTCATATCGTGTTTTTAAGAGTACTATTTTTTTTTTAACAAAAATTACTCCGTCAAAATTGAGCATACGATATTGTGTTTATGTTTATTTATCAAAAATATCCAAAATTATGCAATTTGATCGAAGGAAATTGTTGGAGATTGTGAAAAATCATTGATGGCCAAATTGCCGTCCATGCGAGCGGAAGTGTGACGCTAGAGGGCGCGAGCGCATGAAGGTTAAATTGCTCATTCAAGAATTACCATTACTTTCGAGCCTAGTGATTCCTCGTCATATTGGTGTACTCGGTAATTGTCGGGTGAATCTAATAGCCTTTTGTGATGCTAGTCTTAGTGCTTGTGGTTGTGTTATTTATTTGCATGTTACTGATTCCAATGGTAATATCACTGTTCGACTTTTATGTTCAAAGTCTAAAGTTTCTCCAGTGAAAATTGTTACTCTTGCTCGCCTGGAGCTTTGTGAAGCTGTTTTACTATCCAAATTGCTCAAGGTTGTTTATGATTCTTATCATTCTCGTATTCCTATTGAAGGTATATATGCGTTTTCTGACTCCACCATTGCTCTTTCATGGATACATTCCTCACCGCACCGCTGGTCAATTTTTGTGAGTAATCGCATCACACAATGTCAAGAAAACATTAATCCAATTAACTTTTATCATATATCTGATATAGAGAATCCTAGTGATTGTCTTTCAAGACGATTATTACCTTCTCAATTAATATCTAATGAACTTTGGTGGAACGGTCCTTCTTGGCTTCAGAGACGACCATCAGAATGGGCTATTAAGCCATTCTCAAATGAATCGTATGAACAAATTCCTGAATTCAAAACTTGTACATTAACCGCAACTTGTTTGTCTGAACAGTCAATCATATATTCTCTTAGCCAACGCATATCATCTTGGAATAAACTTCTCCGCATCGTAGTTTATGTACTGCGTTTTGTGAAAAAACTTCCATGTTCTAATAAGATCTCAGCTTCAGATTTGATTGCCGCTGAAAAGGTCATTATCTCATCACTATAATCTGTGCATTTTGCTGATTTATTACACCTTCTAAGACAATCCAGATTGCCTTCATGAGCATTTCGACGTCTTAGTCCCTTTATAGATGAAGAAGGCATATTACGTATTGAAGGAAGACTGTCTAGATCTGATCTTCCCTTTGAATGTCAACATCCTGCATTACTTCCCAAACGAGATCATGTCGTGGATATTCTTATTGACCACTTTCATCAGACAAATTGCCATACTGGAGCGAGTTTGCTTATATCTCTTATTAGACAACGTTTTTGGATACTTTCTGCCAGAGTACATATTGTGGTGATTTATTCGTTGCCCTGGTTCGTGGAAATAAGATGAACAAGACTTGATAGACTGAACAGGTTCTCTTTATTTACAAGTGTGCAAGGGTTTATATAAGTTTATTTACATGAGTGTTGATTGGCTAGAGGGCTTAAACAGATGATTGGAAGGTTCAAATAATAACTGAAATTAACGGAAAGATTTAAATTAAGGTGCATGATGGGAGCACCTCTAGCCGTTGAGATTTAAAAGTAAACAAAACAGAAATATTCGTTAACGGTTGGAATTTCAAATAATACAAGTGATTCTTGTAAAAGAAGTAAAAAGATAAAATACATAGAAATACATAAATAGAAATAAATATATAAATGCAAATATAAAACTCATCACAATATTCTGCCAGTAATCCGTAAAAGAGTACATATGTGTAATTTTTGCTTTCGACTATCACCTACTCATTCTACACCAAAAATGGCTGATTTACCATCTTATCGAGTTTGTGAGACCAAAGCTTTCGTAAATACTGGTGTAGATTATGCAGGTCCCCTTAAAATCACTCTTTCTCGTCGAAGAGGTCATCACTCGCAAAAAGCTTATCTTTGTTTATTCATCTGTCTTTGCACAAAAGCAATTCATCTTGAACTTGTTTCGGACTTGACGTCTGATTCGTTTTTGACAGCCTTTAAGCGTTTCATTTCTCGCCATGGTCCAGTCTCTTATATTTATTCAGATAATGGAACTAATTTTATTGGTGCTAAGGCTCAACTTGATGACTTGTATAAGTTTTTACTTTCAAGTGACTATAGAGTGGCTCTTCATAAAGAATTAACTAATTATCGTATTACATGGAAGATGATTCCACCCCATGCTCCACATTTAGGGGGAATGTGGGAATCGAACATTAAAAGTGTTAAGACTCATTTATATCGAGTAATAGGAACGCAATTATTGTCATATGAAGAAATGTTAACCGTGCTTGTTCAGATAGAGTGTCTTTTAAATTCACGACCTCTCTGTCTATTAAGTTCTAATCCACAACCGAAAGTTTTAACTCCAGCTCATTTTCTCATGTCTACTCCTCTTCAATACTTACCCGCACCTGATTTACCTGATGATTCCTGTAATCTAGTTAACCGCAAAAAGTTACTTGATAGTTTAGTTCAGTCTTATTGAAGAAAATGGAGAATTGAATATTTACATGTGTTGCAAGTTAGGCAAAAATGGTGTAATCCAGAAAATCCAGTAAGGGTTGGGACGGTTGTACTTGTAGATCAAAATGATTTATCCCCCCTCCATTGGCCGGTTGGTATTATTCAAGAGGTTTTTCCGGATAAGGATAATGTAGTTAGAGTGGTTTTGGTTAAAACTAGAAACGGAACGTTTAAACGTCCCATAGTAAAACTTTATCCTTTACCTACCCAATAACTGAATTTTTTTTTTTTTTGCTCCTCTTTTACATTCATTAGCTTATATATACATATATATATATTGTGTATATAGACTTAGACATTATATTAGTATAGATTTAGCTTTAATTTTTTCTCCGCCCGCAAATTCAATTTTAGACCATTATTATTAAAAGTTTAGAAACTTTCAAGGGCCGGGAGCATGGCCGCGCCACAATGCTTTTTTTCTCTTTTTTTTTTCTCTCGTTGATAATACATTTAGAAGTTGCTCTTTTTTTATTTATTTTCCGTGGCGACATCTGGCGTAAGAACTGGACTTGGTTTTTGGCCACGAGAGATTTTTTTGGTCAGATGATCTTTGAGCACATGGCGGGAAAGTGTGTTCCGATACTACCGCATTAGAAACCTGACAACTTATGTTCTCCGCTTCTTTTTTTTATATATATATATTTTTGAGACGTCTCTAAGCCCAACATTAAGAATAGCAGAGCTGGATTTAAGAGTTATATCACCGCCTTTTCACCAAACTACACGACTTCTAAAGACAACGTCAAAGGTAATGTCCGCCATAATTTTTTTTCTTCTTCTTGTATTATCAACCGCTTTTTTTAATGTGTGCGTTAATTAAGCCATAGCAGGTGTATATGGAAATAAATAATTAAAATGATGTTTATATTGAAATAAATAAAATATTATGATGAAATAAATAATTATTAAAATATTTACAGTGAAATAAATTTAATTTTCTGATCAGCTACAAAGCATTTATTTCTTACATCATTAGTAAACACCAGTTCGTTTTTTGAAGTTTATTTTCTAAGAGTTCGGTTCTGAAGGAGGTGTGGAACAGGATACTACCTAGTTTCGGTCCGGTTCAGGAGATGTCTATTCATTACATTAAGACTTGTATATATCTAACATATATACGCATATCTAACAACTTTCAGATAGGTTGTTTTCGTGGGCTTCTGCCCGAGCCATAGTGAGCACACTGCTAGACCTGGAAGAGACTGGAGAGGACAGTTAAAGTCTCCTTGGGATCATTTTTATAATTGCAAGGGGTGGGGGGTGCGTTGGGAGAGGGAGAACTCAACTGGTTGCCTTCAATTTCAAAAACAACATTAAACGGAGAGTAAACAAGAGCAACAAAGGGAAAGAATGTTAAATATAAACAAAATTAATGCTTTTAGACAGTTTCAAAAGCAAAGCGGCCCCATTATAGGCACCATTTTATAAACAAAAGTAGAGTGAACCTACCCAGGTTTACGATGAACCTAATAGACGCTTACAGCCAACCGGAAGTTGGGGGATCAAAAGTGGTCACTTCCGATAAAGACGTCCCCCCAATATCGACCCTTATTAACATATTGTGGTGGTCACGTTTTTGACAGACAAACGGTTGCTGAGATATGATAAAAGAAAAACGTATTAAAGCACCGACATTTGACCCCCACATCCGGTCGGGAGTGGTCCTAGAGGTCTGAATTTTGGGACGGTGGTCACCTACTTTTGATGCTGAACACAATGGTGAAGGTTTCATTCTATAATCTCAACAGTTTGGCCCTACAGAGTGTGACATCCAACAAGCATAAAATCAAGAGCGAACCCTTAAGTTTTACAGGCAAGCTTTAACCTAGAAGTCGGTAAAAAGATATTATTAGGCCTACTGTTTTACGCCCACATCCCTGTAACAAAATCGGAATGAACTGGTTACAAATACGTAATATTTAAAGTAATTTTTCGTACTTGAAACACCATACAACAAATGTGTTAATCGAATAATGACCAAATCGCCAAACCAACGCCATACCAACGAAACTGGTATGGTCTATCAATTACGGTGCAGTTGCCAAGAAATGATATCAATATGCTCCAAAAAATTATTAAGACCCTTATTAGCACGAAACAGCGTTTGAACATCACCACGACATCAAATCAGGTTTGGTAGAGCATCTATTGGACAAACCATGAACGCCTGTGACCGGAAGAATGTTAAACTCTTGGGAGAAAAAAAGACTCCTGGGTTTAAATTACAACTAAATGACGCTTTTTGGATCAGAAAATGTGTTAACAGCTTATGAGATTCCAAAGAATAAATTGCAATCATTATTTGCAATGATTTATGAAAACTCGAATTAAATTTTGAGATTAATTGAATTTTTTTTTATTCTGAATTAAAGATATTGAAGGTCACATTTATTTTGACATGAAAAGAAATACACTATCTGAACAGAAATGAAGCGTTAGCGGTTGAAAAATAAATTATAAACCAATAATTTTTTACTTGATATGATCTAGAACAAGGTACCTAATTATTTTATACAGTATCAAAAGCAAAGCGGCCCCATAATCAGCCCTATTCTGTAAGCATACCGTTACGTGATAACAACCAGTTTTCCGATCGTAACGACAATTCGTATTCTGTAACGTCCTAACG
Source organism: Thereuonema tuberculata (assembly GCA_023159025.1). Lineage (NCBI taxonomy): Eukaryota > Metazoa > Arthropoda > Chilopoda > Scutigeromorpha > Scutigeridae > Thereuonema > Thereuonema tuberculata. Next base: position 32,062,416 of record JAFIDM010005346.1, on the reverse strand, counting down.
AGGTAGTTCAATCGTTAGGTATAACAACTTATTGTTACGAGATATCAGGCAGCAGAGAGCTGCCGTTAGGACAAAATGATGGCGGCCTTTCTACTCGTACAGACTGCGTTGGAAAGAGAAGAAGAAGAGAAAGAGAAGAAGAAGGAAATGAGGTAAGAAATGATTTTATTTCTTAAAATTAAAACAACACTATAACAATGAGTTAGGGAAGCGTTAGGAAATAATAAAATAATTGCAAAATGAATCGTAGGTCGAATCAAAGTTCCACAAATCGTTGCTTTGCCACCGCGTTTGATGTCCGATGCCGTCGGCTGTCCAGCCGACCTCGGTTTTCTAGGGCTTCAATAACAACTTTTAGGGCAAGTTGGGAATTTCTTGTGGAATGGTTTTAATTCTACATGTCTCCTTGATTACCCCTCCAAATTTGGACTCATTTCTATCCATATTTAAGAATTTATAAGCATCTGGCACTTTATACACAAAAATGCCTATAAATGCCTGTGCAGTCCTACAGAACTTCCTGATACCAATAAATGTTATATGGGATGAACCTATTATGTACGAGTTGGAAGATGTACACGAGATAGTTAATTATGTGTACAAACACAGCCATCTTGTACATGATATGTGTTGCAGTAATCATGCTAAGTAAATATAAATACATGGAGAGAAAATCGCCAACGGGACAATAAATATGCCTTCGCCTACACAGATATATAAAGCATAGTGTGCAATGAAAGATGAAAATCCAACAATAAAAATATACTATTCAAAACATCATTTACAAGCATAACTTAGAATCATTGAAAACAAATCACACATAGGTAAATCAACATTGATATGTGTTTAACAAATGTACAAATATCAAACATTCATCACATCTGAAATAGTAATGAAAGTGTGCAGCATATGAATTTCTGATATTGAAAATAAGGGTTATGTTAAACTTTGGATTAGTTAGTACATGAAATTATCATGTTTGGTCAGTAATTCCCTCAAATTTATGCAGTACTGTGCAGTGTTGATAATTAGTGTTATATACAACCAGACATTTAGCATTGATAACATGGAAATCTATGGTAGCCATCGCTAATATACCCAATAATAATAATAATAATAATAATAATAATTATAATTATAATAATTATAATAATAATATATCATATCAATACATGAAACATATTACTTATATAATAATGAAAATGTTTTTTTTTTTTTAATTTCACAGCTGATGGTGAACAATGTAGAGATGTCATGTTGCAGGGCAGAAATGTACGGTAAATGTCATCATGCAGTACTTTACTTAACAGATGGACAGTCGTTTCAATTATTAAATTTGAATACGGCATCATTATGGCTAGGACATGCCAATGAACATCCATGTCATTCTACATTTACTTAAATTCAACTCAAGATAGTTATCATTAAATTTTATGTAAGTTTTGTGTAATCCCTATGTGTTATGAGAGAGGATTGTGTTATTAAGTATGTCATTACTATAACATAACAGTTATTTATCTGTCTGTGGCAACTGCAGAATTCATGAATCCTCTTGACACATTCATATTAATTGTAATATCAAACAAAAGAATGCTGGTATGTCACATTAAATCATTACTTTCACAATTATGTTTGACATGTCGATACATACAAATCTGAAAAGCCAAACCATACTGTGACAAGCCATGATTTCAGCCCACCTATTAAATACTGATTGCAAATAAATACGTCTCCAATTCAAAACCTTACAATGTAATATGAGTAGAGTATGTAGTTTACATAGTCTAATAACTGTAAAAAGTGTAATGTAATGTAGTGTGCAGTATATGATATGGTAATTTAAAAAACCTATATACTTTTGTTAAAATAGCATTGTTAATATTTTTCAAAAAGAAAGAAATGAAAACTGCCTATTACATGTATAAAAGTTGCTTCAAAATACTACAAAGCCATATTAAACTATTATGTCATACTTGTAACACTTGATTGTGTCAACTGTTGTTCAAAATTCACATGCAATAAATATTTTCTGAAAGTTTATATTTTTTTGTTTTTGTCCCTTTCATATAAACATGATATCACATGAAACATATTATTCATCAAATAATTACACCTTACCATATGTTAAGCACTATATGTTACTGTCGTATCATAAAATATGATCATCAGTCCGTGTAAAAATAGACATGTCTTATGCTAATAAAGGAAAATGTGTTGGTATGTTTACAACATAATAATTAGAGCTATAATTGAATTCACTAATCGTGTACTTATTACACAGTTCTTCGTTTCTACATTCCGTATGTTGGATGTTGTATGAATGCATCGAAATAATCATTTAAAACATTCAACCATACAACATTCTGCCATATCCCTTTACAGTAATTTTAATTATATACAATCTATGTGTTCATTTTATAATGTACTGTAAAATTTATTGTAAAGTGCATAATATTGTTCCTGTTGTAGGCTGCAGTAATTACTTCTAATTTGAGAGCAGATAGTAAATAAGTACCTATGTGAGCAGGCCCCACACATCAAATTCCTGATCCAGTACCAAATGCAATACCCGGCCTCCCCCCCCTTCCCCTCCTGTTATGAACAAAATCATAAATTATTAGCCAAAAATATCGCGAAAATACTACATGATTTTATACTTCTATAGCAGGGATGGGCAGACGTTTGTTAGATAAGGGCTACCCCAAGTATACTCCAAAGTGCCGAGGTCACCTGAAGACTAAACCAAAAAGGAATCTCCAAATTTACAACCTTAAAAACAAAAAAAGAAATTTCCAAATTGACAACCAGAAATAACAAAAAAAAAAAAAATTTCCACCTTGACAATCAAAAATTAAACAAAAAACAACTCCAACTTGATAACCAGAAATTAAAAAAAAAAAAAAAATTTCCAAACTGACAACCAGAAATAACAAAAAAAAAAAAAAAAAAAAATCCAACTTGATAATCCAAAATTAAACAAAAAACAACTCCAACTTGATAACCAGAAATTAAAACAAAAAAAAAATCTCCAAATTGACAAACAACAGAAACAGAAAAAGCAGCCGGGCCCCGGTGCTGAGGGACCAATTGACCTCTCCCCCACCTTTGTGTATTAATGTACGTTATAGAGTAATTCCTGTTTATTTTCTGTCAGACATATATGAATGAGGCAGAAATTATGTTATCAATTATGTCATTTTTCCAGCCTTTGATATCTTTCCGTGATTCATTTTAACGAAAATTTCGTGGTTCAGGATCGTTCATTATTCCTGGTAAATGATGTTGTGATCATTCCTGGCTATAGTTGCACGCATGCGCATTACGTAAATACCAACATTTCCAATCGCAAAACGTGCATTTATCGAGTGGGCAGTCCTGGTCTTAACGATACATGTAAACCGGAAGTGAAACTATAATAACACAGCATACAGAATACCAACTTTTACCGCTGTTGTTATGACACTCTTTAAAAATCTTAACAATTGTTGTTACGGGTCAGGATAACGATAATTTACAGAATAACCCCGAATATCTCAAATCTATTTTTTAGCTTATTAGATTGTTTTTTATTAAAAGAATTAATGAAATAAATAACATAATCACATTTCAACATAATATCTTAAGCATTACTGAAAAAAATTATTATATCATAAATATAAGTAATTAAATTAAAATTAATAAGAGATCGCTTCAATATTAACTTGAAACTTATTGTTATCTCTTATATCAGCAGAGGAAATAATCTATATGAGCAACAATAGTTCGATTATTTGTTGGCAATTTTCCATTTACTATCCATCAGAATAAAGACAACAAGAAGCTTAACAAGATTCTCTTAATATATTTCTTTTCAAAACTATTGTTAACATCTTCTTGTTAAATAACTCATTTGATACAATAAATATTTCATTTACTAAAAATTCACAATGTCTTTAACACTTTTAGTCAATCAATAATATAGCCTGTACACCTGTATAATTTAAATAGAAATTTAATGCACA
>JAFIDM010005346.1:32024201-32047758 GCA_023159025.1 Thereuonema tuberculata | reverse complement strand
TTAGTAACAACGGTTATGGGCCGTTATAGTTATTATCAATAGTTTTATTATCAAAACTAACAACGAAAGTTGTTAGATATGCGCAAGACTTAATATAATTAATATACATCTCCTGAAGACGGCCCGAGGCACCGGACCGAAACTATCCAGTATCATGTCCTCCTCCTTCAGAACCAATCTATCAGAAAATGAATTTCAGAGAACCAACTGGGGTTTACTAATGATGTAAAAAATAAATGTTTTTGTAGCTGCTCAGAAAATTCATCTTAAATTTATTTCAGTACAAATATTTTAATAATTTTTTATTTCAGTATAAATGTTTTAATATTTTTTTTTCAGTATAAATATTTTAGTAATTTTTTATTTCAGTAAAAATGTTTAAAAATTTTTTTTTCAGTATAAATATTTTAATAATTTTTCATTTCAGTATAAATATTTTAATAATTATTTATTTCATCATATGTTTTATTTATCTCAATATAAACATCATTATAATTGTTTATTTCCATATATTTATTATACTGAAAAATTATTTCCAATCTGACAAAGCCTTGTGGTCTAGGCAGCGGCCTTCCATGAGGCTGAAGCGTCTGAATCTAGGTTCAAATCCCGACGCCAGCATGGATGTTTCTTTTATTTCCTTTTCTGAGTTTGTCAGCAGCTTCTTCACTGTCACTTTCTGTTTGAAGCAATTCCATAAAGGATTTTTGGGGAAGGCCGGAAAAAATCCTCAAAAACATAGTAGATGTGAAATGTTTCTCCCAACCCATCTGGTCAGTGTAAGAGATTAGACCAATGTCCTAGGGCGACGGAAGCCATTGCCAAAAAAAGGGTTGAGGAAGAAGCTGAAGAGAGATTATATATTAAGGAAAATCATTCAGGCTTAGACACAAACAAGTACATTTAAAAGAGAGAGAAATAGAAAATTATAGAGAGAAAAAGACAAATCGTAATCTCTTTCCATTTCTTAAATTAAAACAGTACTTACAATTTTATATTGTAAAAGTGCTTAGAAATTCAGAAGTCACATCACTATCCCAGCAAAGTATATCTTGGATATTTTAGTAATTACTGGTTTTTTTTTATTCTTTTAAATTCATTTAAATACAATTTTATTAAACAGAAATAGAAACAGAAATGTCAGTAAACATCCATACAAAAGAACATAAATTTATTTGTCACAGGAAAGAAGGAAATGTTTCAAGTAATATTAGGAATATTTTTCAAAAATAATTATTTTAATAAAAATTCAAAACATGGATCGAGAAAGAGGTAAATCAATATAAAATAATAGAAACTCATGGATTAATAATGAAAATAGTAAATTAAAATGAAGATGATGTTCAGCTAGAAGATATCATATAATAGATAAATGATAATAACTATAATGATTAAGAAATAAATAATATTAAATAGAAAAATTAAGAAGCAATTACTCATTAATTAGTAAGGACTGATATATTCTGATGATTCACAGTATGGAAGATCTTAACTGAAGCCTATGAAAGACCAACTTTGCTTCTCATATATTTTTCCATATCTAATTATAACTCGGGTATCAAACATTCTTATTTTTTTGTAATTGTAATTTCAGTCAATGATATTTTCTGAGATAATGTATTTTTAATGTCTTAAACTTATTTTGTGATTATTTTATAAAAATCACGAACATTAAAAAATAGCTTCCGCTGACCTCAGCATATTTAAAAAATGAGAATAAATTATTTTCTTTCCTCAGAAACTGATTCTCGTTCTTTAAATATATCTTCTGACATATCTGTTTCTATTTCAATGTAATGAAATTTTATCTAAATGAATTAAGTGATTTTGAATGAAATAAAGAAACTGAATCATATGCAGATGATGAAGGAAAAGAAATAACGACAATTTGGATCAAGGTTAAATTTACTTTCATTGCCAAGACTAAAACTGGCTTTTCTAACGGTCTGAAGTAAAAACTGGCTTTCCCCGAGTTTGAATATGAATCATTACATGCTTCTTATTCATCAGGAAATAATTATCAGCAGTTATCGAGAAGTTGTTAAACAAAATAAAGTAAAGGCTAAAACGCACCTCAGCGTGTGCGTTGTGTTTATGTAAACGTCTTGTATTCGTCAGCGGCAAAATCAGAGCGCACTTTGTCGTTCGCAAGTTAACGGCAAGCGGAAACGGAAGTAGACCGAAAGAGGAAACGGAAATTCTTCTACGTCATTATGGCGGCATTTCAATTGTTTAACATGAATCTCCACGAAGATCAGCGACTTTTCATGGCCATGCATTTATTTTGCTTGGCTTTGAAACACAAAACCAAAAAGAAGATGTGGGTGCGTAAAATATTGCAAAGAGAGATCAGCTCGGGGAATTTAATTTATTATTGCAGGAGATGCGTTTTAATGTAAGTAAACGCTTTAAAAGTTATAAATGACGATCAATTCTAATTTCGATTTCATTATTAAATGAAGAATTAATTAATATCTTTCACGGAGTATCTGCCATCGTTTAGCGCATTTTTGGGCTAATAAAACATTGCAAGAACATGGATGGCGATCACAATTGCTAATATTCCGTTTTCCCGGCAAAATTTGTATCAATGCTCTCGGATTGGCTGTTGTTTAACACACACACACTCCGATTGGCTACCGCTACCTTTGATGTTGATTTACATGCAAAATTTCTTTAAGGTGAGATCTGCACATTCTGACGCATAGCATTAATTTATTTCAGTAAAAATATTGTTTATTTTCAAAAAACAATCTCCTCAATGTGATATTTAATTCGCAATAACCTTCGATTCCAACGAAGCGGTGAACAAAATGGCGCCGGCTTATTTGCTTTCGATCTTCAAAAGTTGTAGAAATACGTAATTGCTCTGTGATTGGATGTTGCTCACACACAAGATCTGATTGGCTGGCCTTACGTCTGAGGAGACGCTTATGTTCGTTCATTTCAAGATAAACGTTTGGCCTTAAACTGAGGCGCAAAACCAATTATCTTACATAAACTTAACGATTGACGGAGATAAACGCTGAAGTGCGTTTTAGCCTTAAGGTGAAATAACCAAAGATGTAAACACATCGAATCACTCTCTAATATGTTTGAAATTATTCTACCACAAAAAAGATAGGACAATCCGAAGATTGGTTCAAGTTAACGGAACCCTAGTGACTCCCGAAGTGCAACCCCTAGGAGAAGCCGTAGCTATACAAGGGAATAGATACTGGATTGATTTCCCCTTGCCTTCTCCAGGACGCCATTACGGATGACGTCAGACCGAAGAGAAAGTGAAGAGGAGGCTGACAACACAGGAAAGGAAATTGAAACATCCATGCTCTCGACGGGGATTTGAACCCGATACCGGCACACTGGTCTAACGGCAGACCGACGCCTGACACCACACGACCACGCCGCGCCGGCACGGGAAAATTATTCTATTTCATTTTAATTTTTTTTTAAATTTTGAATGAACTTTTGTGTTTATAAATCTTCAAACCTTTAAATCTACATTCGATCCAATATAGTCTCCGTTTCTTGGCCACATACTCCGTGTCGTCCCAATGGTGGAATTTGTAAAGGGTTGCATGGTTTTCTACAAAACTTTGACTTATAACCACGTAGATTTGATATTCAGGAGAATTACCGTCAATGAAGACCAATCTATCGCCCTAAAGCACAAGGGCTTAATTGTTATTTCCAACTATTTGCATCGATATCTGTCTGTCATCCATTTCATGGTAGAGAGCTCGTCTGACTAACTATGCCTTTGCATGCCATCATGAGAATTCCATCACCAAAATCTATTAGCACATTTGAGAATTTGTATATAACAATGAGAATTTCTATTTACTTGGAACAAGGAAAGTTTTCTTTGAAATGCCGTCCTTTCTTCTTTTTGAAAATTGCTGAACTCTTTTTTACAAGGATTATAACATTATTGAAGTTCAATATGCATGTTATGTTACGAAACATCTTCAAAATTACCCTATATTACAATAATTTTGTAACTTATGTTTTCATTTCTAAAATTCTTTAAATAGGAAATAAAGCATAAAAATACCTTCTGTAGTCATGATTAGAAAAGAGGTTCTAGATATAGGCATTACATTTATCCTTAAAAGAATTCAAGTTAAACAAGTAAAAAAGAAAATTTTGGTATAGCACAAAATTAAGGGCGACCCATTAAAATGAAACTTCACATAAGGAGGGTTGGATCATTTGTTGACAAAATGGCTAAACCCCAGGTGCCATCGAAAACAAATTCGGAAATTATGATACTATTACTTACAAATACATTATTCTTTTGATTTCGCAAATAAATCAATAAAAAATAAGTATTCTGGGTTTTTTCACTATGAAAAATAAATTTATTTCAAAATTGCATTGGAATTTGTTTTATTATTGAAAATTGTTAATGATGAAATCATCATTATTTGCCTTTTTTATTTTTTGTAGATATCAATTGATTCGTGGCCGTTTTGTTAAAAAAACGTTAAGTGCTTATTTAATTATTCTTAACTAATCTACTCAGTTTAAAGCTTGTAAAGATTTGTGGTTAATTTATTGTACCTAAATTAATTTTTCTCTTCTTCATTTCGTTATAAAACAGTTTTTTTTTTTTCAATCTGTTTGTTTTGCTGAATTGAGACTTTTTTTGTATATCTACAAGAAATAATGTGTAATTTTTTTTTTAATATTTACTAACTGAAGCTTCCAAAATACAGTACAAGAAGAATTTATCTAAATTAAGCTTTCGCCATCATGCTGTACACACAAGTTTATAAGGCACCTCGTCCTACTTTACATTTTTTGGAGCATGTCCGCTACAATGGTTCAAAATGCGTCCTCAACTGCATTGCGCAATTCTTCATTTGTAGTATAACGATGTTTAGACACGTAGGCCTTGATGATCTAGACAATGAGTTGTCAGGCGTCGTGAGGTCAGAACTTCATGGTAGCCATTTCAATGGAGCTGGGGTTGCTGGAGTATGCGACCAATCCAGCGTCCTGGAAAATGTTCATGAAGAAACCCGAGCACAGTAAGGGCGAAGTGAGCAGGTGCCCCGTCCTGTTGTAAGCATACGCGTTCCATGATACCCGCGTCTTCAAGCAGTGGGATTAACCATGTTTGTAACATGTGCAATTAACTTTCGCCATTAACATGAACATCAAAAAAATAACATTCAATAGTAAATATTTACATTTATTACTACATAATAGAGGGTATGGGAACTTCCCGGCCATAGTATAGATAAATATTTTGAAAAATAAAAAATTAAAATTGTCATTTAAAAGCCTTAAAAATGATAACTTCTGTTTAGTTCAATTTTTATTATTATTTTATTCTTAGTTTTTTATTTAAGTCCCTTGCAAAGTTATGCTTCAGCAAATTAATTTTATGAGAACCGTACTTCAAATCGTTTTTTTATCTAATATGTATGATCTAAATAAGTTCTAACTAAAACAGGTCGATATATCCAATTCATTTAACAATGCTTGGCATCCGATGTTGCTGAATATAATTAGAAATTCTAACTGTCCACATAATTTATATTATTTAATTAAATCGTTTTTGAAAGGTGGGACTTTCAGGCCTTTGTGTCAGGCCTTTATTAAACATTATCCTTTTCTTCACGTTTTTATAGTTTTTAATGTTATTTCACATTTAAAGATTAATCGATTATAGTGTCTTATTAATTTGTTTTCATATTCTTTATTTTTAAATATCATTCAAAGAAAGTCTCTTTAATCTTTAGTTTATTTCAATTCTCCTGTCTGTTTTTTACATTGAATAAACTTTTACTTAAAAGTTGTAACTTTTCTATCTATTTCTCAGAAACCTTTCAGGACCGTTTTGTTTGCTCTCTATTTTGTGCACGATTTTTTTTTTTGTTTCTTTAAGTAGGTCACGTTATTCTTTAATCCTTAGAAGAATACCTAGAAGAGCATAAATATGTACTTCAGAAGATTTGATTCTTGAAAATCATTGATAGGCAAATGTTTAAGAAATTTATTGCAGTATTTAAAAGTCGGATTAACGACCATTCAAAAATTAGAATCATAAGGAACATTAAGCTTCCAAATGTAGCAGCACAATCACGGTTTTGTTTGACAGTAAATACATTGATATTTTGTGGACATTATTTCTAGACAATTCTGATTCTCCCAGTCGTACTGTCTACAGTGCCTGCATAAAAGTTCCATGTCTACCGACAGTGTTTCGGAAGACTTTGATTATCTATTTTGTTTATATAAATCAATATCGTAGTTGTGTTCAATAGTATCCTCTATGGTGATTGGTGATATAACGGGAATCTTTTTGGTAACTTGAAATCGATAAGCACATTGATAGCATATAGTTTCTTGAAAAATTTGTTGTACGTGTCCTAAATTTCTGAAATAATTTGCCAACCAACAGTATTTGGAAGGCGAGATCAATGACCACAATATTACAATGCAAGACATGATCAAAAATAAAACTGTTGGAGCTTAATGCTCCCTATAACGTCATCGTGACGTGTCGTTATTGTTTAGTTTTTGTTGATACGCGGCAAGAATGTTCGCACATAAAACTACTGAAACATAACAGACATATGTAACCCACCCAAAACATTTCATGTAAAATAAGTTGCCAAGACTCACATGTTCATAACGCTTTCACTGTTAGAAAGTTATCAGATCTTATGTTGAGCCAAGCCCCTAACTCTGCAAGGCCTAACTCTAAAAACCCTAATATCTTGGTCAAAAAGTATGGCATAGCCGTTTCGTGGATGTCGCACAGACAATCCTATGGACTTGTGGTAGGAAATTAAGTCAATTATCGGGAATGTTGTGTAATGAAATAGTTCCGTGAAACGGCCAAGCCACACTTTTTGACCAAGATATTAGGGTTTTTAGAGTTAGACCTTGTAGAGTTAGGGCTTGGCTCTACATGAAATCTGATAATTTTTTAACAGTGAAAGTGTTGTGAGCATGTGACTTTTGGCAACTTATTTTACATGAAATGTATTGGGTGGGATTTCATTTCTTTTTGTAAGTAATACGATACATTTCAGCCTTAGGACTTTTGGAAGTTTAGAGTAGATATTGTTGTATAATACAGAACCAGACCCCCCTTTATGAGGGGTTGGATGGTAAAAGTTACAGATTTCTTACTCTTCTTTTTATGTTTATGTTTTTTTTTATGTTTTATGTATGTTTCATGTTTGCTATGTGGTAATCCTAGCCTGCATACCAAATTTCAGCTTTCTAGGGCTTCAGAAAGAACCCTAGAGGTTTTGATGATCATGAGTGAGTCAGTGACGAAATCGACGTATTTTAGATATTAATAAAATCCAAAGTATAAAAGCAAGATAAATGAAATTTAGCGTATTTCATTAGTCTGTTAACTGCATTTTATCCTGAAAATTTGAGTTCTCTAGTATTTTCCAGGCCGAAGCTATGAGGGTTCGACGTATTTTAGGTATTTAAAAAAATCCAATGTATAAAAGCCAGATAAATAAAACGTAGCGGATTTCATTAGTCTGGTAACTGCATCTTATCCTGAAAATTTGAGCTCTCTAGTATTATCCAGGAGGGTTATTTTTATCCAGGAAAGCTACGAAGGTTCGATAATACATAACCCGACCCCCCCCCCCTTTATGAGGGGTTGGAGGGTGAAAGTTACAGATTTTGTTGTTGTTGTTTGCGTGCTAATTCTAGCCTGCATACCAAATTTCAGCTTTCTAGGACTTCAAGAAGTACCCTAGAGGTTTTGATGATCGTGAGTCAGTCAGTGACGAAATCGAAGTATTTTAGGTATTAATAAAATCCAAAGTATAAAAGCTAGATAAATGAAACTCAGCGTATTTCATTAGTCTGCTAACTGCATCTTATCCTGAAAATTTGAGCTCCCTAGTATTATCCAGGCCGAAGCTATGAGGCTTCGAAAATACAACGAAACGCTTCGAGAAAAGGTACGTTGTGCCCAACTTCCTGCCTTCGGCTCGTCTTGGCGGGGGCACTACCGTGTCCCTAGATTTAAAATATGGGTAACATAAAGGTTTTTTAAAACTTATTTTATGCTGAGTTTCTTTTCTCTATGAAATATCTTTACAAAAGATGTAACTCTCCCGAGGTGATAACTGGCTGAATTTTTAAAATAATGTTAATCCGCACTGCTTTTTTAAATAACAAAAAAATATGTTGATCTGCTCCTATGTTAGTAAGTTTAAATATATTTTTAGTAAGTTGAATTGCTTAATTGCACTTAAGATTTATATTACTTAGGTGCACAGAAATGATACATTTCATCGTTTGTTCATATTTTTGTAGTTATTCTTTACTGTGAATCAATGATCTTCAATTGTGCGGAACCCATTACTCTTCATATAATACAATTTACCGATATTTAGTGTTAGCAAAATAGCATTCCCTCACACATCATTGCATTATAATAATTTCATGAAACCAAACAAAAGAAATTTTCTAGTTGGTACAAACAGTTGAGAAATTTAGCATCAACAGATCAGAAATGATACGATACTAACGTCATCTTACAATCCATCAAGGAATTAAAGAGAAAATCGGCAGATTCCTCAAACCACCTTTCAGAACTGATACATTTGAAATTATGTAACGCAAAAATACGGTTGATTTATAGCCGTGAATTTAACTTTAATCCAACGGAAAACCTCGATGATTCTTACGAAACCCTCCGGCGAATCGAGTTTAAATACCCCTGCTCTACATTAATCATAATAAGTTTAAATATTTATATCATAAAATTAATCTAATAAAGAAATTAGACAAACGTTTAAATATACTTGTCCAGAGAAGAATTCAGAGGAGATTGAAAAGAAATCTGATATCTGATATTTTGTTAGCTTATTTGTATTAACATAGAAAAATCAAATTTTTCTTAAATTTGATTGAAACTATAGATCTGTTTGGGATCTTCATTAAACAAGGTAGGGGATAGTGATTCGTAAACCAATCACAGTGCTTCGCAACGGCTTCTGAGTCACCTTTACTTTAGAATAGACTGCGCCGGGATGGTCTAGAAAATGCTCGCGCGAGTCTGTTTGCGACCCCTTGCTATCTTACCCATCCCTATTTACATGGAATAATCGTCATTCTTAACTCAAACCTTGTTAATACACTGAATTCCTAATAGAGATGGGTAGTTCGTGAACGAACTAGTTCATTGAAGTAGTTCGTATAAAAGAACTATATAGTTCGCGAACGACCTAGTTCAAATGAACCTTTTTCGTTCTTTTACCACTCCACTATTGGAATTGGTTTATTTCGTTTTATATTAAGTATTTGAGAACCTTTTGGTTTTTTTTGGTTGTAAAAGTATTTGAGAACCTTTTTTTTTTTTTGGTTGTTAAGGTAAAAGGAACGATTTAGTTCATTTGAACTAGTTCAATAAAAAGAACTATCTCAAAAGAACTAGTTCAGTAAATAGAACGGCTTTGCCCATCTCTGATTTCTAATAATGATTAAAAAAAAAAAAAAAAAACTTAAGCTGATGAGGGGATCGAACCCACGACCTTCGCGTTATTAGCACGACAGGCCACCTTCAACATTCAGGCCACCTACAACTGAGCTAACAGAAGTCGTTGCGAAGCATTGTGGGACATTTGTCCACAGACAGACAAACCGGGGATATAAGGAGTCGTTCAGAAGCCTAAAAAATCAACAGAAATCTTATCCTAAAATAATATTAAAAGATTTAAAAAAATAAAGGCCAAGGGAACTTTTCTGAAAGTAACGATTTCTAAATAATATTTTTTGGCAGCACAAGTTAACCTAAGTAAATAGATAGTTTAAATATGCAGCACTATATTAACTATGTAGAGTTAAGACGTTAGATATCCAATTTACATATTTTGAATTCGTTTTTGAAGCAAATTAGAAATGAAAAATTACAATGTTTTTGTTATGAGAATTTTTTTTTTTTTAATATCATAGGTTTACTTTGCATATAATTTTGCAAGTAAATATTATACTGTATACATCACTCTTTATTATTATTATTATTATCAGTATTATTATTATTAAAATAAATTGTAATCTTGTAAAAAAAAATTGTATTCTATAAAAAAATTTTATTGCATTTAATAAGTTGTATTCTATATTATTAAAAAAATTGTGCGCGCTATGCCTCCGTACTCCACCAACAATTGAATTTCACAACAATTCGCACGCGCGTTGTCTGGCAGCAGGAGTATTCTTGCTTGGTGAACCCTTCCGCAACAATCTAATTACGCATGTGTGTTGCCTGGCAACGAATTTCCGACTGTCAAATGTATTTCAATACTCATTGCATGTATTTTTTTTACAATTTAAAATTTAGCTTTATTTCTAATTTTAGTTTAAGCTTTTAGTTTTACTTTACTTGATGCAATTTGTTTTTCTGAATAAATTTTCGACAATCCTTATATATTATTTCTCAAAGGTGTTTTCGTGTCGGTACGCTTTCGTAATACTTCATCAAAATCAATGATTGAGACATCATTTTGAAGATTACGTCCCCCGCTAATGACGAAAAATAAACAAATTGTTTAAAATTAATGTTTTCGTTAAATAAGTATGTTTTAAAAACCTTTTTATAAAAATGCAGACATGCTTTAACAGAAGCGATTTTTTTTTCGAAAGTGAAACAACATTTCAAATAATTCTATAGCGTCGTAACTTTAAATATATCCTTTTTTTGAATAAAAATGAACTTTAAAATGATGTTTCATTGTTTATTTAATAAGAACACATAAAAAAAAAACAAAGATAGATTTATGTTTTAACAAAAATAAACGATTTATTACAATAAAACACACAAAAATTTGTCAACTTCTCATATATTATTTCTCAAAAGTGTTTTTTTTTTTATTATTATTATTTTATTTCCCTTAATACTTCATCAAAATCAATGATTGAGATATCATTTTGAAGATTACCTTCACCGCTAACGACGAAAAATAAACAAATCGTTTAAAATTATTGTTTTCGTTAATAAAATTTATTTTAAAAATCTTTTTATAAAAATGTAGAAGGCGCCATCTATTGACAATCTGTTCATTTATTATTACCACATTACCATTCGGTGACTGATCAAGATACCATGCGAATTATTCGCACGGGTCAACCTTTTTATAAAAATCTGTTGACAATATGTTTAAGTAACAAGCATGACAGCTGTTGAATTTGTTTATTATTTCTGAAAGGTGATTTTTTTGTTGCGAATTATTCGCACGGGTCAATTAGTTACAAATAAATTTCAGTATTGAATACATTTTTTACAATTGAAATTTTAATTTATTTTAATTTTTAGCTTGAAGTTTTAGGTTTTAGTTTATTTGAAGATTTATTTTTGGATATAAAATGTTTTCTGTTTCTTTTTCCATTACAATACGCCAGGCTTCAGGAGCGAAGCGGCGACGGATAGCCATCTAGTATTAATAATAATTAACATATTATATAAACATTTTAAACCTTTCGGAGGAAAAGACAGGGCTTTGAAATTGTTTCTATTTTAATTAAATGAAAACTGGTACGTAGTAGTTCAAGGTCAATGTCTGCTAAGAGAAGAAATAAGACATTAAGATTCTAACTGCTTCTGCCATACTTTCAATAGCCTCTGGCTCAACTGCGGGAGATTTATAAAAGCGATGAGTCTTTGCGGAAAAGCGCCGACAGAAAAACCAACAGAAATAAACAACAAGTTAACACGGTGACACTTTGACAAGATTTCGGTAGATTTAAGTAATTTTAAATTACTTTCAAAATAAATTTTAAAATTAAACTTTTACTTTATGAATTAAAATTATTTTTTTAATTAATTCTATTTAAAACTATAAAATTGATTTCGTATCTTAACTAGAAAGCTTCAATTGATTAAACATTTACTAATCCTTCATTACTTCAAGAAAAATGGGAGAGTCGGGAAAATAAAATTCACAAAATGCGGAAGGGAAACAAGGTTTGAGAAGCAAACTGAAAAGCTGGAACCACGGGGACTAAAAATTCATGAAATTTAACTTCAAATTGCTTAACAATAAATTTGGACTCTACATAGAAAATTACAGCCCTTAGATTATCTTAAATATTACTTTCGGAGCATCATTCTTTTACTGTAAGTATTTCATCAAAATTAATCCAAACATTAATGCTTCACTTCCTTTTTATCAGGGTTAGTCATTCACTTTTTAGTATCATTGAAGAACCAGCTAAATTTTGGTAATTAGAGAACCGAATATTTGAAGACAGTGGTTTAATGAATTAAATATTATTGGAATTTAAACTATTTCCATTAAATAAGTTGTAGATGATCTCACGATATTCGTAGTATTAATAGAAAAAATATTTTATTAAAAATAAATATGCATATAGTCAATTGACGTCTATTTATCAAGCTGATCCAAGAAAATTTTGTAAAAGGTTTTGGAGTCATTTCTTAAGAACTTTCTGGTTTTCAAGTAATCTTCACTTAGGAAAATAGATGTTTCCTTCAAAATCGTCAGGAACGATTTCAAGGCAACAGAATCGAGATTCAGGGTAAGAATGCATTGGAATTATATTAAATTATGTAATAACTGCGAATTAGTCAATATACACAATTATCTGAACGATATAATTTTTTTAATACTTTCAGATGTTTCAAGTTTATAGTCCTTACGTTATCTGTAATACTACTTTCGGAACATCTTTCTTTTCCTGTAAGTATTTGATCAAAATTAATCCCAAGATTTATTTGGATTAAAATTAAGGAACTGGACTTTTATTTTATTTTTATTATTATTATTATTATTATTATTATTTATTATTTATTTTATCTTATAAAATGTTGATTAGAAAGAAAATGAGAAAATTTGTATAAATTTTTAATATCTTATTTTTTATATTTCTTTGAAAACAATAAATATTGGGAAATTGTCCTATTCCCAAATAATCTAAATATATTAATGTATTCCTGTATAATAAATCACTTTACCATATTGTACGATTGACATAATACATTTAATTAAAACAAGATTTTATTATTAGTCTTTAATCATTAAATATTATTTTATAATATGCTATTATGATGTACCGGTACTATTTTGATCTTCAGTATATCAAAGATTTATAATTTTTTTAATCCCACATAAATGCTGTAGATTTTTATAGTGTCCTGAGATCTTAGAATGACCTTTTAAATTAAGAATTTTCTATAGAATGTAGAATGAAAGAAAAATTGTTTTGTTTGAAAAATTATTCAGTTGGAATATGTTTTGCAATCATGTTGCTGCAAAGTTCGGAAAGCTAAGTTTTAGGAACAAAAGTTAAGTGAATTTTGGAACGTTAACTAAAAATAAATTTAACGTGTGGGAATGATTGTTTATCAAAAACAGTTTTATTACGAAAAAAATAATGCACAGTTTTTCAGCTGAAGATGACAGGGGAGTTTCCGCTGATCGAAACGTCCGTGTTTAATGGAAATATTTTTTTTTTTATCATTTAAAGTCTGCATTATTTTTTACTTTTTAGTACGGTTTTTAAATAAAAATATAAAACAAAAACATTTTTTTAATTAGCATTATAATTATGTTTCCAATGTAGTTTCATTTACATGTGCTGCCTAAACAAACTGATAGCGGTTTGTTTTTAGGCGACAGTTATTTCCTCCTAATCACACTTTTTAGAATCGATATTATTGAATTACTACAGGAATCCTACAGGAATACTCTAAATACTACAGGAATTAAAATAAAAACCAAAGAAAATCAAAGTAATAATAATTTCTTTTTGTAGGGGAGACCGGGGCCAAGTGGACCTAGGGGTAGAGTGGACCGTTGACTTTAGTAATTCGTGTAAACGCTAGAATGCGCCAAAAATCGGAAAGAAGGTTGGTGCCATTGTGGCGCTGCTACCACAAAAGCGTCAGTGAATTCGGCTTATTGGTGACAGTGAGGTGATCGATTGTTTTGTTTTTGTCCAGGTAAGTAAATGTTTAGTGTTGTTTTTACTTTAATATTGCCGTTCAGCGATGCATTGAATAACACAACCGTAATATGCATATTGAAGGTGGTAATCTAAAGATCATTTTAAGCTATAGTATGAATTGAATACTTAAAGTAGTCGATAGATACAACTGAAGGAAACGCCAAAATGGCGATGGGGCAGAGTGGACCAAACGAAACGGGGCACATTGGACCAGTGGTCCACTCTGCCCTCCCTGTTTTTACAATAAAATATTTTGGCACTATACATTATTTTTTTTTCTATATTATATATTTATTAGGCCTATTATATTGTATTGTATAACATTATTACATATTATATTTTTTTAATATATTTTTTTATGTAGGCTACCATATATTGTGTGTGGCCTATATTATTAAAGGATATTACCCCTTTAGTAATTCCTCTCAGCAAGTACCGTGATAGGGGAAGACCTCGCGCGAAGGCATTTTAATCTTCGAAAATAGCCAATTTACACATTTAAGTGTTATTAAATTCTAATTAAAAAACTACGCAAACTGTCACGTTGTGGAATTGGCAACATGACACGATTAAAATCTTGGTCTCTGAGGGAATATATTTTGATTTTTAATAATTGTATTGTTGTAATTATGTACTTGAATTTTTGTATTTGGTAAAGTCTTGTATATTATTATTGTGATATTTCATTGTTAAATATTATTTTAATGGTTTGAGCTTATTTAGAAAACAATATGTGCGAAAGAAAAAGAAAAACTTCGAAAAAACAGTTGTGCGTTGATCACGTGAGTGATCACGTGGTTTTATCCGTTTCGTTTTCCCATGGGAACAAAAGGACAAAAGTTAGGTACACTCTGGCGGAAAAAATCAGATCAGTTGAGGAATCTGAAACACACGGGCAAAAAGTACACCCAATCAATCTAAACATTTCAGGAGAGGGAGCGTATTAAAAAAACACACACAATTACATTCCTAAGTGAAGTGGATTCAATGTACGCAGTGCAAGAGATGGGCCCATAGTTCCTGTGTAGCCAGTGATATTCGGGGTTTATTTTACGAATGCCTCAACTGCAAAGAAGATTTCTCTAGTAAAAGTGATTAATTAATTCAATGTAAACCTATTTGATATTATTCATTTTCGACTTTCAACTGCATAATGATTATTTTAAATTTTCACTTGAATATGTAATACCTTAGGTAGTCTTCAGTTAAACTTTATTTCATGATATCCTAAATGGCATGTTATTTTATATTCAATAAAAAACTTACTTTAAATGTTGTTATTCTTACCCGGACCAACGTGCCCCATGGGGTGGTCCAGCCTGCCCCGTGGTCGGGGCAGGTTGGACCACTCTACCATTTTTGCTTTGCGAATTAATACCAATTTTATTTATGAAGATAATGAAATGAAATCAAGTATTTACATTCTTGAATAGTTTCCGATTCTGACAAAAAAAAATGCAATGGAAAATCTCTTAACAAAAAAAAGAAAAAAATTCAACCAAAAAAAGTGGACCGCTCTGCCCCGGTCTCCCCTACTTGAAGTAACAGCACACATTGTACTTTACTATTCGTTTTTTTAAAATAGTGAGCAGATTTCTAAATATTTGCTTTTTTAATCAGATGCATCTAGTGGAAACGGAACTACACATTTGGGAAATGAGATATTTTATAGTATTATGTAAGCATATAATATTAGTGCTTACGATTTAGTTTGCTAAAAATTTACGTTAATCAGGTGCGCACAAATTATTCATTTGAAATTATTTTGAAATGTGTTTGTGCAATTTTCGTCAGTTATTGTTTACTCCAAATCAGTGGTCTTCAAATTTCAGATACCCCAGGAACCTCGTTTCAGTGTCAAAATTAGTACAGAACCCTTTTTAAATACGCTTTACGTAATACATTTTATTTGAACAAATAGAAATTAAATAGGATGTCTGCTAAATGGCAGACTCAAACCTCAGTGCATTAAAACACAACTAACACTAACAACAAAACAAAAACAAAAAAACACTTAAAGTTGCTTCATATAGTTAAGAAATTTTGCAAAATGAGAACGGAATAACCGGTACCGTACTTCATATAAGAATCCATTTCTTGTTAGCAAAAGCGGCATACGCCTCACAGCTCAGTTCAACAATGATGATGTTTTTTAAAATTATATGATGCAACAAAAACCCTTTATTTATATTCGTGAATTATCTTTAATAAAACAGAATTCAGGATTATTCTCTGGTTCCTGTGAGGTTCCGTGAAACACAGTTTGAATACCTCTGCTCTATAAAAAATATATAAATGATTTTAAAAATTTATAGCCGTTGTCATATAAAACTGCAATTTTTATATATGACATTTTTCAATAAAAAAAAAAAAAAAAGTTTAATGAAGAAAAATGAAACACGTTTCAATACAGTTGTCCAAAGAAGAATTCACAACAGCTTGAAATGAAATCTTAATAAAATAACAAACTTAGAAAAATCAAATTCAGAAAAATTATGCTTAGAGATCTTCATTTAAAAAAAAACATCGCTTCCTAAAAGAATACTGAAAAAAAAAATAAATAATAAGATCTACCACACTTTCTGTAATGGTGTGATGAAAGCTTTTAATACAGCACTTTTTTAGACTTAATTATCCATTCTCAGTTATAACAACAGTATATCCAATTTATATATTCGAAATTCATTTTTGATGCAAGTCAGAAATGAAAAATTACAATTTTTTATAGGAAAGTATTTTTTAATATCGCAGATTTATTTCGTATGTAATTTATAAGATTTTATTTATCAATATTATTAACATTTGTGAAACAATTCTTTTTTTTTTTTTTTTCCTCAAATAAAAGTTAAAACTGGGTTACCTATAGGTTCAAGGTCAATTCTTTGGGCCTTCCAAAAGAAGACAAGCAACTCATGAGCTCAACGCACTTCCGTTATAATTGGAGTAGCCTATAGCTTAATTCCGGGAGTTTTATATACTCGGAAGGGTTATATGAAGAAACGCTGAAAGAAAACCCACAGACAAGTAAACAACAATTTAGGATACCTTCGGTAAGATTTTGGCAGATTTAATGGGCAAAGGTGTTTCAAAATTTAAGTAAAAATGAAACTTTTATTTTAATTTTTAAAACTAATTTTTTTGAGTTTAATTATCATAAAAAATTTAAAACTGATTTAATATGGATTAATTAGTTTTAAAAATTTAATTGCTTCAATATTGACCAATTATATTTTATTACCAGAAAAACGGGAGGATCAGGGAAAAAAAAATTCTTTGTTTTAGCCTCTCTATTTCAAGAATTTTTATTTCTCTGTATCAAGTTCAAAACCCAAATTAAACAAGCCGCAACCTCTTGAGGCTAAATTGATTAAATTTAACTTCAAATTCCATAAAAGCAATAAATTCCCAAGTGACATCTGAGTGTAACTACTGTAGTTTTATCACGGTTATTCATTAAATTCAGTTTTTTTTTTTATTATTCATTGAAGAACTAGCTAAATTTTCGTAATTAACCAACCATCTATTGGAAGTCAGTGATTCAACAGATTAAATACTACTTAATCCAATATAATAATATAATGTTTTTTTTTGTTTATTTTTTCCTGTTAATTATAGTATTACTATAGTCAAACGAAATGTGGTATCTCCAAAAATTAAACTAAAAATAAAGAATTTATTTAATTTTAGTACACAATTAAATCAAGTATTTTTTTGCTTTTAGTTTAATTTTTGGAGGCACCATATTCCTGTCGACTATTATTCTATTAACTCTCGTATTGAGACTTTGCTGTTTTACTGGTAACTATTCCCAGCTGATGAGCGTTTACTAGGTAATAGCCACTCTAAGGCACGGGTGCCCACGCCGGGGAGTCACGGCGCAGACTGCGCCATTGAAATTTTTGGGGAGGGTTCAAAAAAAGCAAATAAAGTGTAAAAGTGCTGTTTTTTTTTTTGGTTGTCATTTCAATTGGGGGGGGGGGGGTAAAAAAAATTAAAAAGAACATGTAGGGGGGGTGAGCCATAAGGTCTAGGGAGGGTGGGCACCTCTGTCTAGATGTCACTTAGTAAAACACTCGGTCTCAACCTTTTAAAGTGTTGATAGAATAGAAATATAATAATACTATTAATAATGACATAATTATTTTCTATTATAAACTATTACATAATTTTGAAGACAATCTCTTCATAAGCATAATGTTAATAGACAAATTATTTTGTTACAATAAATATGCAATTAGAAAGTTGATTTCTGTGTATCAAGGTGATCAAAAAAATTTTTAAATGTTTTGTAGTCTTTTATTTTAATTTTTTTGGTTTAGCGATACAATTGCTAAATTCAGATTTAAATGGCTTTTAGATGTCGAGTAATCTATACTTAGGAAAATATAAGTGTTTCCTTCATAAGGCTGAGGAAAGGATTTTAATTCAACATAATCGAGATTCCAGGTAAGAATGCGTTAAAATTCGACTAATAAATAACTATTGTTTTATTTATACTTTGATTTGATTTGATTTTATGAGAAAATATATATATTATATTAAAAAATATATATATTATATGTGTGTGTTTTTTTATTACTTTCAGATGTTTAAAGTTTCCAGGTTTTACAGTATCTTTATAATCACTTTGGGAACACTTTTTCTATCCTGTAAGTATTTCAGCAAACATTTTTATTAAATTTAAGTGTTCTTACTACAATTATAATTTTTTTTGGTTCAACATTGTTTTTAATTAACTTTTCCTGCTTTATTGTATTTTGATAATTTAAAGATTCATTTACAAATTAAATGTTAATGAATTTCTTTAATGAAAAATGAATGATGCCTTAAAAATTTTTTATAAAATATAAAACAACTAATTGGAGGCTAATTGGTACATTTTCTCCTCTACTTCAACCAAGGAATTCTTGAAGCGCGGCATTAGCGTTGATAGAAAACGCACGTTCATATAAAATGATAACCATAGCACTTCAGCCTTATCAGAATGAGGCGAATCAGTTTTAGCCTTCCTTATATCCACCAACTCGTCAGTAGGAACAGTAAGATTATGCAAATTTCATGCGGTTCTAGCGACAAATGCTCCCTAGAGGTAAATCTTTTTTCTAAAACAGTGAGATTATAAAAAATTATTCAAAACGACGTTAACAGAATGTTGTTCTTAGAACATCTCTTCGGAGAACATATGAACCACATCTGTAACTTACAGAAGCACGAAAATTTTTATGTAGTGTCTGTTCTAACCATTGAATTACTTTTTCAATAATCTCAAATCAAACTTTCTAGCACTACATTTCCGCTGGTGGAAAAGTTTTAATCTATTTTGTTTTTATTTTGTAATCCACTATTCATTTGTACAACTTACACACATTTACGATAATAAAATGATTTTTGAACTAACATTAAAAATATCAAAGTAACTTTTTTAACGTCATCTCCACTAGTTCCATCCCATTGTTTTAATTCAGATTAGATAATTGAATTTAGCAACGTTATTCAAAGAATGAACTGACGTTAAACTACAGTCCACCACGATAGCTTGACGACTTAAAAAATTCCAGAGTCTCATGACGTCACAACTAGGCTCTGTCAGAGGTTTCGAAGACTGTTACGAAATAGCTATAAAACAAACAAAAAAATCAGTTTTTTGTTAAATAACTTTTAAAGGAAAAGCTGTACTATGAGTTATTTGTCGACAGCTTTCAATATAAGATTAAACTGTTATCTTTAAATTTTATGTATTTCTTTTAAATATTATGTATTTTTAAAGCCCTGTGCTTTGAGGCGTACTTGTTTGTGATTGGCTGAAAAGTAGATGCGTCATAATCACGTGGGGTTCCTTCCAATCGTTAAGATATCGTGGTCGGACTGAAGAGAAAAAAATTTGTTTTGATTAAAGTTTTAATCGGTAGGATGATGGTTCATAATCATAATGCTGCTACAAGTTTTCCAGCCTAAAACTCACACTAAAATAGTTAAAGTTCTTTTTTCATTATTCGTAAACTTCTAGATACTAAATACTGTATCCGGCAATTAAGTGTTTTTGCAAATTTCTGTAAGTTACCAAAAAGTTGTAAAACTACTCCTTCACAAAAAACACATACACACAAAAAAAAAAAATAAACCCAGTTTCCCTTACTGATTCCTTTATTCACATTATTTTGCTCTGTATTTTACTATTCGTTATTTTTTTTTTAATTCTTAAAGCAACTTTTGTATTTCTATTAGAATATCAAAAACTTTTACTTTTGAGAAAGATTATGTTAATCAACAAGAGATATATTATTGAAGTTTTAAATTAGCTTAACTAAGTTTTAATAAAGTTAATTGTAGAATGTAAAATAAAATACAAAGCTATTGATTTTTCTAAACAAACTATTCTCTATAATATGTTTCAAATTATTCTTTTAGTTACATTTGCACTGTAAAGAAAATGATTGGTTTTTATTTTTTTCTTGCTTGTCTTTAAGAGACAACAGGATGTTTAAAATTCCATATCTTAATTCCAATTTTGAGACTCAACATTACTGAAACACTATAGAAATATATTTTAAACCAAAGAAAGAAATATCTAAATAATAATGAAATCCATTTGAAGTAACAGCATATAGATGTTACATTTATTATTCTGTCTTCATCGCAATTTTTTTTTTAAAAGTGAGCAGATTTCTAAATATGATTTTTTTTTTCTCACAAAGTTGTGTCTGGTAGAAATGTATCTATGCATTTGCAAAATGGGATACTTTCAAAAACTGTTCACGGTATGAAGGGGGACTCCATTATTCTAAAATGCAATATAGGTAAGAAAAACAATTACTATGGCTCTTTGATTAATTAAATTGCTTTTACTTTGATCTTTTCATAAATTTACTTTCAATAAGTAGTAAAAAAATTGTTTTGAAGCAAATTTTAATTTTACGAGACATGAAGTAATCCTATTAACTATACTCATTATTTTTTATTTTAATTTAACCTCTTCAGTCCAGAAGTATTCTACATTTGATATTAATTTTGTTAGACAACATTTCAATGTTTAGACGACAGTCTGTGACTGTCGTAAGTTATTTCTTGACTTCTAATTCATTTTTACCGTTTAAAGACAGCTGAAGTACAGTCATTATCTTAATTAGAATTAAAGAATTCTTTATGAAGAAACAGACTTAAAATTCCGGAAAATTTTGGAAATTGTATCATTAAAAATAATAAAAGTAAAACTTTTAATAGATATACGAAGCAGCATCCGTAGATCTCAATACTATTATGTTAATGCAGGAATTTTTAAATATTGGTGTCAAATAATAGCCACATTTGATGTATTAAATTATTAACAATACGTTTTAATCGAATAATTAAAGTTGAGCAAATCAGAGAACGACCGTGGGCACCAGATGGCGCGATGGTAGAATTTGAATCGATTGTTAATGTCAGTGTTTATGGCGGGAAAGTTTATGGCTTCTGATTGGCGACTCTCAAGCGAGGCAAACCTTTGTCAATAATTCTCTTAAGTCCTGGAATGATTAAGAGATCATTGTCCTCTATGAAGGTCAAAGTCATTCTCTGGCTGGTCTTATAGTAGAAATTGATGTTAATTTTTGTTATCTCTATTGATACTTATTTGAATTAGCATAACTTTGTAAAAAACAATTGTTTTGTTGATGTTTCATGCCTTTAAACTTTATGTTCTTCTACCCGTTTTTTTGTATGTTAATTTTATTCTAATCATTGTATTATGGCTTGATAGAGGGAAGATGTAAAGTTCTTGAAAATTCGCTGCTTTTAGTATTTAAAGAAATACTTTTTATTACTAGTGATGAGTTAAGTTTTTATTTTCGTTAAAAGACGAAATTCTTTGTACAGTGGAACATGCCACTTTTCAAAATGATTGCATTCTTGGTTAAAGATACACCAAAGTATAGGTGTCTCAATTATTAAATGCTGCTTCCAGCATTCTTAGAATAATCGGTTATGTAGTCATGAAAACTCATCTGATGGTAAATTATGTAACTATAGTATCGATAGGATTTCTGAATATAGATTATTGGTATGTAATATTTTATGTATAAAACTTATTAGCTATGACGAGATAACTTGATTTTGTTGAAACAATATGTTTCAGTTATATTTTATTTCATACATGCAACGAAAAAGAATCTATTGCAAATAATTGAGTGTATATTACATTCCAGACATACTTATTTGTTATTTAAAAGCAATATTTAATTTTAAAAAAAAAGTATTTTTGATTAATAAAATTAATAATTTTTAACTATTTGTTTTGCACTTGCATTCTGCAGTATTTCGCTTTTAATAATTTTAATTCTTTTTTCATTATATTTTAGTGAAAACTGTTGTCTTTGGCGATTACAGTATTATTTGGAAAGTTAATAATAGTATCTTCGTTTTCGGAGATGATGGGAAATTCTCCCTTACGCCATCTCTTGGACTGCGTATAAGAAACCTTACGACGGAAGATAGTGGATATTATTCATGTGAAATCAAAGTTAATGGTCTGATTCAGAAGCAAATATATCGTCTTTTAGTTTCAGGTAAAAATTGCTTGCAGTTTTAAGAATAGATTTTTGGGGGCGGAACAACAGCTAACATATTATCATCTTCTATAATAGAATATAACTCAAATAATCTTCAATGAATAAATTCACACAAAATCAACGAAGTTAAATAATGAAAGTCAAATTAAATTGCTTAATATACATAAAATGCGTTGTTTTAAAGTTATCGTTTATTTTGACAATAGATCGCAATACAGTTGTCTTCTTAAATATAATTCTCTTCTTAAACGAACTCAAATTATTATCATCATCTTATAAGATCATGCGTAAATTCGTTAAAAATATTTTAAAGAAATTTATTATGTAATTGGTGTAAGTGTTGTTTTAAGCAGCGGGTTGGCATCGGGAATGCATTTTAATTTACACATTATTCTATTTTTAATTTCAGTGGGAATACATGTAAATATAAATACAGATTCGCATTGGTCACTTTTATGTTAATTCTTACTTTAAATCAATTTATATTTTTAATTTTAGTTTTATTATTTTGATTTTCAAGTCTTTATTAAAAAAAAGGAATAAAATTTTTCTATATTCTTTTTTAAATTCATTTTTAAAAATTTTAAAATTCTTTACATTTAAAGATTGTTATTGAATTTAGGAATTGCATTTGGGATTCAATCATTTTAAAGAAAAAGGAAGAAAGAAAAAAGAGAAAAAAAAAATTCCTTAAATTAAACGCATGTATTTGTTTACAGTTTGTTGTGTATGTTTCCCAATAGGGGGAGTTGTTAGCTGGGTTAATTTACAGTGACTACAGAGTACAGTGCGGCCAACCACCAGCGTCCGCCATGTTGTTCACAACTGGAACACAAGTTTGTATAAGCCACAGAAGGGATTTTTCACATTTTAACGAAATTTTTTGATTCACGGTTGTTCTACTGCCTTTGATTGAATTTAATGTTAATTTGAGAAACACAGAAATATTTTTCTTTCAATTTTGCACCATAAAAACACTAAAATATATATATAAAAAATAAAAAAAAAAAACCTTATATTTTGTAAGCAAAGCCTGTAATTTTTTTTTTTTTTTT
>JAFIDM010005346.1:31991538-32020194 GCA_023159025.1 Thereuonema tuberculata | reverse complement strand
AATATTTCATATTACATATTATAATATATATTATATGTAATATATATATATAATTTATAATATATATATTATGATATATTATAATATAATTAGATAAGAAGGAAGTTATCATAACATTTTATATTATATATTATAATATATATTATATATAATATATAATTTGTAATATATATATTATGATATATTATAATATAATTATTTTCCTACTAGCTCTTCACCTAACTTCACAGCCACGAGCCGCCACTGCATAGAGGACATGTTTTGATACATGGTACATTGTTTAATATCTCACAACCACTGACCTTTGGCTTTAAGGCATTACTGACATTGATTAACAGAACTTTAAGCATCTGCAGAGGTCACTGCAGCTTTTGCTTCAAAAGGTCTGTCATGATAAGTATTATCGTTAAAACATTAAAAAAGCAACTAACAACGGTAGTTAAGTACTCGAAAGCAAACAGTTTTACCTGGGAATAATTGGTTACCATATGAGGTTTATTTTTTATCCCAATGACAGACTTACTGAATATATTGGTCTTTCCTCTGGCGCGATTCCAGGAGAATATGACGATTTCATTCCATGGCCTTATGAATTAGCAATTGTCAGTCACATATGTTGCTGATCAAACAGATAATTGAAATATCATCAACGAGTTGAGGAAATCGCTATTTCTGAGATCAGAGAGAAATAACTTCCTCTGTGGTGTCAAAGTAATCATCCACGAGAATTTCAAGACTTATGGAGATGATTTAAACTAAAATGGAAATATACTTGTTCGACTGAGAGTATTTGTAAAATGAAGTGAAACGAAATTAACAATAAAACTAGTTTAAGAAATAGCTGTGTTTATTTCTTCCAGAATATATCCTTATTTCAAAATTTAATATTTTTTTTTTTTTACAGTTACGTAATAATGATTCAACCAGTTTCTTGCAAAACTAATTTCCTCGATTTCAAATTTTTAATGTATTTCAGATGCTTTAGCAATATCTCAAATTCTTTTTTTACGATAATCAAATCTTTAGTTATAATTTTAATATTACATCGTTTATTACGATTCATTTCAAAATTTCTAGGCTGACTTGTTTTTAATAATTCTAAGATGTTTAAACGCTTATAGAATTTCTACAGAAAATTTTGTAATGTTTAAGAATAATTTATTATAATAACTTGTGATCAATGTATATGTTCATGGTTGCACATGTAGCAGATATATCAATATATTTGTGCATACTTAGGTATTATCTTTAATTTTGTGTATAGAAAAAGAATGTAAAACTAGGAAAACTATGGAAAGTTTATTGATTAGAAACACAAAAAAGATGAATATTAACAGAAATGAAGGTATTGAAGTAAACAAATTTAATGTAGACATGGCTAAAGATTTTAAAAATATATGTTCAAATTGTAAAAATACTGTGATAATTGAAGAATTAGGAGGGTAACATATTGTATTGTTACAATACAATAACGTGAATGCCATAATTATGTAATGTATTCCTCTATTTGTTTTTATATAACCTTATTGTTGTTGTTTGCTTTGAAGAAGAGAAGATGTATATCTCTTCGAAAATTCGCAGTTTATTTAATAAATATATTGTTTTTTGTACATTTATTTTATTTATTTGAAGATGGTGAAGATTTTTAAATATAATTATCATTCATTTGTTGATTTTCATATGAATGCCACTTAGTCATTAGCCTAATACAATGCTGTCAATAATTTATAGTGGTAAATCTGTAAATAATGCCATACTTTAGTTACTAAATGATATAACCGTAAAATGATCTTTACTAAATTTTTATAATAATTGTAAAAGAAAGCAATGATTACCCCCCAAAAAAAAATTCTTAGGGATTATCTCATTAAAAATGTATAACCAATAAATTACACTATTACTTCAGAAATATTGTAAGAAATTATGAGGAAATTGTTGTATCTGACAGTATCTAATTATTCATTAATAAAATGAAGTATTTAAAAATATGTTATAATACAGTAAAACCTCGTTAAGTCGTCACCCGGATAAGTCGTCACTCCGTTTAAGTCGTCGTTTTCCTCCGGTCCCGACGAGGTCTCATACACAATAATGTTAAATAACCCTCCTTCACCCGTCACCAAATTTAATTCTACTCCGGATAACTCGTCACCCTCAAAAATGGCGAAAAGCATCTTTCTTCTCAATTTTGCCTGCCATCATGTTGTCTTTTCAGCCCCGCTCCTTCACTTTAAGAAAGCCAAACCTTTACGGGGACTTTCGACCATGCCTGTCACTTCATTCCTTTCCTACCCCTTCGGGGGATTTAGGTTCTTGTAATCTCGCTGCTAATCATTCAAAACCCACTTCTCGCTGCGACTCTATCGAGTGTAGACGTTTTTCTTGACCGCTCCTGAGTGTGACTTCATTTCATAGCGAATAAGCCCTCTTGCAATTTCGTGGTTCGATTACGTTTTTAACATGCCAGGGAAACGAAAACTTACCTCGTTATCTTTTAAAGAAAAATAAAAAAAAGACTTAATTGCACTTTTTGAAAAATCAAAATGTTGCGAAAGCAGCTTTTGCCAAAGAACACCATATTCCCAGGACTACATTAAACGATATTCTATCATCGAAACAAGTAATTGAAGAAGCTGACTGCAAAGACAAAAGAAAGAGAATGAGGAGATCGAGGAGATTTTAGTTCGATGGCTAAAACATTCCAGATCGCACAATGTGCCGATTTCTGCCATGATTCTCAAAGGAAACCCATGGAAATTGTTAAGCAGTTGAACATTGAAGATTTCGGCGGCAGCAATGGTTGGCTGAAACGTTTCAAAGACAGATATTGCCTTTCTTTTAAAATGATTAAAATGTGGTAACTTTATAGTTTATATACTAGTTACAGTTTTTATAAAGTGTTTCTTTTTTTTAATTTCCACTCATTCATTTGCATATATTGATTTCTGAAAATCTTGTTTTTCTCACCGAATCCTACAGCAATTCATGAAAATACTGTATTTCAGTGGTTTTTTTTTGTTTTTTGTTTTTTTTCAAAAATTCCCACTCCGCCTAAGTCGTCACTCCACTTAAGTCGTCAAAAATGTTTGGTCCCTTGAGTGACGACTTAACGAGGTTTTACTGTAATGTTAAATTACAAATAAATGACGTTATAATACAACTGTTGCTCATTTACAAATAAAATAACTTTAGGATTTGAACAGACATCGAAGAGTTGACACGAATGTCAATTTATTAAAGTCAATAATATTATCTGAAGCTTTCCTGATGAAAATGCTAAATATTTTAGAATACCATTGAAAAATCAATTAATTTCTTTTTTGAATAAATCATTTTATATCACGTACCCTTACTAATTTATTTAATATCTTTCTTAAAACTTCAAAAAAAATATTTGGGGCACAGTTTCTATACTACGTAAAAAATTACATACATACGTTAGAATTTTTATTAATTTACAGATTTATTAAAAAAAAAAAAAATTGAGTAAAGACTAAAAAATATTTGATACATTTAAAAGTTTTCTCTTTAATTGTATTCGACGATAACGTACTGATATATTTGGTATTCCTTTTTTTTTTCAAAATTGACATTTCCTATATTATTCATCTTTCGAAATAATTTCTGATTTTGAATTTCAGTCTTACTTATTTTCTTACTAAACTTTTTTTCTTATATAAAATCCAAAACATCTAACCTTCATATCAGTTTTTTTTGTTTTAAACAGAAATTTGTATGTATTATTTTCTTTTTAAATATTTTCTAGCAATTTTTCAAGAAATTATAAATTTTTCAAGAAATTTCCTTAGAAATACTGCACTTAAATATTTGTTTCCTATTACATAGAAAAACTCATTAGAATTATAATCAGAGTAATGTAATACTCACTAAAATATTGAATATTATAACCTGCTACCAATTTTACAATGCTTCCATCTGTGTACACGTATTAAAAATACACATTTATTTTTTTATTAAAAAAAAACAAACAAGCAAAGACTGAATTTTTCATACTTATTTTAAACACCAAGTTGCATCTCTTAGAATGCAAAACATCTTTTGATTTTTGGTACAAAAGCCGCCATTGCCTGATTTGAATCCGCATCAGTTGAAATTTCTTTCATTAAATCTTACATACATTGCAATTATTAAGTTTAATGATGTTCGAAAGTATAAAATGAAGTTCAAGCATTCAAGATGTCAACAAGTATTCTTTCAATTGAAGATCACGAAATTTTAAAATTGGAGAAGAATTCTTCAGAAAATGATAGGCATTGTCATAGAGAGAGAATTGTAGAAAGACAACGAAAACATTGAAGTGCCTTAAGCGCCATCAAGTATAACTGGATTTTAAAAAGGCAGCTTCATAGTAGGATCAAGCTCTCAAAAAACGTAGTATTAAAAAGAGAAAAAGAAGATTCAATCGTTAAATTCCTTTATTTAAAATGAACGTGCTGAAAATTAATGAAGATAAAACCAAGAGGCTCATCAATAAACAAAACGCCTTTCGAGTTTATTATCAGAGGGAAAGACAGTGTCCCGAAGCAAACAAACAATAAAAAATAAGTGGTATTCGGGGATTACTGTCTGGTGCGAGGATGATTATGTTCACACCTTTCTGGGTTCATTATCGGGCAAGGTGGACCGGCCTTTTGATCATTTCCTTATGATAAAATTACCTTCCGATAGGATATAGGAACCTACATGCAATGTGATGTAAAATTCATAAAGTTTGACCAAATTGTTTAGTGCTAACATTTTAGAAGAGTGCTCTGTTTCAAGTACAGTGCACTCTCTCTATTCTGAACACTCATGGGAGCGACCAAAAGTGTTCAGATTATGGGGGTGTTCATTATAGAGGGAGATTGGGAAATGCATGTACATAGTGAGTTTATAGACTGTATAGAATACTTCGCCTGGTTAGCCATGCCAGTTACCGAGCTAAATTTAGATTTGGCGGCTACTGCAATTCAGTCGGACCTGTACTCTACCATCTCATTTGTTTTGTTTTGTTTTTTATTAAAAAAGTTTACAAAACATACAATAAAATTACATAATTACTATTTGACCATTTCCTCTAGCACCTGTTGTCTCTTATCTATCAGTGGTGGTGGTGGTGGTGGTGGTGGGGGGGCATTTCTCCGAATTCCATGCAAACACACGTTCAGTTTATAGAGAGGTAAAGGTCGAATGGGGATCAAAAGTAGCGTTCATAATACTGGGGTGTTCAGAATACAGAGAGTTCATCTTATGTTAAGTCAAAGGAGTTTCGCCAGGACCGTCGTAATGTGTTTGTAATACCGGGGTGTTCATATTAGAGAGTGTTCAGATAGAGAGAGTGCACTATATCGCTTTTCAATCGAAAGTTACATAAACCTAATACAGTACAAAATAGGGGAATCACCCTTCATGCACCAATGGATACAAAAACAAAACAAATTCATACAAGAGCTTGTCATCGAAGTGAGTCTGATACGGTCGATTCATAATTGTTATGAATCCTCAGTCAGACTTACCACTTCGATGATCAGCTTGGAAGGTATGAAGAATATATGGAACCCATACTCGCCCCTGTCTGTGGGTTCGACACAAACAAACAAAAATACCAGTTACTTAACAGGATTTAATAAAATTGCCCTCAACCATAGGACACAAATGGCAAATCTATACTACTATAAAGCAGAAGATTTTGTGTGTTTGAACGCGCTATTCTCAGGAACTACCAGTCCGATTTGAAAATTATTTTTGCGTTAGAGAGACTGCTTATTGAGAAAGGTTATAGGCTATATACCATCACGCTACGATCATAGTAGCGGAGCAGTAAACTTAAACATACACTAATATGTCAATCTGAGATTCAAAAAAGAGGCCCTTATAATAGGGGGAAAGGGAGATCGAACACACTATTAATAGGGGGAAAGGGAGGTCGAACACACTATTAATAGGGGGAAAGGGAAGAAAGGATGAGTCAAAAAACAAATTAAGTTACAATTGTAATTATGTATAATAACAAGGACACGGTATGATATAATGAAATTAATATAATAAAATAGTCATTATAAATACAGATAATAAATTTAATTAAGTAATTAAAAATATTTAAATAAAGGTTTAAATTCAATGCCGTACGGCTCAGTCATGTGGTTGGCCTCTTAAGTTCTGCTTCAACGAACTAATTTTTATGGATGTGTTTGGTTAATTTCATTGAATAATTCTATGCGTTTCCTATATAATAGGTACTAACCGTAATAGGTAAGCGTACTTTTGACTTAATATATATAAATTTTAGTTTTTAGTTACATTTAATAAAATCAATTTGTAGGTAGTTTTTTTTTTAATAGGTTGCAACGATCATGTTATGAATAGATAACAATATATTACAGACAACGAGAAAAAACTAAAAATATCGTCTACAATCAAGTACTGCAAATTTTCATTAAGTAATTTAAAATATATCGTATTCGTAAAGAACCTCATTATCTATTTTATTATTTCTTAGTATATACCCATCAAACTGAAGACACTTTCTGTCAAGTCGGTTTTTATTTTTTAGTGATTGGCCCTTTTATGTTTCCACATAATTTCCAGATGGTATTTATAGTTAATGCAATGCACTTAGTTATGTACTCATAATGTATATGGAACAGATATTTAATTTAACGCGGGTGAAACCGCGGGATACCGCTAGTAAATTATAAACAAAAACCCACAGCAAAGCAAATGCTTATAAAGATTACACAGGCATTGTATATTATTACTGTTAATAACGAAAGTCATTTAGCTTGAAAAAGAAGACTGATGAAATATTGCTGAAAGAAGTTATTGTAAGAAGAATAAAGAAGGTCTTTTCATTAATATATATCGATGAGTAATTATTATTTAAAATTTAAGACATTGTATTCTTTTACTTTATGTATTTCTTTTTTGAATCCTAAAATTATTTTGTAATTATGTTGTAGAGTTCATTATATATTAACATTAAAATATAGCTTCAGCGCACCTGACCTATTTCAAAGAATAAGAAGCTGTTTCTCAGAAACGATCTTTTTATGATATGCAGATTGACAAGGAAGGAAAAGAAGGGAGTCTTAGCGACAGGTTGGTCATCTTTGGATCCAAGGTCAAATTTATGTTTGGTGGCAAGACTGGAATTCTGTTGCTTGCGGCAGAAACTGGTTTCCCGAATCTTAATGACACAATAAACAATTAAACAGAAAATAATTGGAACCACTGATGGCTGGTAGTAAAACAAAACAAAGTAGAGAGAAATTACAAAGGCATGTCTATGATTCAATTGACTGCATACAATCTGCAAGATTTTTGAAAATCAATACTATTGCATTTTAATTTTTTATTTTGCTTTTGAATGAACTTTTAAAATTGCACTAACAAGTGAGTCGAAGTCTTAGTAATATTGTAATGATTTTTATTCACTGCATATATTCTCATTTATCTGTTAATAATACTGTTTATTCATTGTATATTCTTAGTTACCTTCCGTTTATAATTGTAATATCTTTAATCAGCATTAATTTTAATTTCGATTGTTTATTCTAATTTTTTCTGTTTCATATTTGATTCTATTATTTTATTCAAATTTTGTGTTGACTGTGCTTCTTATCCCTGATTCGTTATAATTTAAAAACACAGTTAACCTTCACTTACACGGCATATGTGGCGGAACAATTTTACACGGGTGGTGCACTGAGTGCGCCATCTCGTTTTTTAGCAATCAATGTTAAATAAACTGTTATTCGTCAAACTTTTTCCTTCTAAATGTTATTGTTTGGATTCAGTAATAATTAAATAAGCATGCATCCATAAAAAATTCATTACAAAACCACTTGAAATTTTTTTTAAACTGAAAAATGCGTTTTTGTTTTCTAAACAGATATCTTGCATGAAACTATATAAATAATGTTCAAAACTTTTTTTATGGATGTAATAAAGATCTAAAAAATACAT
Source organism: Thereuonema tuberculata (assembly GCA_023159025.1). Lineage (NCBI taxonomy): Eukaryota > Metazoa > Arthropoda > Chilopoda > Scutigeromorpha > Scutigeridae > Thereuonema > Thereuonema tuberculata. The sequence continues at coordinate 32,012,229 of JAFIDM010005346.1, read as the reverse complement.
AACAAAGTAGTCAAACATTTAAAAAAATGTTTTTAACAGTTTTTGTTATATAGATATTTTTTATGAAAAATTCACTCTCACGTTGCTCTGTAGCATTTTGTTCTTCCGAAGTAACTTCTTACCCAAAACCAGGTCCATAATCACATTCTGAATCAGAAACATTGTCACTATGCTAGAATAGGAGGGTAGGGGGCAGGCCAGCCCCCTCCTCTGTTGCTAAGTGTTTTTTTTTTTTTACTTTATTGTTGCATGGCGCACTCAGTGCGCCATGCCGTGCGTTTGAGGTTTAAACATCAATTAAATTCCACGTGTAATTTAAATCCCCCAATCAATTTGTAAAGCACGGGAACCAATCACAGGCTTTGTATATAGCCTATTTAAACCCCTACATCACGTGAATAAACAGAGAACTTGCGAGATCTTATTTCTAGTCGACTCGTCTAACTATACGAACCAGTGGCCAGAAACATTCACCACAATATGTATCCTACATTTTGTTATCTGCGATGACCTACATACTCCTGTAAGAAACGTAATAGCTTTTTACGTGTGGTTAAAACTGTTTGAATAAAAATGAATAAAAATAAAAATAATATAATCATATATTATTTGTATATATATATATATATATGAGAGTATTAATGTAATCATTACACATTATTCAAACATCCTGTAAGAAACATTAATAAATTAACGCAATCTATCTTTCGTTTTACTATTTTCTAGTGATACATTAGTAATTTTCCAACATTTTTTTTCTACAAAATTTTTTGGATTTTTGCCTTTTTCTTTTCATAAAAGGAGACATTTATATATTTTTATATTATATTTGTAATATTGGATTTTTTCATTTATATATAACCTATTGTAATATGGAATTGTAATAATCAGTATTAATTGCAGCTAGACGTTCTAGAAAGAAAGCATGCAACAGTATCATTGATAACCAGCTACAATGAAACACGAATTTGATATACTACATAATTCGTTCTATTTTCAAGTAATATAGTCTATATAATATAGACTAGCTCTTTTCAAAATGCAAATTTTCAGTTTTAATAATCAAATATACCAACAAACCCATGGTCTCTTTATGGGGCTCGCGGCATCCGCTGTTTTGGCTGAGATAACTATGATTTATATTGAGGATTCTGCGTTTTTAATATATAATCAGCTCAAAATTTCAATCGACATGTATCTTAGATACGTCGACGATCTCATCTTTTATTGCGATCCGGAATATCAAAGTAATATTATGAAACACATTTCTAATATCCACCCTAATATTAAGATCCAGTTGGAAAAAGAAAATAATGTTAATAATTCCATCGCTTTTTTGGATATTTTTATACAGCGCAGTGAGTTCGGATTAGAAACATCGGTTTATCGCAAGCCCACCAACCAAAATATAACTCTCAATTATAATTCATACACCCCCACCTCCTTTAAGATCAATAATCTAAACATGGCTGTTGATAGAGCTTTTCGTATCTCCAGTAACAACAGCGCATTTAACAACGAAATTAAATTGATATACAATATTTTTAGCCAAAATGATTATCCTAAGTCATTTATTAATAAACACATTGCCAAGGCAACATACAATCATTATAATAACGACAGACCCAATCATAAATCTAAATTTAAATATGTTTCCATTCCATTCTATCCACCATTGCAAAAAGCTATCAATCATGTATTGCGTCCATTGCAAATCATTTGTACATCTCCAACTGAAAAGACCATAAGTAATTTTCTTAAGGATAAACAAAATAACCGCCCACCCCCTAAACCAATGTTATCTACACGAAATGTAGTCTATGCAATTCCTTGCAGCCACCAACAATGCAGATATTTTGGCGAGACATCTCAAAAATTATCCAAGCGTATTTACCAGCATGAATACGCTTTAAAAAATAAAGACCTCAATTATACAACAGTTACACACGCAAACACACATCAACATCAAATTAATTTCAAAGAAGTAAAAATCATTTGCAAGGAAGAGAATCCTTTTCTTAGGAAATGTAAGGAGACATTTTTTATTTTAAGTGATCCAACTTGTTATAATGATACCCTGTCTGTTAAAAATATGGAAAAATATTTAATTCATAAAAAAGGGAAAAAAGAATAAACACAATAGTAGCTAATAATTTTTTTTTTTTTTTTTTTTCCTGCCCACCTCCATTTTTTTTTTTTGACGAGCAATGGCATGAGCTTGGTCTCTAGCCACGTGATTTATTCCGTCATTTGTAATTTCTAAGGCTTTATAAACCATATGCTTTTTTAATTACAAGTAACTTGAAGAAGATTCCTATGAGAATCGAAACTAGTAGTTCTACTTTTTAAAATGTATATATCAATTTTTTAATCAGTGCGACGGCGTACACATTTCATAGTCTATATAAGTTAATCTGTTTTTCACTACAGGACTATAATCGTAAGGACAGGTATTTCATCGTTGATATCCGATTGCAAAGATAAAAAAAAAAAAAGTTTTTAAGAATTTTGTGAATTTTTTTATTGAAATATTCCTTAGGATACTTAAATCTATTTTTAAAGAATACAAGATTTCATACTTCTGGCTTGTTTATTTTCGGTTTATACAACTAAACAGATGGAATGTTGTGTAATCAAATCGGTAGAATATTCATTTTTATCTTATCTGTTTATCACTTGTAAACAAATTTTAAATAAAAAAATGCTAGTAAATAACCAAGTTTGTCCAAATGTCCAGAAATGTTTTTTTTTTTTCTCTTTTAAGCAGGCCGCACACGATGCAGCTTTTGCTGTGCAAATCGATGCAATTTAGTTGCACAGAAAAAGTTGCAAACGACAGTCAGGGCGCACACGATGCAACATTGTTAGCGCCGCCGTTCGGACAACAAACGAAGCACACAACGAATTTGAATGACGTCACTGGACATTACGTCAAGGAGACTGCTGTGATGTCCTTCCAATCCTAAATATTTGTGATTTATGTTAAACATATGAGAAATATTTTTATAATATTATTAGCCGGTATGTAATCGCAGTTGATGGCAATAATGCGATTCACGAATAACAACGACTAACAGCCAATAATAATCCATTGCTCACTGAAATAATGACGTCACGTAGCAGTTTCCGGAAACGGTGAATGAGCAACAATCCGCTTCCGATGTGAAAAATTCAAAAAATCCAGGTTTTTCAAACGCTCTGATACATTCTGCCGCATTAAATTACTGCATTTACATATAAACTGTATTTATGTGTGAAAGAAACACGAAATACTCTGATATTTTTTCTGTATTCGCGATTCGCCCATCTCAAGCGAAGGAAATCTGTTTCGACGCCATGTTTCTCCCTTGGGCCGACGTCACGACTGATGTATTCCAACGCTGCACTGTGATTGGGTAATTTCCATCCAGCTTCCTTGCAGCTTTCGGAGCTGCAATCCTCGCCTTTGCAGCTTTTTTTCCATGCAACTCCGGTTGCAACTTTGGCCTTGCAGCTTCAAAAACGCTCTAGGCCAAAAGTTGCACATGCAACTCGGCCCAAAGCTGCATCGTGTGCGGCCTGCTTTAGTGTCTGTGTTTAAGATTTAGATACAAACACATTTAATTGCAAATTAATAAAGTCGTTTTAGACTTTGGAAGACTAAATGCAGATACTGTCCTTTTAAGAATAATAGAAGTATTGAACTTTACCGAAATCGGCCTTCAAGGTAGGACTATGTTAGTAATCAGATTGTAATAATTTATATCTTCTGTATGTTTCTTGTATAAACTTCAGGCAAAAATACAATTTTTATGGTTTTGTTTTAGTTTTATGTATCTACCAATTAATTATTTCATTAATTTAAGAAACAATGTGTATTAAATTTTTTTTAGATAGTAGACTGTTAAATTAAGGTCACCAAACACATTTAAAAGTTTAAAAGGTAAATGTGTTAATATATAAAAAAAAATATGTTTCGACTGTGCTTAACCAACCGTTTTCCAATTAATCTACTCGTAAACGGCTGGTTAAGCCCAGCCGAAAGATAATATTATTTTTTAAATGTGTTAATATAACCTTTTCAACTTTTAAATTTGTGTGCTGGCCTTTAACCTTTTTTTTTTTTTTTAAATTGAATATCAATTTAACATACATAAAATCTTAGTTAAACTGTTTAATAAACATCTAAGAATACAATATGCAATATACATTAAACTATTAAATATATACAAAAAGAAAACCATTTTATATAGGTCAATAAATATTTCCCTCTTTTTATATTTCAGTAAGCTTATATATATAGTAAAATGAATTATAAAATTTATCAATTAGACTATAGATGGAATCTATATTACTAAAATCTTTTATTTCTCTGTCTGTCTGTCTATTTGTCTGACGCAATTTCCTTAGCGAATGAAAAATAGAAATAATTTTTACAATGAAACGTCCGCGACAGGAATCAAACCTACAACCTTCTGATCCGAAGTCAGACGTCTTATCCATTAGGCCAAGGTGACTACTACTCAATTCACATGGTTTTTTTGACTTGTGTGTCCTTCCCCTTCCCCCAATCAATAATGAATGAATTCAATTTTTTTTTTTGAATCTCAAGATTTTTTATTTATTTCCGATCCGTCTGTTTATTTTTAATTCGAAAATGACAATTAAAACAATAATTGCAGAATGCTGGAATATTTTAAATATAATATTCTTATTTAATCAAATTATATGTGATATTGAAAAACTAGCACGTGTACAGGGGAGATGTTTGAATGAAAAAAAGAGTAAAGAAAGAAAGAAGCACTATTTCTGTTAGATAGAATGCTGAAAAGTAACTATTTATCACTTAAAAACCATCACTATTTATAACTCAAAAACCACTGAAAAGTATCAATTGTAATTAAAAAAAAAAAAAAAAAAAAGTGTTTCAAGAAAGAAAGATGCACTATTTCTATTAGGTAGAATACTGAAAAGTCACTATTTGTAACTCAAAACCATCACTATTTCTAACTCAAAACCATCACTATTTCTAACTCAAAAACCACTGTAAAGTATCATTTGAAATAAAGAAAAGAGTCAAGAAAGACAGAAGCACTATTTCTATTAGATAGAATACTGAAAAATCACTATTTGTAACTCAAAAACCACTGAAAAGTATATCTATATTACTAAAATCTTTTATTTCTCTGTCTGTGCAATTGTTGTAATTTGTGAAAATAGAAATAATTTCTACAAGTTCGCTACGGGAATCGAACATGCAACCTTTTGCTCCGAAGTTAGACGTCTTAGCCATTAGACCACGAGGACTATATTCTGGTCTCTTCTGAAAAATAAAAATATAACATAGATATATGATTCACACGCTGGTTCTAAAAGCAGTCATACATTGAGAGAATAGACATTAAAAACTAAATTAAAAAAAAACTTTTAAAAAATTTTAGTTTTAGTTTACTTGATGCAATTTGTGTGTGTGTGTGTGTGTTTTTTTTTTTAATAAATAAAAAGTTCTTTTCCGTTACATAAGCGAGGCTTCCGGAGCTAAGCGATGGGTAGCCGACTAGTAATTACATAAGTAAACGAAGAAATTAAATTGAAAGCACTAATCTACACAATTTATGGAATTTTTTTTTCCCCATTGCTGCTAATTTAAAAAAAATGCTAACAATAAACAACTCGTAATTCCTACAATGTTTAATTCCACTTGATTTAAATTTAAGAATATTTTGCATTGAGATCCAATTTTTTTTTTTGTCGTAATTATATAGTAGAATGTTTGTTTAAAGATATTGCTAATATCAACGTCGTCAAAAATCACAACTCTTTAAACATGTGTCCAAAAAGATACGATAACTAAAAACAGTTTGCCCTCTTTAAATTATTCATTTTTAACAATTCCTTAACATTTAAGACTAAAACATAACTATTACTCCATATAACATTATCCAATGTATTATGTTACAGCATATTTTAAACTAAGTTTAATTAAAATTCAAGATGTGGAAATGAAAATTTAAAAAATATTTCAAACTTTATTTTTATTCAAAGTTGTATTGGATAGGTATTACTTATTTTTTAATAAATTTCTTATAATAATCAAAATATTAACATGGGTGTAGGAGATTTATTTAAAAGTCAAATTTTAGAAATAATCATAAATAACAATTACAATAAATAACGGATTGTAAATTGGATACAAAACTACATCTCTTTGATATATTTCCTTTAATATTGGTAATATTTCGCGGAATTTATCATTCCGCTTTTTCAAACCTTTTTTAAAAAAAAATAACAATGAGTTACTTCCAATACATGTCTTAATATTAATACAATCATGCATAGTACAGATATATTATCATGTCATTATTAAAAAATATTTTTGATGGGTTTTGATGTTATTATACTGTATCATGCCATTTACCTCTTTAATCCTCTGAAAGAACTTCCCTGTTTCTCTCATGTTGGAAGTTAGGAAACTCCTGTTATTCCAAAAAATATTCTTCTTTTCTTCTAAGATAAAATTTCTTCTAAGAAGTACGTTTAACACCAATAATCTACCTATATAAAAAGAAAAGTCATGATTCTCTCACTCACTGACTGACTCATCAACGCCCAGCCCAAACTCTTGGACCTAGAAAGCTGAAATGTTGCACAGAGGTTCCCTTTATGATGTAGACAAGGAACGGATTTTTCGAAATTCCCTTGGGATAGGGAATAAAGAGGATTTATATTTTCGCTTTAAAATTGCCTTATCGATTTAATAGGTGTGTGGCGTACATCTGAGTTATCTGGAGATGGCCACAACAGGTTGGGAACTCTAATATTTTCCGATCTCGATATTAATTTCCTAAGGAAAGAAAGTTTTTCATTTATGTTATGTATGCAAGGGTTCCGGAGCGAAGTTATGATACCCGGCTAGTGTATGATAATAATATTCAATCTATAAGCTTTAAATAATATTCAATAATTAAAATCTTTATCATTACAAATACCACAAAGGGTCTCCATTCAGTCCTTATGTCCTAAATAATCTTGGATTAATGTTTATCTACAAATAGAAAAAAAATACAATTTTTCCACTTAAAAGGCGTATATCAGTAAATTTAACTGATTAGTGTTTTAAGAATATTCTTGTGAAGAATATTTCACGGCCTTACTACATAAAATGTAATATTTTCTAGAGAAAAATATATACAGATCGTTTTTACAAAGTTTTTGATAACATTCAATCATTTTAGTCTCACAGTCTAATGAAGAGGGAAAATGAACTTATCTTTTTCATTTAATACTGAGTTTTCATATATTAAATTGAAATAATAAATTGGTTCCCTCTATAATATCAAATTTGATATTTGAAGGAATCAGAGAGATATAGTCATAAGCCACTCTAACTTAGTTTTGAGTTATTATCAATTTAAAATTTTGACAATAGTCTATAAATCTGCAATTCAAACTGGAAAAATTCTTTTTATATTAAATGATACTACAATAGGCAATGAAACATACTGTAGTATATGGAATGTTATTTTTGTCACTATATGTTGTTTTTCTATTTTTTTTGAATTGTCACTTAAATGGCACAGTCAAAAACTTCAATCTGTCACATACTGCCATCTATTATGAAAACTCGAAATTTTTTTCTGTGGCTTGATGAGAGATGGGTTTAGAGAATGTAGTGACATAAGAATCTCAAAAATGACGAAATGGTGGCTTATGACCATATCTCTCCGAGCCCTTCATTTCTAGATTTGATCATTTCGGTAGAAAAACCACATATTAAATATCAACAGCATTTTATATTTCGTATCGTAACATTACAGATTTCACTACTAATAATGTCTAATATTCTTCTGTTAGTAACTGAATCTGATCTTGTGTTTTAAAATTAACCCACTATTATTTACTTTATCTTTAACATTTATAACTGCATTTTAATAATTGTAATAATTGTGAAGTGGTTTTCTGTTAGCAATGGAACAAGACAACAATGATGCTTATCATTAGTACTCTTCGGTATTTAAGTAAATTTATAATAAGACAGAGAAACATCATGGTTATGTACCAAAATCATTTAAATAAAGGTATCAGAAATCTTGGTGTCATCTTTGTTTCAAAAAATCATTTACAATTCTTTTAGCACGTCTTAAGTGGTAAGGAATTCAACAGGATGTATAAAGTAATGGCATTCACAATGAAGAAACGTACTAAAGGCAGATTTGTATCAATTACATAGAATTACAATTACAATTATAGAACAAGTATTGGCTCAAGTAATGAGTGGTTCAGTTTCAATTTCATACAACTAAATATTTAAAATAATTTAAATATCTAGAAATAAAAATGAAACTTAGGCAATTTGAACAAGACTTCAATTGCTAAATTAATAAATATTTTGTACAAAGTTGTACTAGACTAAGATTATAGAATTATTGGCAAGAAACTGTGTATTGTTTCTTATTTTTATAAGCTTAATTTACAACAGTAAGTCTATTTAGCAGTTTTATGCACTAGTAAAACATCATGATGTTCGATCTTATAATGCTGTAAAAATCTGAGAACAGTAATGAAATGTCTTATAGCAAGTAAGAGTTTTATTAATATAAAAAAGGAATTCTAAAAAAAAAAAAATTCTAAAAAAAATTTTCCTCTTAAAAAAAGTCTATATGTCGAAAACCAGATTGTTAGAAGAAACTGTTATCGCTTATTAAATCAATAGACGTTTAAAACATTACAATCGTGTAATAATTCAATAAAATGATTACTATGGAAGACACAAAAGAACCAAAAAGATTTCGCACCTCGATGTCCGCATCTTCTGAGTCTGTCATCGGTGGAATTTGGCTGGCTGATGAATCCTAAAAAGAACGAAACGACCGTCCCAGTCTCTTCCCCATGAGAGCTAGAGGTGCGAAATCTTTTTGGTTCTTTTGTGCCTTCCGTAGTTATCATTTTGTTTAGTTACTAGGCTGATGTAATATTTTCATTTCTTTGTGACTTAAAAATAACAAAAAAAAAATGACAAATGATTTTTTTCCCCACACTTACGATTTGTAATTTACCTATTTATTTTATTATTTATTTATAAAGTCCAGTGTATAAAATATTCGAATATTACTATTCAGAATTAGTACGATCAGCCAAAGGTTATCAAGCTTCAATAGCTATAACTTTATAAAAAAAAAATCGATCTTAAATTGGAGGCCCTATTACAGTGTTAATCTTCTACCTATTAATAGTTTAATAGTTTTTCCAGAAGAATTTATATTGTTTCTAGGAACAGAACATATTTGGTAATTTCAAATAATCATTATTTAGTCATTATCATATCAACATACAAAAATATACATATTCATAAATAGCACAGTCATTTCGATGTTTAACCCTATATAAATGGTTTTATTCTGCATACTTCTAAGATTCTCTCAAACACACCCACCAACAAGCAAATGTCAAAAGGTGTTGCATTTAACAACATCGACTTTTTCTTAACAGCATTTTCCAAACTAAGACATATTGTTTTGTGCTCCATCACAAGTCATTCATTTCACTTTCAGAAAAATGGCTTTTTTTTTAATCCTTTTAATCCAGCTAAGGGGTGGTGCTAGAAAAATTTCCTTCCTGCTCAAATATGGGAACTCATTTGTAATGCTTAGAACAAAAATCAATAACTCAAGTGCAATGTCATATATTTTTTTTTCTTCTTCTTTGAAATGTGGATCACTTTCGTACACGACTTAAATCTTCATGTCAAGCAGAAGAAAAAAATAAAAAAAAAGAGGTAAACATCATTTATTATTCGTTCACACCAATAAATTTAAGTAACACTTCGAAAATGAAAGCCAATTAATTAGAAAACACTATTTTTTGCAAAACTTTTTATCTCTTGTTTTCTTAAGACAATGCTTCAAAATCAGTAATTATGAATATAAATCTCAGGGAATATTTTTTTAATTGAAATATTGAAATATAATCCTTTAGTCCCTGATTAAATTGAAAATACGGAGCAATTCAGTTTAGCTTGTCAATTTTACGTTTCAAGAGGCGCCCTAAGGTAAATAATACAATATTTTAAGCGATTAACTTGTTACAAAACATAACTCATAAAAACGTACTTTTTTGTCAAGATTCTATAGAGTTACGTTCACTGACATTACTTGAAATTAAAGCTGACGAAAAATTGAGCTACAAAAAACAATGTGGATGTATAAGTCTTTGTGTACATGAATTCAGAGATATAAAGGAAGATACAACAGGAAGGTGAAAGTAATAAGAAGTTACAATCAATATCACCATTTTCCAGTGTTTTATTGGCATTGTTTGATACATATACAAGAGGATTTCGTGCGTTTGAAATATGCAAATTAGCATATTATCATTGAGAATGACAATGCAGTGCAATGTGGCTAAAAATATTGGAATTTGGTTGATAGTCGCCGTCAGCAAAAAGATGGGAGTAGCTAGTACAACATCACTGAACAATGATAGTATCTTCAGGCCTCTTGTACACACCACGGTTTCTTAACCGTACGGCGTGTTAGCCGCGCCGTAGAAAAACCGTGAGCGCTTGTATATGACACGGCAAACCACCGGACGAGACAACGGCGAGACGGCTCAGTTGTGGTTTTTCTGTGCCAAGCTGCAGACGTGCGTAATGAATTTTCATAAGAAAAAGATTATCATTGCATATTACGTGAATAGAAAACTATTCTAAAACGTGCGGCAGTGAAAAAAGAAAAAAAAAAAGGAAAAGAAGGTTTTGTCTACATCCGATTTTAGAAAAAAGCGAGGAATTTGGTGCATTTCATACACTTATCAAGAATCAACTGAGGGAAGACTTATTTATATTTATTGATAGTCTTATCCAATATTACAGGCCTTTCATGAATCAATGTAATTAAAACTTCTTGATTTATCTCCATTTTGAAAGGAAATCAGCGTTCGTAAGCTACGAAATTTATTGCCGCCGTGAAAACATCCGGTGCGTGAACAAACTCCCGTAGACTACAATATAACACTGTTGCAAATCCCGCCGTGCGTCGACACGGTGCGCCGAGGGGAAAACACGATGCATACGGCAGCGGCGCCGTGCCGTGGTGCGGCAGTGTCTGTCTACACACTTCCACAATTATCCATACAACAATGACGATGTGCCTACCCACGGCAAATCAACCGTCGTTTTTCACGGCAAAAAAACGTGTGTGTGTACAAGAGGCCTCAACGTGTCCAAGGAATAGCTTGGAGAGTAATAGGACTGGAGCAGATGGTGATATTGTCCGACCACCAGCAGATGATTCTTGGCCACACCTACGTCACGAGGTACGCGACAGTTCTATAAATCCATTGGAGGGGTAGATGTTTTTTTCTATTTTCAGTGTAAATCGTTTCTTGTTTATGATGATATAAAATATGACTTATATATCTACTTTTCTTATATATAATAATAACTATGCTAAATTTTAACCATAACGATATAGAAAACTGATTTGCTGTTTAAGAACTGTTATATTTATACTTTTTCTTATTTATTTAAATTATGAAAAATCATAATTGTTTAAAATAATATTAATTAATGTAAGTAACAAATATATACACTTCATGGTAATAATGTTTTATTTAACAATTAATTGTTGACAGTTATAAAAAAAAAAATGTTTACAAAACAATCCCGTAAAATTCCTCAGAACATTTACAAATATACAAATTAAGACCATTGGCATTCGCACTTTACTAAAAATAGAAGTAGGTTTTATTAATATTATTATTATTATTATTATTGCTATTATTGGTCAATCTATTTCTATTTTTAGTAAAAGTGCGAATATCAATGGTCTTAATTTTTCATAATTTAAGTAAATAGTAAAGGAAAAGTATAAATATAACAGTTCTTTAACAGCAAATCAGTTTTCTATATTGTCACGGTTAAAATTTAACATAGTTATTATTATATATAAGAAAAGTAGATATATAAGTCGTATTTCATATCATCAGTTCCTCTGTTATAAACAAGAAACGATTTGCACTGAAAATAGAAAAAAACATCTACCCCTCAAATGGATTTATAGAACCGTCGCGTACCACGTGACGTAGCGTGGCCAAGTCTCATCTGCTGGTGGTCGGACATATTGATTGTCCCTTCCAATTATTTTCCCAATATTTCCTAATTGGTTTGACCATTGTTTATGTCAAGATTTACGTCTGAAATATATATTTTAAAAATCTACAAAGTTACTTTAGAAATTAAAGAACGATTACATTTTTCTATGCCTTTCACCGTAGATGCATTAATTCTCTAACTTTTACTATTTAATTTTTTTGCATTACAGTTAAGGGCAATTGACTATATTATTCCCATCTCTAGAAAATTTAAGAGCTTAAGATCTTTTAAGTATTTCAGAACAGCTGTGGTTAAAGATAGTTTCTTATCTCTTATTATTGAGGAATTCCTATGCATTAAGTGAATTGTTTTCATGTAGCCTAAATACAAATTGTTTAGAATAAGATTTTCATTTTGAGTTTTTAATAAAAATTAAAATAAGTAAATATAGTCATTAAATCACAAAGATAACTATAGATGAATTTATTTAATCTCTTACAAGAACTTATGTATCTAACTACATGAAATAAGAAATCAATGTGAAGATCAGTAAGAAGTATTAGTAATAATTAATTAATTAATTAATTAATTAATTAATTAATAATAATAATAATAATAATAATAAATAATAATATTGTGATGAGTTTTTATAACCATATTTGTAATTATTTTGCTTATTCTATTTTATCTTATTTACTTTTATATGTATTTTACTGTCCAATCAATTATAATCTAATCAGTTGTAAATTTCAAATTATAACCGTTAAAGATCTTTTATTTTTGTTTACTTTTGAATTTCAATGGCTGAGGGTTCCCATAATTCCATGTAATTTAAATCTTCAGTTAATTTCAGTTACGAATCACATGTTATTTTAAATCACCCAATGAACTGTTAAAGCCCTCAGCCAATGGCCGATCATTGTAAATAATCTATAAAAAGCCCTTGCTCTCCCTGAATAAACAGAACACAGCAGAACACAAAGAATCCAGTTAGATCCAACTTCAGGCTAATCTACTTTTTTTTCAGAGCCAGAACACCAACAAAAACCATCCCAATATTAATAATAATTAAGAAGTATTAACTTACAAGGAGAAGTCGCTAAATCGACTTTACGGAATACATTGAATATATATTCAATGTATTATATATATATGTATTGGAATATATTTATAAAAGATTATAAAAGAAGGTGCGTGTCTCGGCTTCTTTCTAGGTAGAGTCTTGCTCATGGATAAAGATCGAAAAGAGAGTTTTTAATATCAGAAAAACTTTTTAAGTAAATGGTAATGAAGAGATGTAAAGTGATAAAATAAAAAATATATGTTAATATTTTTATAACTTATATGTACATATGTTAATACTGCATTTAACAGGAAACTTCTCACAAATGCTGAGTTGACTGACATGCATCTGATTTATGGGGCTGCCACTGGACAAAGAATAGTAGCTGTGAGGCTGTACCATAGTACCAACACCACTTCAACAAAACATTTAATTTTAAATTCAGTATTATCTGTCTGATTGCTTATTCGTTCTTATTCGTTTCCACTTAAAGTCGACTAAACAAATACAGTGGAACATCGCTATTCAATACACATTCCGTTCCAGGAGGCAGTTCGAATGGCGAGTTGTACGAATAACGAATTATTTTTTCACATAAGATATAATGTAAATTGGATTAATCCGTTCCAGACCCACAGATGATTGCTTAAATAAACCTTTGTGATAATATGTTAAGCCTAAAATACATAAAAACTAAGAAAACAATAAATATATAGGCTTCTATTATTATTTCTTTCTTTTTCAGTATAGACGATATGGTTGATTTCGCCATGCCATACTGAGTTGCCAGGTCAGAGACACGAGTTCCACTTTCAAACTTCGCAACTATTTCTTTTTTTCAATTCAATTGTCGTTCTCACTGTTTTTTCCTTTTACGCTTAGTTGAATCAGTAATCTTTTTTAGACCCATGGCTACACTATTTTTAATAAAAAAAACAAAAAATAACAAAATTTTTGTTTATCACAAAATTTTTGTATAATTTTATATCATAATAAAATATCACAAAGTTTCACGAAGCTTGCGTGGATGATGCGTAGCGTACGGAAGCTAGCACGATACTGAACTGAAGCGACCGCGTGGCGTGGCCAGTACCGAGGTCACGCTGTCCGAATCGCGAGCAAGCGTACGAATGGCGAGTTCAATTTTACTTGAAAAAGTTGTACGAATAGAGAGGCGGACGAATGGTGGGGTTCCACTGTAAAAACAAACGTACTAAGTGACAACGCGATATATTGGATTGTATTATTAATATAACGAGGACATGTAATAGCAGCATGAAACACTGACTACAGTCTGCTAAACCTGTTCCCCTGGGTCACACAGTGAACACAATGTTGTTGGGACATAGTCTACACATCTCACCAGTAAACTCCCCCTAGCGCTGAAATATGACGTCAGCGGACGTACATTCATTAACAAAAAAAAAAAGGTTATCTTGGTGTTCCCGATCAACCATAAAGATCTGTATAGTTTTGCAACACCCAGCATATCTTATCTATAAATAGAGTTAGCATATCAGGAAAATCAGTAGCAAAGTCCATTATCATGAGCTCATAATGAAAGTTATATATCTATATAGGGCTACCAACAGAAGGATTTAGTGCCTTATTTTAAATGACTTCAGCACAACAATAAGTAAATCGATCTCATATGCTGCAATTAAAAAAAACAAATGTTATTTCCAGTGGATTCAAATTTCTCACAATTAAAGTGAATAGTGCTTAGTGTATATGTTATTTCTTCATAAACTGAACGCCAAGCACTGAAACTGCTCTTATTTTACAATGTCTAGGAAAGTTAGAATTCTTTATGGTCTTTTTTTCTCATTCCTAACAGAAAGGCGAAATATGTATCATTTTAATTGCCTATAGACTGACCAAAATAATTCCTAATCAGTTTTATACCAGCGATTCTGGCGCTTCTTATAAGTTAATGATTTGAGAAGTTAAAGAATGATTCATTTGAAAATTTCATTAAAAACACAGATTTGAAATATGACTTCCATTAGAATAGTAGCTGAGAACTAGTCGGAGTCTTTTCTTTATATAAAGAAGCAAGTAGGAAAAGAAAGAACAAGAAATATAATTAAATCGGAAAAGACTTAAAATTTACTGCCGAAAAGCTTCACCTTCGCCGAAAGGAAACTCAATCCTATTTGGCTGAAGTCCAAAAAAGATGGTTTTACATAAAATGCTTTCAGTAAAGAAAGTAACTTCTGCAAATATCGAGGTAGATTTGAATAGAAATTCAAAATACTAATTACTGAAAAATCGACTAAACTCATACCATTTTGTTTGATAAGGATACGACTGTTTGATGATGATGGCGATGATGTAATCAGAAAAAAAAATCATGAACTACGTATTAAGTTTAGTGAAAAAAAAAGTATTTTATAGTTGCTCTAAACTTTGTTTTTTTTTTTGTTTTTTTTATTCACCACTTATTTTTTTCTTGCTCAGTTTTTCGGATAATATCAATTTATTTACTAAGAAAGATCAATCTGCATAGTAATTGATTGTTAGGTTCATTATAAAAAACATTATATGATTCATTATATATAAATGGAATGAAGTATCACTGAGCTACGTAAAAGCTCAAATTGAAATATTGTACTAAAAGATATTATAACAATCGTCTAACCAAAGTTAAAAGTGAGAGATTGAAGTTACAGATATCGTATATACCTTGTTTATTTGTTATTTAATATTTATTCAATATTGCTGGATGTAATTTGTTAAATATTAGCGAAGTGATATTTATTCTTTGAGAAATTCCACAATTCACCTGATAAAATGCTGAAAACACTGTTTCTGATTATAATGTTTCGTCAGAGACTGTTATTATTTCTGTCTGATTTCTTATTTCACTCTCGCTATTATTAAATAATAAATGCATTCCTTTGAAGTTCAATAAACCTAATCTACAAAAATTATGAATTGTATATCTTTAAGGTATTTAAAGTATTTACAATACTTTAAATCTATTCAATTTCGGATCGTCGTAAGATCAGGGGGCGTCAGATATTGTAACAGAATATTAATCCTATAGTCAGCCAGATAGTGTGGCCTGACATGTCTCACTTTCGAAACCGGAAGACCTTCTAATGTTCAACAGAAACCATTCTGAAAGCTAACAGCTAACGCACGTTCCTACCGACTCACCAGTAAGTAAAAACTCGAGCAATATTCTAAGATTTTTAGCAATTTCGTAGCTGTAAGATTAAACAGCACAATTAGTGTGATTTGACGAATTTAAGTCGTATTTTTCTCTTCATTTTACTTCATTCTTTTGTTTTTCAGTATAATGAAGAATGTCAAGTCTTAACATGAACATTCTGCAATATAGTATTATCACTTTTGTTTTATTCGTCGATAATCTGAATGATGTTTTAGGTACGTCAAATGGTATTGTTTAGGAGATTATTTTAAATGTTTTGTCATAGCAGCTTTAATTCTAGTTGCCATCTTGTTTAATCCTAATAATCATAGTTTAAACTTCCTTATTCTTCAATAAGTTACAATGTATTAATACGTAATTTTAAACAATGTTTATCTGTAAATCACGAAAAAAATTCAACGATTGGTTTAGAATTAAAGGGTTATCATATCTGTTTCCAACGGAGGAACCTCTATCTTCATTCCGTCATTCAAACGTCGGGCTTCAGTAATTTTCTATTTGATAAGAACAAGAATTTTTTTTCGATATTTCAGTAGAATAATGCCAGGGAAAAAAACTCAATCGTTTCTTTATATATAATTATACAAATGCGTATAAAACAACTTTTTAATAACAGTTTATGAAAAGTGAATTATCAATACAATACTGTTAATGTTATTATAATAGATCTCGAAAATATGCAATTCTGTTATAGACCGATTTCCATTCAATCTCAATATCTTTTAAAGCTCTGTAATAAATTCTCTTTATTTTTCTTTATTGCAAGCGTTTATTTATCTAATATTAAAAATTTCCTGATAGGAGCAAACGTAACAACCAATGTTATTAAGAAGAAATTTTGGATTGGTCAACAGATCGAACTCAACTGTACTGTACCTCGAAAAGAAAAAGGTAAGTCAGCCAATTATCTAATTTTTACTAAAACATATTGCTGTCTCTCATCAGCTGTAGTTCTTCAAACTATTTATCTTAATCAAAAATCACCACGAAATCTTACAAGGCACAAGCTAACTAAGTCCAACATTTAATTGAATGAACTTATTTATTTGTTAATAAAAGTCAAAAAGACAGATTATTCACTAAATAACTAGTTTATACAGATGCACAGACCAGCTACTGGAAGGATCTGGTTGTTGTTGTTGTTGGTTGGGTTTAATGGCGCAAAAGCAGATGTGGCTAAGCTGCGCCAAAGGATCTGGTATTCTAAGAAATTGGCACAGCATACGAACTTTCGAATACTTGCATTATAAAGCAAAAAGACAGCAGATATTAACGCTTTCACGTTTTCTACAATATTTTAATTAACTTAAAACATTTAATAATGCTTGTACATTGCTTAAATTATTGGTCTCAAGACAAGAATCCTTCGAATCAATTTTGCCAAACTGATGTTCACATTAAATACCATTATATTTTCGACTGCAGATAAATAGTTTTTAAATTATGATTGATCACTAACAGTAGTGTACTCTGATTTGTACCTTAGATTTAACTTCTGGTAAAAAAACTATGTTTAGTAGCTTACTAATTCCTTGTTCTTAATATTTAGAGAATAGTTTTGTTAATAATTTGAATTTTTTTTTACTAGATGAAATCATTTGGAAAAAAGGGGGCGAAATAGTAAGTTTCGGCAATGTCCTCATGATCAACGATAATCGAATCGACGTAAATGTTCTACCAATTCTGAAGATTTCCACCTCTATACCCTCTGACGAAGGCGAATACGCATGCTCAGTAAAACAACCGAATCCGACCTGGCAAATATTTAAAGTATCGATGGAAGGTACATGTATCATTACGATTTAATTAATACATTTTACTTTGATAATCTAAAACGCAATCGGAACATTTTAGAAAATATTTGGGAAATTGGACTTAACTGAAAAAAATACGATAATGCTTCTTTCCAAGCAATAAATTGTAATTTCTCCTGTCATCTCTTCTTCGTAATGTACCCATAGGTCTTTATATTTGATATAATTTATAGTATGTTAATCAATATTCTATCAAATTTCTATCTTTGATGCAATGTGGGCTTTAACTTATCCTTGTTTTGTTTTTTAAATTATATGAAAAACAAGTGAATATAATTTTGTGGTAAAGCATAAATTTAATAGCAACCAATAATAATAACAAAATTTAAAAATAATAATAAAATAAGGAAGTACATTAAAGTAAGGAAAAATAATAAAAAAAAAAGTACGGTATACAATGACGACACAAATATCTCGAACATGGGAGGGGGAAGAGGGCGTTAGTCCCGGAGAAAAAAAAAAAAAAACATTCTACGATGTGTGGGCCTCTGAACACGATGGGGAAGTCCGTTTGTCGATCCAACCTTCCGTTCAGGAGTTTTTAGGGGAGGGTAGACACGGACGGACGGACAGGACAAATCCAATAGCTACCGAGTTTGGTCGCTTTCACATTAGCTCAGACCAAATGGTCGCTAAAAATAACTGCCGTACATTCCTATAACTTTTAATAAAATATTTAGTATATTCATAATTTCTGTATAATTCTGTATGATGCTACCTCAAAACTTGTAGCAGAAATATTATCCAATATTTAGTTAAATTTGTGATTTGAATTATCTATAGCTGAAAAGACAAACACGAGGGTCGGTTGTGGTCCACAACACTTGTCAGTTCGATTCGAACCGCATAAAAATTTAACTTGGAAAATATTCTCGAAATTAACAAAAACAAAATAAAACAGGAATATATCAGTGTAAAACTACAAATCTCAAAGTTGTGGAAGGGGAGGGGGAGGAAACAGTATATTAATGACGTGCACTGCTTTAAGTTTTATCTTTTTAAATAATATTAGTTTCAGTAAAATTTATGTTTATTTAAGTTTACACATTATATAATTGTAGATCTTTATGCTTGTATGTGTTAATAAATAAATATAAATATGTATAAATATTTATCCCCCCCCCCCCCCCCAACACATTTTCAAGTCAAATGAATCCCCAATGATGTTCAGTGACCATCATTCATATATAATTTTGATACATCTGATCTATTGCATAAGAGAGGAAAACTAAAATGAGAAACCGAGTGAAAAGTATTAAATAGCAATATAATGAATATCAGTGGCACATTTAACATTGTTTCTATTTAGTACTACTAAACAGCAGTAATGCAAGAATTTTTTTTTCCTACTTCAATCTATTTCAAAAACTCGCGAAAAGTTAGAACTTCATGAGATTTATACAAAATTTAGTATTAGTTCTTTAAGTAGAAATTGCATAGTAGAAATATATATTTCTATATTTTACATTTTATTTGGAGCCAAATACAATGCAAAATGTGTATTTAAAAAGTTTCTTTCTTTTGAGATTTGAACGATTTTAAAAGGAAACTATTATTATACAAATAAGTCCTTAATTTATGTTTCCAGATCCTTTCTTTACAAAAATTGTAGCAACAAGCTATTTTCAATAAAATCGTTTCGAGTTTTAATCTAGCTCTTCGTTACACGTGATGATATAAATTCTTGAAAACTTTTTCTGTAAAGTATACTATTAAGCATCTTCCACTACACCAGAAATAAATGTTAAACACTACATTTATTTCGAGAAAAAAAAGGCTTGAAGAAGAGGAGACGTTTTTTTATTTTTTCTATTTTCTCCTCGAAAATTTGCTGTTTTTTTCTCGAAATAAATGTAGTGTTTAACATTTATTTCTGGTGTAGTGGAAGATGCTTAATAGTATACTTTACAGAAAAGGTTTGAAGAAAAAATATGGGATGTTTATTTATATTATTCTTGAAAACTTTTCAATTATACAAGTTATGAATTTGAAAACAGATAATTATGTGGATATTTATGCTGTCGAAAGAGTAAGCTTTCATCATACATTGTTTTCCAATAAATTTATTACAAGTAGGATTTATTTATTAAATTCTAAACACTGAAGACATATCTAAAGTTCCTTTCTTCTTTTTGGAATGTAATCATTTTTGTTTTTAAGAAAACTCGTACTTTTGAATAATATGTTGCTTATTTTGCTGATGTAATTACTATATTTGGTGAATACATAAGTTTCTTTATAACAATCCTATAACATATTGTAACGGTACCACGTGATAATTTTAGTCCTTCAGGGGTTGTTCGGGTATTTTGTTGGGCGCCAACCGAAAAGTCCGTTCGGTGAATTTTCTATCTACCCCCTCCAAAGTCGTTACATGGTATGCCCTGACTAATCCAATCCATTCGGAGCGTGGGGGAGCCACACTTCACGTTCACGCACAAAGAAGCACAACGCATTCACCACATTAATTTAAACTTAACCATTTTTATTCGACACTGCGAAATAATAATATGACACAACACTGCAAGAATGATAATTTCGGCGAAGCTATGGCTTATAACTTCTT
>JAFIDM010005346.1:31958165-31991528 GCA_023159025.1 Thereuonema tuberculata | reverse complement strand
TTCTAATATTAATAGTTATAATAAATCGACATATGAGTATTGTCACAATATATTTCTCCCGGGAAAAATATAAACCGTAACTTAAATTATCAACAATATCAGAAATCTTATACAAAGAATAAGAATAAAACTTGACTCTGAGAGCAGTGTGCAATTTCTGATTTTACCAGAGGGGGGTGGGGGTGGCTAATGGGTTCAGTACCAGAATTAAAATTTTAAATGTGTACCATGCTTCCCCTGATAACCGCCTTACAGGCACACAGAAACTTACGTGTTACGTAGTATAGAAATAGGCCTAACAGATTATTAATTTATTAAATCATGATTTCTTAAAATATACTTATTGGTTTAGTTCTTTATAAAAAAATAACATTCTTTGGTTCTGGTAGTTCTGAAATCAAAATGTAATAAACTATGAGACTTAAAAATAAATCAGTTGATGAGACGAGATGAACGTTGTTCAGGCTGGTTTGGTGGTTTTCCTATTGGCTTCAGGGGGCTACTATGTTTAGACTTCATCCATTTTGGTGGAAACTTTTCTGCATTGAAGCAGTGTACTGGAGGACCATTTATTGAGACAAATAGCAGATTTGAAAGTGTTGCAATTTGTAACTTGTTCCTTTGATCAGTCAATAAAGATCAGAAGTAATAAATAGACAATGCCCATCCCAGAAAAATCCAAATTTTAATTTTTTTTTCAGAACTAAGATTCTTATCTAACAATTAAATATTTATGTAAATTTAACATATCCACTGATTGGAAAATAATTATCCTTGGCAGGGATATATCGTTCATATCCAGAGGTTGGGATAGTCTAAGCCGGTGGGGGAATCCTCACCCCTACAAATCGCACACTCCCTGAGAGCAATGAAGAAGTATTCGCTGACGACGATATATACTCCGATTGGGAAAGAAAAAAAAAACCGCTAACTACACAATATAAATTTTTGACAATGAAACGAAACCATATCTATTTACATTGCAGTAACAGACCCAAGTAGAATTCAGACTAGATTATGTTTATATCCTTTCAAAATATACTTTATATTGAAAAAACAATCTTATTGTACGTTAAAGTTTTAAATAATAACCCTTTCCCAAATTTAAGCGACAGTCAACAGAATTTCATATGTCTTTTATTTCGAAATCCCAGTAACACATAAACTAAAGGCAAAAATAATAAATGCACTTACCATCAGGCGGAATTCTTGGCTTCTTATGTTTCCTTCTCCTAAAGGTTTCACAAGCTCTAAAGGGTTTCACAGGCTGGGGACTTACAGGTTTCTGATGATGTTGTTACGTCACTGTTACCAATATTTCGATTAAAATGTGACGCAATAAACTATAGCATTACTCAAATGAAGACGTAAATGTATCGTCTTCAAAGCAAGACGCCATGACACGTGGCCCAATGAAACTTTAAAAACGCAGAAACCAAGTTACTTTCGGAAAGACAGAAATTCCACTAAGGTATGATTGATATTTTAAAAAAAGATAGGATATTTTAAAAATCCTTTTAGACGGAGATGATAACTCATTAAGGCTTTTTGGTTTTTCGTGATCCTAAATTTGCATATTGAAAGAAGGAGGAGCTTGAAGTTTGGAATGTTAAAATGATGCTTATCTATTTATTGAGTTGGTTGAAAATAAGGGATTTTTATTTGATCAATAAACTTAAAGATTTGGAAGATCAATGATTATTTAAAGTTTTCGTAATGTTTATTGTGCTGTGTGGCAAAATTTTCTATCGAATTGTTATTGGTTGATTTTTAAATTATTTTGTTTAAAATATTTAAAACAGTTTATATTTCGGTAAAATTTACAAGATCTGTGGAGGTCTCATAATGAAAAATATATATAAAAATAAAATTAAATAAAATAAAATTCAGTATTTTTACATATTTTTTGTATAACTTTAAGTTATTTTGTTTTATTTTTGTGAAAAAAATTAGTATAAAATTTCTTCTCAGTCAGCTGAAAGAAAATTACTTTATAATATAAGAAATTACATACTATGCTATAAAAATATTTTATTCCATCTTCTTCTATTATAGAAATGAATACATTTACTTTCTATATTTCACTTTAACTTATTGCTGCAATAATTATACGAATCGGTTTAATTCTTTAATGTTTTCGATGAAGAATCATTTATTCACTGCAAGGTTAACAGTACGTTGTTCTCCTTATGTAGTATACAGCGTTCTTCCTAAGTGGTTCTATTTAAATAATTAGGCAAGCCTATGATTTATTTCTCCTCCATCAAACGATTTTTTCGAGTAATTAACTAAGCTAAATGTCTTATAGCCTACGCTGAAGAACGTAAAATATTAAACAATAGGTATTTTGTTATCATTTCATAACTATCTCAGTAAATGAAATTTTTTGAGTAACAATGGGCAATTTTTTGAGAAATTCTTTAATAAAAACTAGCAACCCTGTCAAGTCAACCTGCCATGTTTTCTTTTATATACCGGGTGGCCATAATTAAACAGGAGGTCTTTCGAGCGCGATAAGCAAAAACCTGTTGGGCCAAGAAAAGGCCAAATTTGTTGGATTTACAGTAGAGCCCCGATTATCCGTGAGTGCCGCGAAAAATTTTTTTAATTACGAACCTCAAAAAAAACAATTTTAATCCAAGCCAACAACAGGGAAAGTACAATAGGCCCTACAGTGCGAAGGTCGAAAATTACTGACAGGTTTATTGTGCATCGTAATCCTACAGGCCTTCTCGGAATTTGTGGATGAGTGGCAGGCTCTTGCTCTGCAGAAAGGTTTCTGCTGTACTGTACATATTTTAAAAGTTTTGCATATTATGTTTTATTTATATATTTAGTGAAATATATAAATATTTACTGAAATATTTCTTTTCGTGTTTACAACTCATTTTTCAGTCTTTTTTCGGGTTATCCGCTATTTTTACTATCCACGGTACCCTTGCCACCCAGCAAGGATAATCGGATAATCGGGGCTCTACTATCTATTCAGACCAAGGTTTGCGATTTCGCAGAAAAAACTTTTAGTCCCCAATGTTGCTACCAGGGGGGGAAACTGGCGCTTTAGACTGACAGCCGCCCAGTGACAGACAACAGACGTCATCAGGTACGCGGATATAAGCCTCAACATGATTGGCATCGGTCAGTTCGACTTGCTTGATGATATATTGCTATAACATTACTATATGCAATGCTGTGTTTACGTGATCCTGCGTTGATCGTAAACCTTTATTACCAAAATAACAGTGCTGCATCCATTGCAATACGGTTATTCCGAACAACGAAGGGCCTATGACTATTACCAATTTGCGAAACATGATCTCACATTTCGAAAATACCGAATCTTCACAAGAGCAACCAGACGCGATCACAAACCGGTATCACATGATGAAATTGAAACTGTTGCTATATCCGTAGTGGAAGCGAATGCTCCACACGGATTTAGCAGTGGTCGGGCAGTATCCAGGCAACTGGATATGTCGTATTCAACTGTATGGAATTTCATGCGCAAAGTGCTGAAGTTTAAACCCTTACAAGATTAGTCAAGTCTAATAACTAGTTCAAGGGAATCGGAAACGCGCTTGCATTTCTCTTATCTGTTCCTAGCTCGGATGGAAGTCAATGATGTATGGCCTTGAAATATTCTACGGAGTGTTGAGATGCATTTTTATCTCAGGTGCACTGTGAGTTTACATATCTGTCGGTTTACATATTGAGCAGATGCTGTTGCATCCAGTGAAGATCACAGTGTGGTGTGACTATATCGCCTCCTTCATAATTGGTCCGTATTTTTTCGAAGAACTGCAACCAACAGGACTAGTGACATGTTCTGTCACTGCAGTGCGATATCAACTGATGCTGCGAAATTTCGTTATTCCAGAACTTCAACAGCGTGGATGTCTTGACACGACTGTGTTCATGTAGAATGGAGCGCCCCCTCACATAGAATTGACAGTGCAGCAAGTCATACGTAAGCATTTCACCGTTGACCAAATAATTAGTCGAGTATTCCCGACGACTGGCCCCACGTTCAGCTGATCTCATGCCATGTGACTTCTGTTGGTGGAGTTATTTGAAAGCATTGGTTTACCAAGGACATGTTGATATATGTTGGCAGCATTGAAGGACAATATACTGCTTCACGTGAGACAAAGCTCTGGAAATTTGGTACGGTCCATAGAATGTACATAAAAGTCCGTAGAATCTACGATCCATAGAATGCAGATTTTGGAACGTGCGAGGACAACGTATTGAACAGTATGTGTAACTGACTAATGATAAAACCTATTGTACGCTTTTGTTTTTGTGTCCTACGTCTGATTAGCTCACCATACATCGCTAGTTTCCTCCTGGTGATGCCATTCGAAACTAATTTTTTCTGCGAAATCGTAATCCCAGAGTCTGAATAGTATTTACTCCAAATTTGGCCCTTTTTGGCCCAACAGGTTTTTTGCCTATCGCGCTCCAAACACCTCATTTTTAATTATGGCCACCCGGTATATAGCAACTTGCCTCCTTGCTTACTGAGAAAATGATCTCGGAATCCAAGGTCACGTGTCCGTCGTGTGGTATGAGGTGTGTGTGTGTGGTAGGGAAGCCGAACAAAAAAAATCAATGGTTTCGTGTTTGACCTTACCTCTCGTGACTTACCGTTGACCCACATGAATGAAACATGAAATGTAGGCATCCTCAATATTGCATTCAACATCTTATTTGTGTTTCTGTGTCTTATGGGTTCGGAGGAGTAGCGGGCAGAAAAACCCATGTATGGATGGATGGTCGAGAATTAATTTGGTGAGCAGATGATTAAGTGTTGAAGTAGGATCTGGCACAGTTTTTAATTTGGTAGAGCTTTTGTAATTGAAGTCTTTACACTTATAAAACAAAAATCATTTACATGCTAGGTGTAACAATGAATTAAAAGCTTGATTAAATCCTAAAAAAACTAATTATCTTATAAGGAAATCGAAATGAAACCATGTAAACATGTATACAGTTCATAGTACAATGCATTAAAAGCGCACAGTATTCTAAAGCTACATTTGCTTAACCTTAAGGGAAGAACAGTAGATCGTAAATACAAAATACCAAAGTTTTTAGCACATGAAGAGTAAATGGGAAAGAAGATTTAAAATGAAAATATACACTAGTGGCCAAAATTGTGGAAACCTTTTAGAAAATTTGTGTTTTGGAGGTTTCATGGCTCTGAACATCAACTGTTTTTAAAATAATATTATAATATTACACATCATTAGAAACGTCATTTAATGCAGAATGTAATGAACTAGACTGTATTGAATTATCAATATTCTGTCAAAAGTTATAGCCAAATAACCAAAAAAAGAAAACACAACTGCTTCAGTAAAAATACTAAGTGGATTTTCTTAAAATTCAAAACCAGCAAATGAGAGTGATTGTTCTGAGAACCAATCATGTGCTGATATGATACAGCAAGGAACCAATAAAGTGCTAGTAAGAATTGCTTCTCATTTCAGTTAGTATTAGCAGTCCTATTCAGTTATCTTAGAGTAATAAAGTTGGTCGCACGTTTTTGTTGGTTTTATTTTTTTTTTGGGGGGGGGGGTCGAAATTTAAGAGTGCTGTAAGATGACAAATAGATTAAAAAAGTTTGACTGGTCACTTACAAAAAGAACTAAAATACGAACTTGGCGCGAAGAAGGATACACCTATGAGGAATTCATTGAAAAAGTTGGTGGAAATGTAACCAAAGTGGGACTTCGAAGCTATGCAAGAGAGATCAAGAGACTCAATCCGTTCACAATCGCACCCGCTAAACTCAGAAAAAGGAGTACAACAGCTGTTGATTATGGAGAATTAAAAGACTTAGATTAATTGACGGAAGAAAATCATCTAATTCAATTATAAATGAATTATCAGAATGTGGGTTACATGTGAGTGCAAGGAGTATGCGACGCAGACTCAAAGACTTGGTTCACTCCATGGAACGCCGTTGTAATGCTGTAATTGCCGCAAAAGGCTTCCCGACAAAGTACTAACAGAAGTGGTGAGAACTTAAGAAATACGTTTCATCATGGTTTTACTGTATAATTTTTTCAAATTGTATTTTTTTTCATATATTGTATTGAATTGCATTGTGTATTACATTGTTTTTCTAATGACATATAATGTTATGGTGTTATCCTTAGAAAAACGGATGTTATGACCCAGCAACCTTGAAAAACACAAATTTTCTAAAAGGTTTCCACAATTTTGGCCACTAGTGCACATAAGAAGATTATAAGTTGTTTTAGACATAAATGTTATATGGTTTCTATATTGCAATTAAAATAAGGCATTTTTGTTGAAAAACGGTTTCACTAGGCAGTTTTCTTGAGGAATGAATTCAAAATGTAGTATGTTTGGATCTTGAATGATGATAAAACATTCTATTTGATGATTATCCTTCAAATTGCAAAAAAACGAGGGAAATTTTCATATTCACTAAAGAAAAGCCAATACCTGTTTTTAAACATTTAAACAAATTTCCGTTATTTTTTTTAAGAAACATTATTGCAACAATTGGCAATAACTGCAATTCAAAAGAAATCACTGTAATTCACTCTTATGATTAGAAATATGGAAGATCTCTGGTATTGACTACTTTTTTCTACGATAATTAATAATGTAAGTGTTATTAGAAATATTTCGCACAACAGACTTGGTTTCCATAAACATTGCTTCTAGTTTGCTGTTGATTAATGAACTGGTTGTTGATTCCATAATGATTACGCCATCATTCTCAGTTAATCCGACCCCCAGTTGCTCCTAAAATACCAACTTTCTCTTATTCGTTAATCCTTTAATGCCTGCTTCCTCAATGAAGAATTAAATTATCGCTTTTTCATAATAAAAGTCTACTCTTTTATTCAACACCAAACATCGATGTTGGGTAAAGAAATTTTCCTGAAATAATATATTTATATAGTTTAATAAGCCATTTTCATTTTATATATTTCATTAAATATTTTTTTGTAATTTTTGTTCTTCGATCTTTACAACTTAGGTCATATTAGAAAGTGATTAATGAAAATTAAATACTCATCGGAGTCGCAGTAGTGCATCAAAAAATTCAATCTGCGCATTTTGAGGCACTACTGCGTTTCCGACGATTATTTCTATTAGCCTCAGTACTGAGACCTCGTTGTTTACTGGTGACTGCTACCGGCTGATGATCGCCAAAGAGCGTAAAACAGCTTCCAGGATGTCAATTGGTAAACAATTATGACTCACCCATTTTGAAAATTTAATACAATTTAATATATTTGAAAGATGAAAAAATAAAGCAATGAATAATTGTTATTTACCCAAATTAAGTAGAAATTATTATGATTAAAATTATCAGATGTCAGTTACAATAGTCTCACAATAATTCCAATGTTATTAATATCATTTCAGCAACTTAATCAAGAAAGCCAGTTTTAAACATTACTTGAGAAAAATAAATTAAAAGTTCCATACAGCAATCTTTCTAAGACTGCAGAATTTCTGGGATTTAACCTATAGTATGCGACAGGAGAGAGACTATTCGTATCTAATAAGAATTTGTTAAATTTTGTAAGGTATTTCTGAAACTGATCTCAATCCTTTTCTTTCCATAGATTTCAGCTGTAAAGTTCTTTCCATACCTGCATATGCAACGATTACATATTGGCCAGAAATATTAAACCGCAATTCATATCCACGTGGAGCAACCGCCACCTATAAATGTGCTGGAAACTATTCCCTTGTTGGTAATAGCAAGAGAACTTGTTCAGATCATAAATTAGGTTGGTCAGGCCGAGATCCCGTTTGTCTAAGTAAGTTTAAATAAAATCTGAAAATTTAAGAAACTATACATTATCAATATGCATTATTAATTTTGCTTTAAAAAATTAAAGATTTCATTTTTAGTACAATTATAAAATTACAGAAAATTTTTCGCTTTAATGTAGTCCTAAAAGGGAAAATGAAAATGAACGGAATTTCTATCAGATACTCATTGCAGAACATTGAGTATTTTTAAAGGCTCTTCTGTTGTACAAAAATGTACAGATCATCCATACGACTGTTTTTTATTTAAAATATTAACAAACACGATTTATTTTTTTGTTAGATTTCTGCAGAAAAACTTATTACTGTAAGTTTTATAAATGAAAACGTAGTATAACAGTAAACTGATTGGCCTGCAAATTGCCCACGTATAATAATTGTTACATTCATATAAGAATGTATTGATATTTTACATAGGTATTCTTTATTTTTAATTCCTATGATGTATTTTATTCAATGATTTTCCTAACTGTATCATTAATATTGTGGGCATAGTTGTCTATTGGTGTAAGAGCTCGGTTGCCGGACCAGTGGGTTCTAGATCAGCAAATTTCGGAGAAGTAGTCCTCCGGACCCAGCCAAAAAAAAAAAAAAAAAAAAAAAAAAAAACGGGGAAAGGGAGATTTATTTCTCCGGATAAAAGGCAGGAGGCGTCTTACTGATGATTCGATCTTTTCATTGGAACAACTTGACGTCGACTGTCGTATAAATTGATAGGGCCTATACCTCCAATGTCCCCAAATCGACCAACATGACCCTTAAATGAGATCCTTTAACTTCACATCATTAATATAAACATTGAGGTTTGTTTTGATAAATATTCATTATCAAAAATACCAGCTACAGCGAAATGCAATTAATGTCAAACTGGAATAAAATATTAAAACAAAAACTATAAATACAAACGGTCTACTATTATTAATGGAAAGCAAACAAATTGTGTAGATACGTTGTATTGTGTGAAAAGGTTCTCATGATACGTATTTAATTCTTTTCAGACTTTTATGAACTTACAAGATACATTATTCATATGATAGACATTCTAAGTATGCTAACTTACATTAGTCGTAGTACAATAACTTTTCATAACTATTTCTTTATTTTTCTTTACTAGATAAAGACCAGGTGATTTTCCAAACACAGATTGATAGTTTTCGGGATGAGATAAATGAAAGATTTCTAGGAATGGTCAAGTTGCTTTCAAATAAGTCTACAGAAATCCCGAGTTCACTTAATGAGAAATTAAATAAACTTCAGGAAGAATTTGAGAACAGAAATAAGTGGATAGATAACGAATTCACTACTCTTCGAAAACTTATAACGAATTCTGATACGAACTCCAGCCTTATTGAGGATTATGAAGGTATGAATTTCAATAAAGAAATTCAAGATATCAACAAGACTCTTACAGATGCTAATACAACCCTCTCAGAAGATATATTTTTCGTAAGTAATTTCTTGAATCGGTTGGCAGCTGAACATAAAAGTCTGGCAACGAAGACCAGACTTGCAATTAGCACAATTGGCAAAAAAACTACCTTAAAAACGAAGGATTTGGAAACCCTACTAAATCAATTCAATCAAACTCAGAAGCTGCCTATTTATCCGGTAAATCTTTTAGGGAACACGACATCCTTCAATTCTTCCAGATATCTAAATGGTCTGCAAGACATGAATGATTTTGATTCTCGCATGCAAAAGGCATTTTCTGCTCTAGAAATAAAAATCCGCAATTTGAATTATAGAGTAGAGGAAAACTTTCAGCAGATTCAATCATCTATATCAAACAACACTTTTGCCCAAGTATGGGAGAATTCTCATAGAGAAGTCGTGGCCAGACAGATCCTAGTTGATGGCCAGCTTATCTCCGAACACTTATGGATTGTACACAATATCGATTCTTTAATTGCACGAGTTCCTAAACCCGGTTTATTTTCATTGCAGAGCGCATTGTTTTACACTGGTATTCCTGGCTATCGTATGCGTTTGGTCCTTTATCCTAATTTTGAGATGTCAAAGTATATTGGTATGTATGCTGGTCTTGTCAAAGGCGAATTCGATGAAATACTTCCTTGGCCTTTTAGTCATCAGTATTCTCTAACTTTTATAAGTCATATTCCAACAGTTGGCGATTATACAGGTACTATTACAATGCCATCAAAAGCCTGTAATCCAGCTAATTTCTTCAAACCAGAAAAAGAAACACCATCTGCTTGTGGCTTTAAACACTTCATGTCTCACAAAATGTTACATAACAAGAAGAATGCCTTTACTGTAAATGGAAATATTTTTGTTAGAGCCCGAATCCATGTACGGATATGAATAAAGATTATATGTAAAAAAAAATGTACATCAAAAATAACAATAAATAGACAAACTTTTATCAGATGTTGAGAAAGTCCATGTCATTTTATTTCAAGAAATGATAATTTGGTAATACTAGAAAAATCCAAGAAAATTAATCAGATTGTTTCATTGATTCACATTATAATATTAAAAGTATAAAAGTGATAGTTAATCAAAATTTACAACTAGTACTAATGAAAATTATAGTTATTTTCAGTTTCTTTTAACCATCAAAAGTATTGATTTACTTCTGCATGAAAAATAAAATGAATATCTAATATTCAAGTTCTTAAAAAGAAATAAAGAAACATTGTTATTTTCACTGAATATTAACTGCCTGTTGATAAATAAAAACTGCCTGTTTTCATAATATACTATTGCATTTCCACAGACGAACTATTCATTAAAATTTAGATAAATTCATTGATCTGAAATTGCTCATGTCGTTTCAAAGCTAGAAATCAGATTTTTTACTTTATAAATTCAAGTACTGTTAGTTCTGTTCACTGTCTGTCTTCGCCATACATTCATACTAACTGATAATTTAAAGGTTCATTAGATCCTAACCCAGCCTTTGAATAACATGGATTGATCAACATTTGTGTTGAAGAGTCTCCAAGCAGTAGCAAATGAGTTAAAGGGAATTGAAACCATTGAGAAGTTTGAATTCCTCGCTGATATCCAAACAACTTATGCTAAATATTCTTTATTTTGATACTCCATTTCTTCTGTATCATTTGTTTTCCATACGTTTTCGTACACGTGTGGCTCCCAATAGATAGGTGAGTCCTTTGCTGATTGAAGGGTACTTACACTTGATGGTGTGACTGGATCTGGAGACATATATTTATTTAGATCTCTTGTCACTAAGTAGCCATCACGATCAGTATGTAGTTTAGATTCTATTACGTTCGTTGATACAAAATCTTTGGGAAGCGGCTCTCTATGACGAATAGAATACTGTCTAGGCGGTACTTCGTGTACATTTTCTTTTAACTTCTTTCTCCTAAAAAAAGTAAAAGTAATTCCAATTAGATTTATTGTGGGTATATATACTGTATATCCATAGAACTTAAATATGTTAACTATTAGTTGCTGTTCGGCTTTATATATACTTCTTTTGTAACTAATATTTAACATAATTCTATTCCATATTTAAAAAAATAAGCAAATAAGCATTGTAATCTGTTTAAATTGTCTCCAGACAATGTCTTACAATGACTGTAGAACAGCTTCACTTCTTTTACATCATTATACTGATGAGAACTGATCTATGAAAATTATTTCTATGATGAGGTAATAACAGGAAGTGTTAAGGCATTTGAGTAGTATAAAATAATACAAAATTATCTGTAAAAAATCCTAATATAAATGAATTATTTATTGAGATCCGTACTCTTTAAAAAAAAAGGTCCTTAGAAATCAAAAAAACAGAAAAAGAACCCAAACATTTATAATATTCATTTAACTGATATGTTATATGATTTAAATCCATATAATTAAGGCCAGATAATTAGCTTGAGGCCTTCGGGCTTCCACTCGACCTCAGCTTAGGCCTGAGAATCCTAATTCTTAAATTTTTAACAAATTTACATGCAATGGAATATATTTCAGTGTGGTAAGAATAACTTTATACGAATTTAATCCATTTTTCAGAAAGTATTATAATTTGTTCAAAATATCTTCTGAGTATTACTGTATGGCTCACAATGCATTTAAAAAAATCAGTAGGAACTTGTGGATTCTTTTATCTCCCGCAACTTTAAGGACCATGTACGTGATGTAGGCTTATTTAACTTTTTTTAGCATACTGTAATCTTTTTAGTTACGAAATAAATGGAAATTTAAAAGAAACTATTTTTACATTACAAGAAAACAAATAAGCACATAACTAAACAAAACAAAAATTCACTGAGCTACTTTTGGTATTTATACTGGGAATCGGAGACAGTACTGTTTCGAGTTTTGTTGACCTCTCATCAATCCGATCCGCCCAATATATTTTTGTTTTGTTTAGCTACGTGCGTTCATTGTTTTCTTTTAATGTACTTTTTTAATAAATGTTCTAATGCACGTTAAATTTCATTTATAATTAAAAGAAGCTATATATATATATAAAATAAAACTACAAATCATATAAATATTGATATACTAACTATTAAGGTCCTGACTCAAGCAACTGCAGGCGACTGTACCTTCTATTTCTTTTATAGATTTCTTTTACAAAAATAAAACTTGTGTTTTTTTAAAATTGTTTGAGAGTAAATTATTTTTCTAAAAATTAACTATTGCACTAATAATAAATATTTTAAATACAAAACATTATTTTACATATTTTTTATCATTTTAGGTTTTCGTCAAATTTTTTTTAGTTGAAAATCCGAGTAATACCTCAAAAATACCCAAAAAATTGAATGTTTTCGAATTTTAATTTGATTAATTGCAAAAAATTTTGAAAATTAAAAACTAGAAAATAGAAATCCCCGATGCTTCACAAGTTCATTTTTAAATTTTCAGAATTTTAGGTGCATTGGAGAAGAAATGTATAAAAGAAATACAAGGTTCGCAGTCGCCTTTTAATCAGGATCTTTTAATAACAGGCTTATATTCGAGATATTGTTATGGTATCATAAATGATATTAAAAATAATTCAATTGAAAGAGAAATTTGCAATATTCATAAATAGCTTTTTATATTAACAAAGTAAAGTTTATGGGAAACATCAAGCAATCTTATTATTTGTTTTATTTACAGTGTATTGTCCTCTACATTTCAATATGTAATGTAATTAATTTCATTGCAAGTAAAAAGTACCTATAAACTTTACTCTACTTTTAGGTATTGCATTCCATTTTTTTCTTGTCCATTTTTTTTAAAAGTAACTTTTTAAAAAAATTATACATAATAGTATATCTTAGAAATATTGTAAGCAATACTTAATACAAAATTTTAATCCATGTTTCCAAAAATAACTAATCTGTTTATAATATCCTCTTTAATCATATTCGCTGTTAATTAAGCTGTAAATTTGTGGGAATTGGCTTCAGTTCATAAATTAAGAATCTACAATAATTAACAGGTCATTGTCAAACATTATTTTGTGAAAAAAGCTACTAAAACACTCACTAATTCCAATCTCCAAAACTTTCATATTAGTATTTTTAATTACCAGAAATAATTAAATTCTTTCTATTGCTGTTTACAAAATTTTAATTCTCAGCAAAGGCTATTAAACTATTACAGAAGTAGATTAACGGAAGTCTTAATTTCATCTTGATGGCTTGTTTTGGCAAAGAAACGATGTTTTGCGGTGTAAGATACACTAACTTAATGAAACTATTCTCATTAATTTGTGCTCATGCTGTGCCGACTCTAGAAGTCAGTTTATGGCCGCTTAACGATCCCCATAAATTTCAACTTGATCCCAAATAAACACGAGCTTTTCATTGGGATATTAGGAATGGCCACTTAATTGTCAGCATCTGCTTTATCCTGGAAACAGTTTTTTTGTTTTTACTTTATTGAAAAGGATTTAAGAAATCCTTATTTTAATTACAAGATCAATACGTTCAATTATTTTTAATTAAAACATATAAAAAATAAAAAGTAAATTAATAAATTAGATTACTGAATATTATTAATAATTTACAAATAGCATCATGCAAATACAATACCTAGATTTCAAATTTATACCCCATAAAAATCTTTATGACTTTAAAAAAAAAAAACAACAAAACATACGAACATGTAATATAAAACTAGCTTAAATTTTTTATTTTAATTTTGCACTTGTTTCCCGAAATATCTCTAAAACTTAAATGCATTTACAGGTGGAATTAAATCATATCATTTGAAGCAGAATATGTTGAGAAGTGCTAATATCCTCTTAAAAATAAAAATGAAGCTCCGGAATAAAATTCGTATGTATGAAATCCGGGTTTTACTACTAAATATTGATATTCCTACTCCCCGACAACCCGTATTTCCGGAGAGTTTTCTATAGAACCAGTTTCTCACTTCTGAAATTAACTAAAATTATCAATTCGTTTTGAACTGATGCCAAGGCCGATTCACAAGATTCTGACACATCAGAGAATATCTTAAATACTTTCAGAATTAAGAAAACTTATGAATTAAGAAAACTTTTTATGAATATTAAGATAACTACAGTCGGACCTCTATTTAACGAACCTCTATTTTGCGAATTTCTCTATTTAGCGAACTTTTCTTTGGAACCAAGAACATTTTTCTAATTTCTTCGTAAAATAACCTCCAAATAGCGAAGTGCATTTTCTATTTAACGAACTTTTTCGTGGTATCTATTTTTTTTTTCTCCTTGAAATATTTTTATTATTAATATTCCCTTAGAGGAAATGAAAGAAATGTGGATACAGCTGAGGGAACAAGAAGAAATTAACGAACTTGATTTTGAAGTTGAGACCTCGGAAACACTAACTGAATCGGATATTTTGGACAGGGTGAAAAATAAAAACAATACAGCTATGAATTGCGATGAAGATGATGATGATGAAAATGGAAATGATCATGATGCAGATATAAAAAAAAAAATGCTAAAATCATTTGAAACAATCCGAAGCGAATTACAATTTGAAGAAAATACTGAAGGGGTTTTTGGTGCATTGCAAAGATGCGAGACGTATACTATGAGCGACAACTCTTTTTCAAAAAAAACCAAAAAAAACAAACAAAATTAACAGACTTTATTAGTAAAATTCAAGTACGCATGTGGTAATGTATACTTTATGCTATTCAAATTATTACTTTTTTTAATAATATTTCTTATTTATGTATTTTAAATCTGTTTTATGTAGTTTAAAGTAATTTTAAAAGGTGAATCTCTATTTAACGAATTTTCCATATAACGAACTTTTTTTCGGGATTTAGCGACTTCGTTAAATAGAGGTCCGACTGTATATCAATATTGTATGTAAAGGTATTATTAATTAACTTTAAATTATTGTATATTGGGTTATTTCATGTAATATATGATTTCCCTCATGTTGTTGGAGACAATTTCGCTATTATAACTACAGGATTTCGCCGAAACTTCAACACTACAACCTACTGAAACTTCATCTCCAAAAGTTTCAATAAAATGAGCTGCATTTTGTAAATACCATCATTCCTCTTGAATATAAGTAAACGTTAATACTTTTAGTTATTTAATATGTTAGATATTTTTAAACGAAACAATAATAGGAAGAAAAGGTAATAATATTATAATTAAAATTAGAGGAAGTTTCGGAAATATCGGAATAACGCTATTCTTATTAATAGGAGAAGTGATTTTTTTTCACTAAAGGATAAGTACTGAAAGCTAAAAAAATTAATAAATGAATCTACTAATTTTTCTGAAGTAAACATGAAAATATGATAAGCTTATACTTATTTACGCACTCTAAAATTTATTTTTTTCATCAAAATATGACCTTTGCTGAGAAACCTGAGCGCACTTAGAAAAAGTTATAAAGTTAAACTGTACTCACAACCGGTCATGTAGGTCCTGGAGAGCGCGAGAGGTTTAGGCTCCCAGCGATTCTCTACCAATGGAAATAATTGAGATAACCAGTCAACCGATGCGCGCCCCCGAATAAGAAACTCTGTAACCACTCGACATAGGGCTGGGTAAACCCTAGGGTCCGCCTGGGGTAGAAATAACCGTGAAAAAATTCCCGGCAACCCTCGAGAATTAAACCCGGGCTCCCACAGTCCGCAAGTCCAACGCATAACCCGCTGGACTATGCATTTTTCTAAGGGTTATTAAAAATATTATTATAATAGAGACAAAGATATATAAGAACTCACCGCAACCAAAATATAAAAATACCAACGATAGCAACAGCAGCGAATACTGAGGAAATACTTCCTGCTAGGATAGGAGCTGCCAAAGATGAATCTTCAAACTCTAGAAGATAAGGTAAAAAAAAAATAATAATTAAAAACTAAACGTATTGTAATTTGAACAATAAGAAAGATGAATAAATCTTAAAAGTGATTAAAAATATTGAAAAACTGCTTATTGAAAATTCAAATCCTAGAAGTATAAGAAACGTTAATCCAATTCTAGGAACAGCGAATAATAGGATATCCAAAAAAAAAAAAAAGTCAGCTTCAGTGCTTTACTGGATAGTTACTAATACTTATACTCTACTTACTCATTAGTAAATAAATCTTAGATAAGTTGAGTTCCTTATAGAACTACTATATCAAATGTTGTAGATATTTTCAAAGAACTATTCTGACTTTTATGAAAATATAATACAACAAACAAAGGAGTTACTATATTAACAACTCTATCATTCAGGTTTTATATAAATTCTATTAAACATGCACTTGTGAGAACTATCTATCTGACACTGAAATTGATGAAAATTTGATAACAGTCTTAAATAACAAATTGTACAGCACAAGCTTCTCAGGGTCATGCATCGAAAATAAACAATTAAAATTGTATTTTTTTATGATTTATGAATCTAATGTAAATTGTGAAAAAGAAGATATTTAGTATACGAGAAAAGTAGTACATTAATTTTCAGAATATTACTGTTTAGTATGCTGTAATATCATAACCAACTGATATCTAAGTAATATACTAAATAATTCAGCTTCAACTTTTCAACTTTTTGGCTTGTATGAAACATGAGCCGTGTTTATTTTTGCATAAAATTGCGAAAAATTGATTATTCGTTTCCAAAGTATTGGAAACTATAACATATTTGTGTATTTAGCAAACATACGTAAGAAAGGTAAGACGGGCTTTCATCGTTGGCATCAGAAATAGAATATACATTGTTCGCTTGTGCTTTTCTGCAGATGAAAAACTTGGTAAGTTCTTTAGTTTTATTTATTTATTTATTTATTTATTTATCTATTTACTACATTTAAGTTGCGGACAAAGTGATTTTCTGCGGCGGATCCCATTCGTCCGAGGATCTCACTTTGAGAAACACTGGTTTAGAAGATATATTATAAATTCCTTTCCATCTAATCTGCGATAATTTATTAATCGCATTTTTGCTTTTTACAACATTGTAAATGAAACGTGTAAGAAAAGTTATCGACTGCCTATAAATGATCGATCAGGCGAATAGTTTTCTTCTCTGTTTGTCCATTTGTCTGTCTGTCTGTGCACCAATCGCAGATCTGGACAGATTCCATAAATTTTGGTTCGTAGCTGATTTATGGTGCAAACTTAAAACATTGGCTGATTTATTTTGGTTTTCAAACCCCTCCTCCATTTGTCAGGATCCTCTAACGATGCATGATCAGTTTTCACAATTGGAACATCAACCGAATTTACCCTGGATGAAAGAATAAGGGGTTTAAAACTGTGAATATTGTTGTTTTTGTTGTTGAAGGCACTATCCGGAGCGAAAATGGTCTCCATAACCTTTCGCACAGTGTAAGCCTAACACCGAGTTACTCCGGCTGATGTATCCCAATGAGGATAATTAGGGTATCGCGGATTTCCATCGATGATTGCTCAGTATACGGAATTTTACTTTCTACCACTAATCATGTTTTATGATTTATCCTTAGACGTTAAATATTTTTTCGAATTGCAATATTTATTTTCAGTTTTTGCAAATTAATTCCATTCGAAATTATTTACTGATCTCTCAGAAAAAGATAGAAGTAATTGCGTTTAATAATTACTCACCAGTTACAAATCTTAGATATATGAGTTTTCTGAAGAACTACAATAAATGTTGTAAATATTTTCAAACTCCTATCACGACTATCACGAAAGTTTAGTACAATATATAAATCAAATTAATATTTTAACATCTCTATCATTCAGGCTTCGTATAAATTCAATTAGTAATCTATTTTCTATTTTTGGCCGCGCGGTTGGCGTTGTCGCTAAGACACTGGCCTCTCACCTCTGAGTTCCGAGGTTCAGTTCTCATGTGGGTTTCGTGATGGTGGCCGATGCGCGCTTGGCAAGTTTTCTCGGGGTTCTCCCATTTGTCCTGCGACTCCCACCCCCTCCATACTTTCTCAGTCTTTCTCTGTCTGTCCTTTTTGCCATGAGTTGGCACAATAGATCTTTCAGGTCGCAGTGCTTGGCTTTCCTGCCACCCACATTCACCCCAAATAATAATCATAATAATTATCTATTTTTCATAGTTGTGTTAATTAGCAGATTATAGAGCCCATTCTTTTCAGTATCAGCATTGAAATAAAAAATGAAAGTCTATTTCTTTATGATTTATCATGTAATTATTATCATGACACATGTCCTTGTTTTCAGATTTTTTTTATTGCCGATAAAAATGTAAGAAGGTCGATTATCGAAAACAATGGTTCGCAATTCCAATTGAGGTTGATTTCTAGGAGTAACTAAATGAGAAAGTCATGGTTATAAAAGGTTAATCCTTAATCCTTACTAGAACTTTAATGTGTTTCTAACTTCTATTTCATCTACTAAAGCACAATTGGTAAACTTTTCTGAAGTAATTATTCCAAATGGAAAATAGTTTCCCTTAAAATAACATTTTACATTCTCGCAATTTTAAAGATCAACTGAACATTTCAAAACTTAATTGAAATCTCGATCCGACAGCCTTTAAGCTCGCGGCCGATAGTAAAATATTTCAAATAGTAGAAATTATGTTATTTGGTTACAACTATGTTAAATAAAATATTACAAAAAGTAAATAGTGCTATTTATAGTATATAGTCATGTTAAGTAATAAGTATCCTACGTATAATTGTTTTTCATTTCTTTTCTTTGTATAAATTTATCAGGCATTTAGTGCTACAGCATTTTAGAGAACAGAATTTACTAACAACTAATATGAAAGACACATTATTATCTAGTTTTATGGTCTTTGAAATCTAAAAATAAAGTTCCTTACCCCATAACAGATTCTTTTTAGCATCATTTCTTACAACCATTACATTAATATTAGAAAATATTAGCTTCAAGAATGTTAACATGAGACGTTTTTTTTCCTGTTAATTTTTTCACTGCAGTAATTCAAGACAGCGGGAAATGTATGAATATTTATCAACCACTTAAGAAATTCTCATAAATCAAAGCTTTTCCAAATTACTTACCTACCTTTTAGTTACCAAATGAGTCTCAAAGAACTAGGCATATAATCGAAACTGTTATTTACATGAACTATTTAATGAAGAAAATAATATTTTCGAATTTCTGAGAAAAAGAAACAA
The DNA here is from genome assembly GCA_023159025.1 of Thereuonema tuberculata. NCBI lineage: Eukaryota > Metazoa > Arthropoda > Chilopoda > Scutigeromorpha > Scutigeridae > Thereuonema > Thereuonema tuberculata. The sequence continues at coordinate 31,972,154 of JAFIDM010005346.1, read as the reverse complement.
TTCATTCTATTTTTGAAAAAAGTATTGTAAACGTTCATTAATTTGCCTTAAAGTAAGATACATAAAGTGCCGATATTGTCATCGTCATTTTTAAAGAAACTGAAGACCATTCGAATGGGTCATATATCTGTATTTTGTAATTTTGCATTTCTGACTTGTTTGTTTCTATTCCTCTTGGAAATTGTATTTAAAAGAGTAATGATTTGTCTAAAACTGATTGCCTTGTCATGTCGCATAAAGGAATTCCTATTCCTTGTCTTGTCATGCAGTAGTGTCGAATTTATCAACACTGCAATGTTGATATCAAGCACTTCTTTCAAACTAAACTACTGTTCATGATTTAACACAAAAAAACATGTAATAACTTCTTCTTCATCCTAAACATCTTTAATCAATATTTCAACTTCTTTAGCAGAAGTTTTCTTCAGGAAAAATTACAGAATGTTTAGAGAAAATCTACGATTTATCTCAACACTTAAAACAGAATTCAAAAAATAAACAGTCATGGAATCATTCATGACCCAATCTTTCTTGAACAACAAAACTATTAAACCTCATACAATTTTTCGTTAACAATAACAAACTTAAACACTTATAACAAAATATGAATTTTCATACAAACTGTCATACAAGGGTCATGAATGATTCCATGATTGTTTATATTTTTCATTCTGTTTTAACTGTTGAGATAAATCTTAGATTTTCTGTACACTTTCTGTAATTGTTTCCTGAAGAAAACTTCTGATAAAGAAGTTGAAATATTGATTAAAGATGTTTAGGATGAAGAAGAAGTTATTACATGTTAGTTTGTGTTAAATACATTGAGGAAGAAGTTTAGTTTATCATTACTTTCCATGATGTTATGACAATCGAGTAGATCAATTAAGATTAAAAATTATATCCTATGTTAATGCATTTTATCTCGATATTCTAGATGTAAGTATGTCCCCATTCTATCCAGTTACTACTTTTCTTTCCGGATTCCCTACTTGAACATCTGTAAGAATCATGTCGATAGTTTTTCTCCAGCTTCCTCTCTTTCCAAATGTCTATAAACTAACAGCAGGCAAGGATAAGAACCACAGCCATACAATACTGAATTATATTATTTCTTATTATTTGAAATATTAATTAAGAATATACGAATTGTGACTTTTTATTGCAAAACTCTCTACTGCATATTCCTGAATAGAAACCAACTTACCTACTACTTGTAATTGAATTTCTGGAGCTGGATGTATCTCTCCCAAATCATTGCCAGCCATGCACAAATAATGCCCTTCAGTTGCTTCTGAAGCTTCAATACGAATTATTTCCTCTTTGGAGATTGGTATTAAAGTTGAATTACGCCTATGAAACCATTGATATTTGGGTGGTGGGTTTCCGTCTGCTTCACACTGAAAAGCAAGTTCATGACCTTTTCGTGCTGTTACTAAATCTCCAGACAGTACCCGGGCATATGTAGTCTTGTCTAAAGAGAAAATAATGAATTGTCAATTCATATACTTTTAAAAATTTTCTTTTTGTATCAGATTTAAAGGATTGATCAGTTCATTTAGAATCTATAAATTCTTCAAATCCATTAATTTTGAATCCAAATAGAAATTCTGATAAAATTCCTTTTCAGCCTTTTTTTTCTCTTAAAGAGCTGTTAGGAATCTTTGCATTTAACTTTAAAATTCATTATAATTTCTATAGCTTCATTAACAAAACTAGAAAACATCCAAACCCAGTAAAAAAACAAAAAAAAACAACTTCTTAAAAATTATTTTGAGTGTGTTAAAATCTATTGCTATACTGTACAGTTTAAGCAAAAATAAATATATTAAAGAAATAAAATAAAAAAAGTAAATAACCATTACCATTTTTTTAAAATAATTAAACAATCAATAAGTAAGAATTCACTAATTAATTACAAAAAAAAGTCCTCCAAATGAGAGTTGGCCGCCCTGTTTTTGTGAGATCTGCGCATGCAGCATCGAAAAGTGTGGTCAGGCACTTCCGTCTGATCTTCTGACAGGAATCCGCCATTCTGCTAATCGCTGATTACTTATCAAAAGGGAATTGTATTTATAAATCATTAAAATATTTATTATTAGTGATTAGTATTGAAATGATGCTAGATGTTAGAGAGAAGTTTTATTTTGCGTTATCAATATGTCAACGGAACAAAATAGCTGTGGAAGCACTCTTCGTCGTCAAGCAAGAGAAATACTTGCCTCTGTGAAGGGATACTTTCAAAACCTAAAATCTAAGAGACGTAATTTATAAATGAAATTCTCTAAATAAACAAGTATTTTTCTAAATTAGAACTTCTTCGATAATTAAACGTTAGCCTATTATAAGTTAACTACACTTTCTCAGTGAGAACAGACGCCGTCGTCCATTTTGACAGGAAAACATAATTGATCAGCTACCGGAAGGGCTGCACAGTTCAAACTTCCGCCGGCCAACTCTCATTTGGAGGACAGTACTCTATAAATAATTAACTACTAGTTTCAACCCGTGAAATATTCACGGAAGTAAAACAAATACCACATTTTTGAAATACCGTGAAAGACCATCGTTATACGATTCTTGATTTTTTTAATATCAACATGCTTTCCTGGCATTTTCGGCGACAAAGTTAACCTTCTACCCTAAAATAATAGGCTCCTCCAAAGTGAGCCTATGATAGAGTGTCCCACAATACCTACAGGGACGTAGGAATTATTTCACCAACATTAATTAAATCAACTATTTTTTTTTAAAAAAAAGACATTTGTTAGTGCATTTTTAAAATTAAAAATACAGTAACAAAATTAAAAATACATTAAAATTTGAGACCAATGTTCAAACTGATATCTCAAGACAAGCCTCTTTCACGCTTATTAGGCGATCATCAGTTGAGAGTAGTCAGAATGAACATTGCAGGTCACATAACGGAGGTGACTTGGAAGTTCAATAGGAAAAGCAGTGGAACCTCCATAAATATAAACTAAAAACATAAAACATTAAAAATTTATTGTGTTTTTATGTTTTTAGTTTATATTCATAGAGGTTCCACTGCTTTTCTTATTCAGAATTAAAAATACACTAACAAAATTAAAAATAATCTATCTCCGACTCTCCCCGCTCTCTCCACTTTGATGACAAATATATAATCCGATTTTTGCCTATTAATAAATAGTATGATAATTTTAAGGAAAAAAGATTGAAATCATTGCAAAGATCTGAAGGGAAACTTCTAAAAAGAATGCTGATTTGAAAATTTAAAATGCCAAAATCGTTAGTAAAATAAAATGCCATTTTATTATTTCTTTAATATACTATAATATTCGATTGAAGAAATTTCAAGGTTTATGGAAATCTGAACTTAATGGTAAACTTTCAAGCGCTTTTACTTATTTGTAATATTTAGCAGCGCTTTACGTTTAGGATGGTTTGTTCGGAGGCTAACTGAAGTTTCAGTTTCGTTTTGAGTTTCTTTAGGAATTTCACGTTTCACGTTTTTCTAAAAGAAATGTGGATGATATGTACTTACACAGAATGTTTAAGACAATATATGTTTTATTTTGGATCCTTAGAAAGCTCGATAAGCATGTGAGTATCATTTTTTCGTGGTTTTTAGTGAAATTAAAATGAAGAATGCTGGTAGTGTTCCATGTCTTATCATCTTGTTCCTTTGAAGTAATATTTTCTCCTTCCAATTGAATGCCATCAATAAACCATGAAATGTTTGTTGGAGGATTACTAAACCGTGTATTACAAACAATTGCTTGCTGTCCTTCTTTCATCTGTACTAATGTACCGTTTTCAAATGCTGGCCGATTCTTACTGTAAAGCATGCTTAATGATTTCGGGCGAACTGAAAAAAATGAAAAACAAAATAAGTTAACTAGTAACAAAATAACTATAAATATTTTTATATATTAGCTTTGATTCATTGATTCAGAGCAAAACTACACTTTCATAATTATATTGGACGAACATAATTATAATAAAACTGTCATTTCAATATAGAAAACTAAATTGAAATTAGGGAACAGATAATGAGATATGAAAACATGAGAATAGAAAGGTATTGTATGTATTTATTAATGTGGAAATGATCAGTAAAATATTTAAGATAAAAAAGAATCATTTATCCAAATTCAACCAATTGCCATTAGAACTACAAAAAAAGAATTATGTCTTGATTTAACATGAAAAAAATTGTAAAACATTAAAAATATATTAGAAATAGAATTAGTGAATGAAACGTTTTACGTGTGCTCAGTAATTCATAGTGAAGAAATAAGTTTCAGCCAACACACAAATTAAGTTGAAAAATTGAAACATAATATAATTAAACATTAAACCATACATACAGGATCTGGAGCTTTCGAGCTGTCTTTGCGGAGCTCATTTTGAATAATTTTACAGAAGCCGGACAGTGATATGAAATTTGAAAATGCCAATACAAAGATCAAATCACTGTTTCTATGGTGATAAAACCTATATATCAACCACGTCATCAGCAGTTATATATCAATATATCTAAAAAACAGCGGTCGACAGTAGAGGAATTAAACCTTTGAGACTGGGGGTATGGTCGGAACGCAAAAAAGGTCGGATTATCAGAAAATGCAGACAAATACGAATTTACAGTAAAATATAGGGAATTAATGCGTTATCAAGTAGATCAAGTTTAGGCTTTTTCAATGTTTTGCGATTCTTAAGAGCGTTTTCACCATCTACCGTCACTGTATATGCAAGTAAACAATACAATGGCGCGACGGGTGGTGAGTCATCGACGAGTCGGGGACAAGTTCGGCCGGCTCGAGCACGGTCGGATCAACCGGAGTGGCGGACCAGCCGAGGGCGGACGAGAGAGGTTCTACTGTAACTGTAATTTACACAAATGTCTTACAAATTAATGATTTGATAGTGCCATTTACAATAATCTTAATTATTTTGGTTGAAGTCAAGACCACTAAGTTGTCGCTTACACTTCATACACTTATTCATTATTACAATACACACAACAAACTGAACCAAAATTTCGTAAACTCAAGCTAACGGTAACAATATAATGCATGAATACTGAGTAGCTTGTATCAGAGCAGCCTTCTGATAGACACTGCAGGGTGTGCGCCCCTGAGTTAAAGGATTCAACTATCACCAGCTTATAGCGGAGAAATTGAGATTATGAATAATATTAAAGAAAATGATACGAATACAAAACTAATGTTGATTAAAACAAAAAACAAAAGCCTAACTGACCTTCCACAAATCAAATTACATCAACACTCTTGTTACAGACAAAACTATCTTTCAATAAACTGCTCTTGCAGTACGCTAGATTTAATAAATATATATAAATATTTAGGTATTCACATAAATAATAACTTCACATGGACTAATCATTATATACAAATTACAAAAAAACTAAACACTTTTACTTACATGTTTCACCACATTAAAAACCTATTTCCACTCAAACAAAAAATTATTATTTACAAGGCTTTCGTTGACTCTCTATTAAACTACGGACTATCTTGTTGGATACATATCACCAAAACAGAAATGAAAAACATTGAAAGGCTTTTAAAGAAAATATTTAATTTAATCTTTTCAAAATATAATACTCTAAATGAACATCAGAAACGTCAATTAAGAATCAAACACAACATTTTATTACCAAAACAAAAAATTACATATACTCTATTAATAAAAAACTTTTATATTGTAAATAATAAAATAAAGACAGTTTCTAACATAACAAATACTCGTAGCAAGCTACAAAATATATTAAAGTATGAAAATCCAAGAAATAATTACGGCCTTAGAAACAATAACAGGATTTTAACGAAACTGTTCAGCCAGTTAGATCCTGAGATGTATGATGTAAAAAATATCGGAAAATTAAAAAATCTTCTAATAGAAAAAATAATCAACGAAAAAATAATTTGGAACATTTAAATCAAAAAGCTAAAGAAACTATATCTTCATATCTTGTTTTATTTTAAATCTTGTTCATGTTGCTATTGTTATTTTTATATAATACTAGCCGGGTACCGTCGCTTCGCTCCGGAACCCTTGCATCTATAATATTAAAAAAAAAACCTTTATTTATTTCGCAAATTAAGATTAATATAATAATAATATTATTATTGGAGAATATACGATTTCCCAGCCCGTTGTGGCCTTCTCCACTTAACTCAGGTGTATTGCGGGTTGGCGCCACACACCTGGGGTTGCCGCCATTCACTTTCATCGTCAGTTTGCAAGATTATTCCCTATCCCCTAAGAATTTCGAAAAATCCGGCCTTATTCATTATCTACATCATAAAGGAAACCTCTGTGCAAAATTTCAGCTTTCTAGGTCCAAGGGTTTGAGGTGGGCGTTGATGAGTCAGTCAGTGAGTGAGTCAGGACTTTTCTTTTTATATATGTAGATTTTCATGAATTTTGTTTTGTTAACATCATTGATTAGTTCTTTATAGATTATATTTGGATCTGTTATTTTTCATTTTCAACTCTTATCCGATTCGTTCTTTACATATTATTCCTGGTGTTTTGATATCATGTTTATTTATGAAATATGATTTACATTTTTTTTCCTATTTCCATGAATTGTACAGTTGTTTCTTATTGTTCCGTAAAGATGATTTTTGAAACCATTATTGCACATAAGTTTTACGCATTTCTGTACTGCATTGTTTTTATTCATTTTGAAAATATCTATATTTACGTCGCCAATCAGAATAGTTGGACAGTGGTTTAATATCTTTTCATTTCTTATGATTAGATTCTCTATTTTAGTAACATTTTAGTAATTTGTAATTTAACATTTTGCTTACAGAATGACAGACAGAATAACGTTCTATAATATATAATAATAATAGCCGGGTATCGTCGCTTCGCTCCGGAACCCTTGCATAGCATTGAAAAAACAAACTTCATTTATTTAGCAAATTAATGTTGCGATCGTCGAGAATATATAACTTCCCAGCCTTTTGTGGCTTCTCCGAATAACTCGGATGTTTTGCGGGTCGGCGTCACACACCAAAAACTCACATTTTTGCATGTATCTTGCAAACGCTGAAGCGTTTGTGAATAAGTGATACATCGTTCGATAGAACTTTCAAATACCAACATTTTCTCAATATAATGTTCTCTTCCATCTTTTATACTTTTCGTTTAAATTGAGAAAAAGTCAAAATTTGACCCTTTAAAAGCCGCCATCTTGGAAACCAAAAACTTTTTTCGAAAGATTTTTGTAGCATTTTGTTTGTCTTAAAAAGATCTACATTTTATCCATTTACATGACCAATCTATCTCTTATAGTTTGGTCACAAAATTGGAAAAACGTAAAGTCTTATGACAGACAAAATAACGCTTTTATAATATATAATTTTATTTCATCGAATTATGTATGGTTCTTATTTTTCATATAATATTTTTACTTCACTAATTATGTACTGTTCTTATTTTTTTTTTGTAATATTTTTTACAAAATACTTTTTTTGTAATATTTTTTACAAAATACTTTTTTTGTAATATTTTTACTTAATGTATTCTTTATTATCTATCATACTTAACTACTCTCAGCACCTACATCACAGGTACGTGAGTTTATCTAGTAGGACTGTAATGTTTAAATTTGCAAGAAATAATAAAAAAAAAAAAAAAAAAAATAGGAACAAAACTGCTGGGAAATTGTTGTAGTGGATATTAGAATTGCTTTCTAGGTACAAACATGAAACGTTAATGTTTCCTTTAACTGCTTGATTAACGTCTAATAACAAAAATAAATCCTGAAAATCTTATTTTTTGTAAGATTTTTTATTTATTTTATTATTCATAATCGAATTATTATTATTGTTACTTTTAAAACTAACAATAATATTTTTTTGTTTTATTTCAAAATTTATTTTATATCAAATAGGTTAAATTAAACTGACTTAATTACAAGGAATTACTCTTTTATGTCAATAACAAAGTTTTAATTTTATTTATTTATTTATTTATTTAGCTAGTTAGTTAGTTAGTTGGAAATTAAAATGCGTCAATAAATAGTTCATGTCAGAATTTAAATAAAACTAAACAAATACTCTTAGGTCTAACTCTATTGTAACATATTTTAGAATTCCTTGTTAGGTTTCACGTATTTCTAATAATTACTTTTCACAAGCTTCATGAAAGATAAGTAACATTCATTTATTTAAGAAAAATTTGAATTATAGTTTCCATAAAACGATTAATTGACACAGAAAAAACATTCTCATTTAAAAAAAAAAGAAAAATCCGATTTTTTTTAAAAATATTTACAAAGTAAATAATGTTAGAACAATTTAATTAATTACTTTTTGTAGATATTATGTTGTTTTTCCTGCGCCCCAATAGACCTGTTCAGGCCTGCAGTGAGGGGTACTTTAACTTAAACTTAAAATGTTGTTTTCACAATCTGGAAGACGTAGAAGGTTCAAAATTACATTTCATTTTTTGAAATTGACAGGAGGGTTTTGGTGTCTTTTTCTAAAACATTGTCTTTCAGATATTGCACAATTAGTATAAGACAAGTCAAAAGAAAACGATAGTAAAGTTCTGATTACATGTTCAAGTAAAATTATTATAGTGAAAATGTGTTAGACTTATAGAAAAATGTTGAAAAATTACTTTGTAGGCTTCTGGAGTTTCCCGTAAAATAGAGGCTTGTGGGTTTTTTTGGTTGTTGCTGCATCCATAATATTCATTTGTTATGAAATTTGATAATTAGATATTTTAGTTTTTTTATCAATTCGTAAAGAGCTATTAAGAGATTTGATATTGTCGAGATGTGATTCAACTTTAATTAATATACAATTGATAATGGGATTTGTGCTTCTCCAATGCTTTCCGTGTTTGGTTCAACTGTAAGCAGTTGCTATGAATTAATAATTGTACTACTTTGAAGTTTATGGTAAAGAAAGAAAATTGTTTTATAACTAACAGTTAAGAGTAACTTCACATTCTTATCATACAATGTAGTTCTTACTTAGATTTTTTCCGCAAGTTTTTTCCGAAAGAATCCACAACCACAACAGATTAAAAAAAAAATCTGTGACACTATCAAATGTTGCATGCAAGTAATTAATACGTTAAAGCAGTGTATTTTTAATGGCAATACTCGTCTATCAGATATATCTAAATTCCAGTCTAGTCGTTGGGTCAGCACAACCACCGATTTTGTCATTGTCTGAAAGCTAATAACACGGAAAATAAATGGTGCTATTAAGAAAATGAAACCATCTGAGAGGCTGTTAAGATATTTTTCTTAACTTAATTTATATACTTACCTAAAATTGTAACTTTAGCCACATCAATGGTTTCTCCAGTTGCTGATTCCGAACTGATGGGCAGTTTGCAGTGCCATGTTCCTTCGGCAATTGTAATATTTGCCTTCAAAATTTTCATTGAACAGTTACCTTCTTCCTTCTTCCCGTAAACTTCATAACTGTCCGGAAAACTTTCCACTGATATCCAGCTTGAATCTTTCATCCACATACATCCTTTTGCAGATTTAGCTTTAAACTTACACGGGAGATCCACTGTAGAATTTTCCTTTATTCGAATCTCAAGAATTCCTGTAAAGAAAAGAAAACTACTATTTAAGAATCTCCACATCTGTCAAATTTGAAATTTTTCTCTTTAAAATTTGCATAACTTAAAAAAAAGTGCTACTTCAACTAAAGGCTAAGTTCTTTTTTCACATATACTTATTATGTCACAAGGAAATTAGTATGAAATTCTTGGGAATCATTTTATATTTGTTATACTGCTATAAAATAAACTACTTATATTTATGTATGATTAAATAAAGCATTTCAAATTCTTGAGATAAATGAAGCAACACTCCTGTTCATGTAAGCATCTTTCATATAACTTATAAAATAATTACTCCTTGAAAACCCTCTTAATATTATAATACTTATAATATTTTAATTCCACAATTCCACAATATTTCGTCCTTAGCGAAGGACTTCTTATGGTGGTTCCAGAGGACAATAACTATTTTCATTCCTGTACATTTCACAAGGATTATAAAAAAAGAACTAAAAATACGAAAATGTTTTAATTTTAGTCCTTATTTTAGTAATCCTTGTGAAATACAGAGTAAAGAAAATAGTTCTTGTCCTCTGAAACCACCAGAAGAAGTCCTTTGCTAAGTAGGACGAAATATTGTGGAATTGTGAAATTAAAAATATTGTAAGTATTATAATATTAATAGGATTTTCAAGAAGTAACAGTCCTGTTTATTTTTGTATAGAATAGTGTTAATTGATCAGTTGTTTCTAAAGGTATACGACCCTGAATAATTAATTACTATATATTTTAATTTCTTCTATTCTAAAAGCTTAGAATAAGTTCTTTCAGATTAGAAGATATGCTGTTAATTTCTTTCCAATCACAACAGTTAATTAAAAAAGTAATAGTACTTTGCAGTACAGTCATTTAATGAAAGTTAAGAAATACAAATTTTCCTTCGCAACAACTACGTTTTTAATTAATTAAAAATAATTTTACTACTACATCATAACATTACATTGTGGATTAAATTAATGGTTCATTTCTAAATAGTGCAGTGTGAGCGGAATGTTCCCGTACCCTTAATTGGTAGTCATATTTTAAGAAAATATTTACACATTAAGTGTGCAATGCGTCTGTGTGTTCGGCATCATGCTGTACACATAAGTTCTTACACCGGCACGTCCTACTTGACATTTTTTGGAGCATGTCCGGTGTGATGGTTCGAAATGCGTTCTCAACTGCGTTTCGCAATTCTTCATTTGTAGCATAACGACGCGACATACAGACACGTAGGCCTTGATGATTTCCCAAATGAATTGTCGGGCGTCGTGAGATCAGAACTTCGTGGTGATCATTTCAATTGAGCTGGCGAGGCTGGTGTACCGCGACCAATCCAACGTCCCGGAAAATGTTCATGAAGAAACCCGCGCAAAGTGAGACCGAAGTGAGCAGGTGCCCCGGCTTGCTGTAAGCTTACGCCTTCCATGATATCTGCATCATCAAGCTGTGGTATTAACCATGTTTGTAAGCTGCATTCTAGTGTCAACAACTGAAATAACATTCAATACTAATATTTACATTTATTACTATATAATAGAGTGTACGGGGACTTCCCGGCCACACTTATAGTGAGATCTTTATAAGAAAAATTAATAAGACATTTCCTTTTTTACAAATCATAACGGACGCGATCATGAAGACGTATTTCCACAAAATCTGGTACATAGGTTATTTAAAGTCGAAAATAAAATATAGGCCCATTTTAAAATTAGGTTTCCCCACCCACCATTCTTCAAATGAAAACCTCAGCACTATCATGATGAGTCCCACTCCGCGATGGATAAATTAGCATTTACCTATTTATAATCTAATTATTAATTTTTTTAGGAATATTGTGCGGCATTCTAATTTTAAAGAAGATTAATCCCATTCAATTTTTCGAAATGTACTCGGTTATGATTATATTTTTTTCTAGATTTAGTAAACTAATGTGGTTTTTTATTGTTTTGTTTTTTTTCAAATAAATTTTAGCAATGTACAATAAACTGATTTCCAGGATTTCTGTTACTTCTTAGGAAATAAACAATAAGAGTTAAAAGGCAGAAATTCTCACTTTATCGCAAGTAATTGCATTCGAAATTGCTATTGCTTGTAGAATCAGTTTTTCTCCCTTTTATTTTTTTCCCCTTATGATATAGCGAATACATAATTTTTAATTCATCGTTAAGTGTTAATGGCAGAAAACTTTAAATCTTTTTAATATTCTTAACATTTTAAGTAGAAACAGTTAAAAATGTCTTATTGATACTAAGACGAGTTTTGCAGAAGTTATTAATTTTTTACTTAGATTGAGAAAATTCAGAATATTTTCTGTTATATAATTAATTTGAAATTCTCCTTTAAATAGTGACCAAATTAATTCCCCAGTCATTTATTCACTTGAACACCTTATTTTAATTATTAAATTCCTTTCATTATTTACTTCAGGAATTTGGTTTTCTCTTTTTAACTCAAAAGGATTATAATTTCGAAATCTCAACATCCCAGCACAACCTGTTTCCATATACAGTATCTGTTTTCGCCAGCTGAGATAGCAGCAAGCAGGTTCTGCTCTGCACAAAGGCACCGTAACATAGGGAAGAGGGAAGACGCCTAATTAAGTTTTTAAAATCACATCTCCATTCCGAACACATAATAAAAGAGTCATACTTGTTCTAAACTTCCCATTTAGTCTTAACTACTCTCTTATTCTCAATAAGAAATTGAGCAATTTAAAATAAATAAGATAAGGGGCGCCAGAAAGCTTTTTATGCCTAAAAGCGCAATATTTGTCATCGGCTGTGCTGATCTTTTCTTCCTGATATCGTGAATGATTATGAAAAAACGTTTTTAACGGGGTACAGACGTAATATGAAAGTCGAAAGAAAATCTTTGTATTGTCCATGCTATGGGCAAGATCAAGTTGACTTTAAATTTTCGTTTTATAAAAAAAAAAGAACAGAACAAAAATGGTACAAATCTAAGAATCATCAGAACAATCAGTTATGAGAAGAGCACAGAGGCTTTAAACGACTATGTTTTACGAATTTTTTTTTTTTAATTTTTTATTCAATGTAATTTTTGTTCTAAAATCTTATTTTTGGTGAAGTTCAATTCTTTGAAACTGAGGACTGAGGATATTACGAATTGACAGCCAAAAGAGAATTTAACATGTGAAATGCAGTATGTTACAAGATATAGCACCGTGCCCGTATACAGAACACTCCTCCAGTGAAATGTTAAAGCATATTATAGAACCGGAACTATAAAATAAATTCAAAATCATCAATTTCGACATATCTCTAGCTCTTCTTAAGAAATTGAAATTTTTCTTTTTCTTTTCTAGTTTCTGAACAGTTTTCTGAGCAATTTCTGAAGTCATTCAAGAGCAGAGGTAGATTGGCGTCATTCAACTGACTGGGGACCAATGTCCACAGCTATTAAATAGTAATCCGATTATAGCGTAAAATCATCCGCCATCTATCACTTGGTCCACCGGGATTTTGTCCACTGTCCCTTGTGTCCAATCTTCTCAGTGAAGAGTGTTGTTATCAAATTGAAGGCCTCAGCTAGCACAAGTTCGTCATGTTTCTTTAATCTTTCGAAGAATTAGTGAAAAAAACATGTTGGGAGAAGATGTATCTTTGTTCAAACTAAAGACTTCTAAATAAATTACTGCAACATCTTGGCTGGTAATATTTCGTCTTTTACTTTATGGCATACTAAGTATATTTAATGTATCTTTGTTATTAGAGTTAAATACTTATTAAAGTTAGTGTTTAAAGAATTGATGATTTTTTTTTTCTTTGAGAAATTATAAGATAATTCATAGAATACTTTAATAATGTAGAGTTAAAATTGACACGAAAACAATGTATAAATTTAGATCCCTGTTTCCCACAGGGGGACAATTTGATTGCTAACGGGGGGCAATTGGAAAATGGATAATTGTTTTTTTTTTGGTTGTGAAAGTTATACCTAATTTGGTGGGCATGGCATACTTTAGATACTTTAGGTGAGGCATAGCACAAAAAAGGTTGGGAAACACTACTGTAGAGTGACTTCTGAAATCTCATTTACATATATGTCATGACAGCTTGGGTACCTTGTGGGGAATTTTCGCACTACGATGTAAATAACTCCACGTGGCAAATGGCGATCCACATTCTTGATTGTATCTTAGGCGTGAAAATGCAACATTGGATTCTGGAAATATAAAATAATAAAAATAAAAGAATATGTACAATAGAATTCAAATTAAAAATTAAAATTTAAACTTTGATTAATTATATTCCTTATCTTTGTAAGATTTGGAATTTTTATTTTTTCTTTTCTTTTTGTTTTCCTTTGTAAAGTGTTATGACTTTTGGAAACCATAATCGGCTACGGTAAGTACTGTAAGATATTATATGCCTC
>JAFIDM010005346.1:31892360-31952993 GCA_023159025.1 Thereuonema tuberculata | reverse complement strand
TGTGTTTGTCTGCTTCTTCTGTACTTCCTTACTTGTGTTTGTCTGCTTCTTCTTCACTTTCTTTCCTGTGTTTGTCTGCTTCTTCTTCACTTTATTACTTGTGTTTGTCCGCTTCTTCTTCACATTCTTTCCTGTGTTTGTTTGCTTCTTTACAAAACAAAATGAAAGCCTGTACACCTGTCTATCCTGATAAGTACTTAATCCAAACTTTATATACATGAACACGACCTCGGTTTCAATTACTTTAGAACACCGGAAATGATTAAAATAAAAAGTCAGTTTTGAAAACAAATATTAAACCAATGAAAACGATGTGTTCCCTGCGGTAACCCTGTAGATCCCTGTTTCCTAACGTGAGGTTGCTCGCCCCACAGGGGGGCAATTTGATTGTTAAGGGGGGGGGGGGCAATTGAAAAATGGATAATTGTTAATTTTTAATTTTTTGGGTTGTGAAAGTTATACCTAATTTGGTGGGGCATAGCATACTTTAGATACTTTAAGTGGGGCATAGCACAAAAAAGTTTGGGAAACACTGATTTAGATGCAGTCTTAAATTAAAGTTCTCCAATTAATATAATGAGCTAAAAATAGTTAAATTCAGCAAGTGTGTTTACAAATGGAGATTACTATGAGACATAAGAGTAAACAGTAATTACTATAATAAAACAGTAAACAGTAAAGATTAATAGCAAATATTGATTAAAGGAAATTAATACAAATTAAATGATTGTAAAGCTTTTCTGAAACCTTAATTAATTAATTGATTCCCACAGGAATATGTGAAGTATTTATTTAATCTTTCGAGAAAATTATTATTGAGAGATTCTTTTGTTGATTGTTTTGTGAAAGAATGATATTCAATTTGAAGTGAGCATATTGAAGAACTGGAGATTAAATTGAAGATTTTCAATATCATTCAAGATTTTTCGTAGTTAAAACAGAATCGCAACTTGAATAAAGGTGGGCTAGTTAAGGTAAAGGCTTCTGCAATCGTAATCACAATGAAACGACAGTGGATGGACATTGAAAGCCCACGTCGTGTCCTTGATCAATATGTTAAAGTAATACTAACTCAGAAGTGAAATTAATACAATCGTGGATTACTAAGTTTCAGAGAGAAACGTTAACTTCGATTTAAATGTATTTTTCATTCATTTATATAATTGCTTTCGTTGAATGCAAACTTTTTTTCATAATCTGGAAAGTAAATATTCCTTATTTTTTTTTCTTTATTTTTGACTAATCGTTGGCTGATGACAGCAACACATAAACAAATTTACTAAAAAATCATTTTTTGCGACCCATTTGGGAGCTATTGTGATAGCAATCAAACTCGGTAGCTATTGCGTTTGTCCTGTCCGTTCGTCTGTCCGTCCGTGTCTGTCCCTCCCACTAACATCTGCCGAACGGAAGGTCGGATCTGCAAACGGACTTCACCATCGTGTTCAGAAGTCCAAACACTTAGAAATATAAAATTTTCAGAGGTCAATGCCCATCATGTTCAAGATATTTGGGCATTGGGTTTCCATTATTAGTTTAAATGTTAGAAGTGCAATACCTCAATTCAGTTGTCAGCTAATGCTTGATGGATAAGTTCTGGCACTCATATACTGTTGGTTGTTGGTTCGAATCTGTATATCTATCTATTGTTTTTGTTTTGTTTTCTCTTAATCTTTTTTTCTCAATGTCCGCGTGGGTTCTTGTTTTGTTTTTCTTATTTTCATAACTTTTTTTTATTTTTCCTTACGTTAATATATATTTCCTTTTTTTTATTATTATTTTTTTTATTCTATGCCGCCCTAAAATTAATGATTTAGCACTAAATTAGATTCAATTGCTTGATGTGAAAAAGCAAATTCGTGCGAAAATAGTAATAAAAATTATCAATCTAATTTCAACTCTGAGAACACTATACATTTACCAAACCTGACTCCAGCCACTATTGTGAGGATGATTATCCAACCACCTAGAAAAGTACAGGTTTATTAAAACAACGTCAATGAGATAATTAAAACTGATTTTCCTGCTTGTCTCTTTAAGAAGTCTGTATATACGTATGTATATTTATTTTTGTGTTGTTTTATCTGATCCCTTTTTCAACGATTTTTCGAGCTTACATCAATACGCTTTTTGTAGTGGGATTTAATTTTCGATGTCAGATACTTTATGGATTTATATACTATTTCTACTTAACTAATAAAAATAAAGCATTAAGTTAAAATTTAGATTTTGATATAAATTCTTATGCTATTATATAAATAAAATTTATTGTTAAGAAGTATGTACTACAATTTAACTTACCTTGACTGAAATTAAAGTCTTGGAATAGGAGTAGTCCCAAAAACGACCACAAGATCACATATTTACTAAGAATTGAACTGCTTCCGCACATTTTTAAGAGTTATCAGGAAAAGAACAAAACTTCCCTTACACCTTTGTCCGTTTTCTACGCCATTGTCGTTCCGGTATTTACGATTAAGCCTTAACTCAATCAACTTCACATGACTTAATTCTAATAACTTAACTTTTGAATCCACTTAACTTTGTTCACTGAAAACACATATCAATCTTGAATAATTTTTCCTCTAAGCAGAACAGTTTTCAAAAATAAGAAAAAAACAATCCAGAAATAACTAATACATCCTATTTTTTTTTTTAAACCGTCTCCCTGTAAAATGATTCTTATCTCAGCAAACATGGCGATATGGTTGTTGATTAACTTCTGCGATAAGTAAAGGCAGTTCCATTTTGCTCATGGGTTGGTAAGCGTATCGGCCTTGGTCAAAAATAAGCCAACAGATTAGTTTGATTGTGGAGTAATATTTGTTTAAATGTTTACTGTAGTAGATTTCCTTGGAAATTGATAAGGATTTTGAAGAAAAAGCAAGATGTTTTTGTGATATTGCTATTACTACGTATTTTTACTAGAAACTTTCGATGCTTAAAGTCATATAAAAAAATGATAGTACAAATTGAAACCCTTGGAGAAATTTATACAGAACAAATCTGGGAGATATCTAAAGGCTCTGGTTATTGGAAGCTATGATTTCTGCATTAAAACTGCTTTATCTTTGAATTCTTATGGATTGTCGTATTTTTTTGATATTATTGATATTTCATGTTCTCAGTTTTTTATGACTACAAGATCTAATGAAATTTAATTAAATGTTAATTATTATTTATTTTTTAACGTATTATAAAAGAAATTATAGTACAAATATTTATTATGGCGAATTGGGATTAGTAATGGTAACCGTAAAAAGAATGATGGATAATCGAAATCTATAGTTTGGTCCTAAAGGAGGAGTGGGACATGATACTATATAGGTCCTTTCTTTTTTGAGGTATTTCCCCACTCCGGGATATTTTATCGATATTTCGGCCATGTGCCTCGAGCCTTCTTGGGGATATATATATATATATATATATAACAAATTTACTCTTTTAAAAAATAGTTACACAGTGTAAACGTTCACCCAAACAAACACAAAAAATCACGTTTAATCACTGGCATTTTCTTAGGCAAGACAGGCCTCAACCAGGGGCCTAAGTGTTGCTATCTATATATATATATATATATATATGAATTACATCAAGGTGAGTGCAGAACTAACAACTTCCGTTGTTAGTTTCTCGGATAAGTTTCTCATGTTGTTTATTCCGGGCAACTGGTGGCCACACTGCTAGAGTGCGAAAAGGGGCGGGAGGGGACAGCGAAAAAAAAAGAGTCCTTTTGGACAATTTCTTAATTGTTTGAGGGAAGTGCGTGGAACTCAATTGATCCCTTTGAATTCAAAAACACCGTTATATTGAAAGAAAGCAAGAACAACGAAGGGAAAGAATTAAAAAAAAATTAATATTTATATAAATGTAAATAAATGAATAAGTGGAAATAATTGTTTATAGAGGTGAGAAGATTGGTAAGAGAAAAATACTACTACTACTACTACTAATAATAATTAATATGAATAATTTACATAAAAATAAAAAAAGATGGATTAAATTTTTTCACGGACTGGAGGTGAAATCAGAAGGGGATAGATTGAAATGTAACATGAGAGAAAAGGGCAAAAGTAAGAAATAAAAATTACTACTATCGTAGAATGGTGGTGAGAACATAGGGAAAAAGACTATACCGTGACATGAAAGGAAAGTAAAGAGGAGGAATAAAAGGAAGGAGTTAATTGAATAAATAAATAAGAAACTATGCAAAGGAGAATGTTAGATGAGAAAGTAAAATAAAATAAAAATAAAATAATAATAATTAACCTGAATATATTATAAAGAATTAAAAAGCCGGATTAAAACTTAACATGGATTGGTAGTGAAATTAGAGGGGGATAGATTGAAATGTAACATGAGAGAAAAGGGCAAAAAGAAGAAATAAGAATTGCTAATAATCATAGAATGGTGGTGAAAGTCGGAGCTTATTCTTTCTCCCTATGGTTTCACCATATATACATCTGCCGAAGAAGGCCAGAGGCACCGGACCGATATATCGATAAAATATCTCATCCCGGTGTTGGGAATACTTTTTTTTTTAAACCTTAAAAGTAAAATTGTATTTGATAATTAATTGTACTTTTTTTAAAAAAAGTATTCCAGTCTTGTAAAATAGGTTTTCTTAGTGCTTAAAGTTTCTATTACTTCTTAAAAAATATTTCAGTTTGAATTAAACTTGAAAGCAAATTCAATTCATTACATTTAAATTACGATTTAAACCTAATAATTAATAAAAATGTGAACATACAGATCAATTTACAGTAATTTTTTTGTACTGTTATCCAGTTACAAAGTACTAATGACATCCTTTCGTTTTTCATTATGAGGCTTCGTTACGGGTTATTTCTATAGATTAAAATTAAAGAGGGAATTTATGTTAAATTTGTCTTAATATTAATTCAAATTAATTCAAAAACTTCTTCTAACCCTTCTGACGAATGTCAATGCAGTAACTTCCTAATGCACTTTCAACGTAGTTATTTCATTTCAAAGTCTTGTACTAAGTCACATGTTTATCCCGCTTTGATATTAACCAGAACTTCCAGACTCCTATAACTTCAATGAAGAATCATCAGAGAGAAAAGCTCAGCACTGTGAGTAATTTTTTACTTATTCTATTATATGCATTTTCCAAGCTTAGTAACTTTAGTCTCAATAATTCATTGGTTCTCTTAATAAAACTTTATATTAGATTTAATAACTAGCTTCTTCTCTCCTCGGTCAACTGTGGACATGCCCATTTTTACATTCTACAACTAAATGGGTGTTATGGAAAATGCCACATTTATATAATTATTTCTCTTGACTACGAATAAATATTGTTCTCTGTTTTTATGTAAATTGTTTCTATTTTCTATCTTAGAATTCAATTAAAGCTTTATATTATATTAATAAATTTAATGAGGAATAATAATTATCTGTAATTAAAGTAATATTCTTTCAAAGATTTTGTAATCCATTTCTGTATTCTATGATAATTACATTTATTATAATTCAGAAAAGGGAATACTACTAAAATAATTAAAAAATGCATAAATTTAATATTCAAAAATTTAGTTTTAGGTATCTTATATCTAAGTTGGAAGTTATTATTGCTGAAGCTATAATATATATTGAACAACAAAATATCTTAAATGAAAGAATTTCTGGAAGATATTCATATATATTTTTCTTGTATTCATATTTCAAGAGGGACAATTTCTACTGAATTCAATTGACTATTTAACGCCGAGTTTGTCCTAACTACATATTAGGGTTTGTTTCTGTTTTTTAAATTTGAGTACAGTCGGACCTCGATGTAAGGTCATCCCTTGGGACCTCGCGAAAGTGACCTTATAAGCGGGATGACCTTATAATCGATTCATACGCATTTAGCAATAAATAAGCATTATATAAATACAGTATAATTCTTTGTAAAATTTAATAAGTACAAAAATATCAGTTTATTAGGTTATAATTTTTTAATTGAACCAATTAAAATTAATGGAATCAGAAAGACATTATTTAAAAAAAAATTTAATTCGGAATAAAGTTGTATATTAAAAGTACTAGTATGCTCAAGCAAAGTACTGATGGACCTTACTTAAAATAATCCATAACATAGGACTGTCGCGATTTTGATTTCATCTTTTGTACAATGTTTTCTTAGTTTTGTAGTTTCTGAAAATGTTCTTCAGCTCCCTCATGGCTCGTAAAAAAAATGTCTTACAACATTTATTGCTCTGAGCGCTTCTGCTTGTGTCACCGCTTCACTTTCAGTATCTTAGTCGTTATCCTCACTTTCTAATGCATTGGAATCTAAAACTTGCAAAACAATTTCGGAAATCGAAGCTTGAGAAGTGGTAGCAATTTCATCATCAATTCTCAATTATTCACTTTCCCCTTGTATCGCACAGCCGCATTTCTGAGATCTTGTAGCCTATTAACACAGCTAAAGGAATATCGCCTTCATCATCTTCATCTGTTATTTCATCCACACTATTTGTAGAAAATTGAAAACAAGCATGTCGAAAGCAATTTGAAATGCATGTGATTGACACAAAGCTCCAACTTTTATGAATATAAAAAATTGCGTGTAATACAGACACGTGAAAAATTTTTTTCTCATCAATTGCTGAAATCAAGTCTTTCAGAAGGAGTTTTCTGTAGTTCATTTTCAGATTTTGAATGACTCCCTGATCCAAAGGTTGCAAAATACTGCTAATATTTGGGGGTAAGAAAACAAGCTCAATTGATTTCAACTCGGGTATGTTGATATGAGCAGGGCAATTGTCTGGGATGAAAACAACTTTTCTTTTATTTTTCAAAAAGTGGCTATCGAAACGCCGTATAGTTTTCTCAAATATGTTAGCATTCATCCATGCTTTTTTGTTTGCATCATAATTATCATAATTCAAAGGTAAAGACTTAACGTTTTTAAAGCAATGTGGCTTTTGAAATTTTCCGATAACTAGCGGTCTCAGTTTTTCAGAGCCATCCATATTAGCTCCTAAAAAAATTGTCAGTCTTTCTTTACTTTTTTTCCCCACTAGTCTATACATTTTTCTTTCTTGAAAGTAAGAATTTTGTCAGGAAAAGAAAGAAAAATTCTTGGAATTGAATCAGTGTGGCACTGAAATCACAGAAAAAAAGTGACCTTATATGCGATTATGATATTTAAGACCTGATCATATATCCGATAATCCTTATCAAAGAATTCCTATTCAATGAGCCGGGACTTTAGAAAAGTGACCTTATATGCGATTACGGTATTTAAGACCTGACCATTTATCAGATATTTCATATCATAGAATTCCTATTCAATGAGCCGGGACTTTAGAAAAGTGACTTTATATGCGGGTTGACCTTATATGCAGGTGACCTTATATCGACGCCCGACTGTATTTATATATTTTAAGTCTAAATTGTCAGGTTATTTTTAGCAGAAGTTCAAATTTTGCCCATGTTATTTTCACTTTTAAGACATTTTATTAGATTTACTAGTTATATACTAGTTGGTTTTACTGTAAATATTTAAAAATTTTGTATTCTAACTTTTTATTAAAACTAATAGGCTACCAAAAATGAACCTTAACGTCTTTTCTACTATCTTAACAATTTTCATAAGACAAACATTTTTTTTTTATATTTGGCTTTCAATGATAGTACAAAGTTAATCTCTCAATTGAAATTTTTAGAAAAAATTTAGTCGATTTTAAAATCAAGGTATTTAGGTGATACTGATAAAATTTAAAAACTTTTCTCTAGTAAACAACTGGAGAAATTTTTTTTAAATTTAGATACGTATTTTCCAATTTTTTTTCTATTCCAAACAATCATTGACATTAATTTTAAAAGTTTAAAATTTTATGGTTTCTTAAAATCTTGCTTTTGAATCCCTAAGCATTCCATTTTGAAACCTTACGTCGTATAACACGACTTTTACTATTCTGTAAAGAAATAATAACTTTAGTAATTACAAATTTTACGTGCGTAATAATTCAACAAAATGGTAACTAATTCAACAAAAGGAAGTTTCCATTCACAAAAGAACTAAAAAGATTCCGCACATCGAGCTGTCACCGGAGAGAGTCTGGGACGTCCGTTTCGTCCTCATCAGATAGACAAACTCCACTGATGACAACGCTTGCTAAAGAGGACGAAACGGCCGTCCCAGACTCTTCTCGGTGACAACTCGAGGTGCGAACTCTTTTTAGTTCTTTTGTGCCTGCCGTAGTTACCATTTTTTAAAGAATAACTTTAATTGGAAATTTTCTAAGTCAAGCTTAATGTCTTCAAAACATGTACAGTAAATTTATTTACCGTATTTCAATATCAGATTTTCTAAAAGTTCTAAGCAAGCCTCTTTTGGTTGATAAAATACTAAGACATACTAGAAAAAACAATTACCTTAAGAACAATTTATTTCTTAATTGCTGTGATTTTCTACCTTTTTTTTAATCAAATTGAATGAACTATTCAACATTAAAATCATTAACCACTTGATTCTAACAAACAAACAAAACGAAATGATGATGAAACATAAAAAAAAAGTACTGATATTATATCCATAAATAATCAGTAAATTGTGAATTTTTAATGTCATATACAAGATTTTATTCTACATATGAATTTTTAATAATTATTTCTCAGATATTTCCCCAAAAAATTTTTCATTATTTAATTAGAATGCGAACTAACGTTAGAAAATTACAAATAACAGCGCTTGAGGAAATGAGTAATATTTTTCAGATAAAAGCGCTAGTGCTCAAAACCAAATCACAAACTTTTCGGTTTCATTCGAAGACTACATCGTTCTACTATAAGTATGTGTCACTGGTCTCTTTCGAACATTAGTCAAAACATTTTGGGAATGAAAATGGAAAATTAAATTTCCGAGAATTCAAAGCTGATATGTGATGTCGATTAATATTCTTTTTTAAGAACTTACGTAATTTGATAATAAAAAGATAATCATTTGTGAATTGGAACGATCATTATCTGCAGAATGAAAGGAAGAAAATATATTTATCGGTTACAGTTTTAAAGGCTACATTAGTAGTATATTTGGGAGTAGGCTTTTTTGATTATTATATATATAATTAGATTATTTTATATTCCTATTCATTACAATTCTAATATTTGAAGCCTTAAAATTTCAGTTACAGTATGGATTAGCATTTAATTGAAGAAATAATACAGGCAGGCTCATTAGTAGCATCCCACACTAACAAGGAGACGACATACCATGTATCTTTCAAATCTGAATTCCCTTTTGTGAGATGAAAGTAAACATGAAGTACTTCAAAGATATAAGTAGCTATTGCGGCAGATATTCGGCGTTATTTTTCATCGATTTCAAAGTATTGCCTTAATAGCTCACTGCTATCATAATAAATGCAAGTATTTCCGTGGACTAAAGGCATGTCGCTGGCCTGCAAATCCAAAGCTCTCCAGTTCGAATCCGCTGATTCATGAATTCATTTTATTTATTTTCTTTACCTTCTTTTTGGTTTTTTTCTGTTGTTTTTTTTTTTTATTATTTTTTTTTTTGCCTTCTTTCTTTATGATAATGTAAGTTTTTTCCTTTTATATTATCAATATGAGACATAAACCCAATTTAAGATTAGAAGTAAATAAATTATATTCTAGTTAACTTTGGTTTTTAATTAATTAGTCACTTAATTAACTGAACTTTTTTTTTTATCATGTTGAGATGATTATTAAGAGTTTTAAATATAACTAGTATAACGAGTTATACTAATTAAATATAATTAAATATAACGAGTTTTAAATATATATCGCTTCGCTCCGGAACCTTTGTATAAATATAGCATTAAAAAAAAAAAACTTTATTTATTTAGCAAATTAATGTTGAGATCGTAGGAGAATATACGACTTCACAGCCCGTTGTGGCGTCTCTGGATAATTCAGATGTATTGCGGGTTGGCGCCACTCACCAAAGCTTTAAAGCGAAAAAAAAATCGTATTTTTGCATGCATCTTGCAAACGCAGAAACGTTTATGAATGACTTATATATCGTTCGATAGAACTTTCAAATACCAACATTTTCTCAATATAATGTTCTCTTCCAACTTTTATACTTTTCGTTGAATTGAGAAAAAAGCCAAAATTTGACCCTTTAAACGGCGACATCTTAGAAACCAAAAACTATTTTCGAAAGATTTTTGTAGCATTTCGTTTGTTTTAAAAAGATCTACATTTTATCCATTTCCATGACCAATCTAACTCTTATAGTTTGGTCACAAAATTGGAAAAAATGAAAGTCTTATGACAAAATGACAGACAGATTAACGTTTTTATTATTATATATAATACTTCACTAACTGAATTTTATCTTTTCTTATTATAAAAAAAATTAGTTTTCTCGTTAATTTTGGTTTCTAATTAGAAGTACTTTAATTCAGAAAAATAAAGTAAAACATATACTGTACATAATTACTTAAATAACTATACTTTTTTTTTAACTTGCTAATACTGATATTTTTTTTTTTTTTAAAAAAAAGAAAAGTTATTTTTTTAAGAAATATTTTACTTGGCAGTGCTGACAGTGTTGTTGATCATTATATGAATTTTAAGAGATAATATATATAAAACTCTTCTTGCGTTTTCTTTCTCAAAACTGGAAAGACATCTTCAATAATTACAACCTTCTTTCATACTTGTAACAAGGAATGGTTATTTCAATTGCTTCTCGAATGCAGAGGATATTGATATTAATGCGAATATAATACAGTGGGACATTTCTGACCACTATGGAATTCTGCTTGAAATAGAAAAGAAAGAATTACAAATAAAACAAATGGAAAAAAAAATAATAAAGAGAAAAATAGTGTAAAAATAAATATAGAGAAACTAAACAAAGAACTGAAAACTTTAATAGAAGAAATAATAAAGAAAAATGAAGAAGATCCAAATAAAATAATAAAAAAGGAAAATATAAAATAAAAAGAGAAACAATAAAAGAAAAAAGTAGAAAGGATATATATGAGAGAGATAATACAGAATACAAAAAAATTGGATGAACCCACAGTTGATGAAACAGATTCAAGAAAAAAATAACTTATATGTGAGATACATAAAAAAAATAAAAACAATATAAAATTGGAACTTGAATATAAGAAAAAAAGAAATTGGTTAAAAAATCAAATTAAAAAACAAAAAAATAAATTCTTTAGAAAATTGATTAAAGATGATCCTAATGCCAATATAAATGTGTGGAAAATTATAAATAATGATATAATAAGAAAACAGAAAAAAAATGAAACAAATGAATTAAAAGTATTGTTAGAAAATTATGATATTCAAAAATTATTTTGTAATTTGAGTAAAATTTTTACTAAAAATGTTTATGAAAGTAATGAAGAATTAGAGAAGATAAGAAAAATGGAAAATGAAGAACAAGAATCAGAAAAATGATTTTAATGTTGCCAAACAGAAAAGATATAATTGAAATAATAAACAATAAAAAAAAATCATTCATATGGTCCAGATGGAATAAAATTAATTCATATAAACAGTATAAAAGAAACGATATCTATCTTTCTGGAAGTACTTTTTCAAAAAATTTATAAATCAGGTATATACCCAAATGCATGGAAAATAACATATACAATACCAATATATAAGGGAGGAAGTTCCAATAATCTAAATAACTATAGACCTATATCACTAATTTCAAATATTTCTAAATTATTAGAAAGTTATTTAGCAAAAAATATTTATGACTACGTAAGTAAAAGGAAGCTATTAAATCGAAATCAGTATGCATCAGTATCAAAGAAATAAAGGAACAACAAATTTATTGAAGGATGTTAATGAAAATATAAACAAATCATTAAATAATGGAGAAATAATATACATAGCATTTATTGACTTTAGTAGAGCATTTGATTCTATAGATCATAAAATTTTATTACAAAAAATTAAACAAATGGGAATAAGAGGAAACATATATAAAATGATAGAAAATTATTTGAGAGATAGAAAATTTAGAATAAAAATTGAAAATAATACAAGTAAATTATACAATTCCAAAAGAGGAATTCCACAAGGCTCAAACTTGGGTCCTCTCTTATTTAATATTTATATAAACTCAATAAGCAAAAACATAAAAAATTCAGAGGTTTTTCTATATGCAGATGACATAATATTAATAACAACAGATAAAAACCAAATTCAGGCCCAAAATAATATACAAAAAGATCTAAACAATGTAAATAAATGGTCATTTAAAAATAAAATGAAAGTAAATGGAGAAAAAACAAAAATAATGATAATCAAAAACAAAAATAAGAAAATAAATAACAATATAATAATTAATTTACATAAAATAGAATGTCCAAATATAGAACAGAATAACAATATCTTAACGAAAGATTGTAAATGCAAAAGAATAGAAATTGTATCAACTTATAAATATTTAGGAATTAATATAGATAACAGATTTTGCT
This sequence comes from Thereuonema tuberculata, assembly GCA_023159025.1. Lineage (NCBI taxonomy): Eukaryota > Metazoa > Arthropoda > Chilopoda > Scutigeromorpha > Scutigeridae > Thereuonema > Thereuonema tuberculata. The sequence goes on along the minus strand of JAFIDM010005346.1, from coordinate 31,940,538 downwards.
GGAATGAACAGTACAGTTATGTGATGAGAAAGCTGAGCTCATACGCTTTTCTCTTCTATCACATTAGGGAAGCAGTTCCGTTTAGACAAAAGCTCATAGTATATAAATCCCTTGAGGACTCAATCTTGGATTATGGGTTGGAATGTTGGGTAAATATGTACAAACAACAAATAGAAAATATGAATAAGAAAACATTAAAAATATTTGATAATGTTTATAAAATTATAAATATAAATCAAAAAATGAACAAATAAGAATAAGAAAAAAAATATAAAATATTAAAAATAAATGAAAAATTTATATATAAAACAACAATTAAAAACTATTTTGAAGTGAAAAGAGAAATAAATTACCACAAGGAGAATTAAAAACTAGATGTAATTGGAATAAAATATTTAAAATAGAAAGGATTAGAAATAATTATGGATATAGATTAGATAATTATGCAAAATATAAAATATTTAAACAAATAGATCCGAATAAAAAAGATAATGAAACTTTTAAGCAAATAAAACAAAACATAATTTCAGATGTGGTTGAAGGAAAAATTAAATATTAATTAACAATTTTTTAAAAAATATATTAAAATGCTCAATTCCTAAAACACAGGTATACCGCTTATAAGTATACCTAATAGGATTAATAAACATTAAAAAAAAAATATGCTGTTTAGTTTGTTATCAGTTTATCCAACACATATGAAACTTTTTTAATCCAAATATGCAACTCATACGGAACTGTTATGCATTAACAACCGCATATTTTTTAGCGTTATTGCAAACGTGTATTCCGTTCAAACTTCTCAATTGAATCCTAACTACACTTATTTAACTATTTAAATAACTGTTTATTTATATACGTATTTAATTATAAATGAATAGGCTTAGAATTCCTATCAATAAATTTTAATGATACAAATATTAAGAATATTAACAAAACTCCAAGAGAATATGAGCGCTCTGACATATTCTCTTGGTGCTGTGTGAAAGTTGTAATTATTGCAAGATGTTTTTCCAGCTTTGAGAAAGAAAAAGCAAGAAGAGTTATTATATATTAACTCTTTCAGAGCAATGCCAAGCAAAACATTTCTTAAAAAAATAACTTTTTTTTTCTTCTTATAATATGAATATTAGCATATTAAAATAAGAAGTGTAGTTACTTAAGTAATTATATACAGTGTATGTTTCACTTTATTTTTCTGAATTAAAGTATTTCTAATTAAAAACCAAAATTAACGAGAATACTAAATCTTTTTTTCATAATAAAAAAAATAAAATTCAGTTAGTGAATTATTACATTTAAGACTCTTACAGAAAAATTTAATTTTTCCTAAAATAAAAGCACAACTGAAATAATTTTAATTTAATTTTAATTTTTAATTTTAATTTTATTTTGTCGTCTCCTTGTAAGTAATTTAAAGATCATGATTTATTACAATGTTGTACTAATGCATTAATAATGTTTAACTAAATATAAGTAATGAATTTGCTGTATAAGGCTTTTACGGGAACTGAAGCAGGAATTTCAGCTGTAAGTAATCGGTTTGAAAAGAAACTTCAGAATTATACCTAAGCAAATACGTATATAAATGTAATATTCCTTTATTCTGAAATTCGACGGATTTTTTTTTAAATTTCATTGATTAATCGGAAATCATTGCTTCGTCAAACTTATATGTTTCAAATACAAGTTTTATCATTCGATATTGCCAAAGCTGTATTTTTTTTTCTTAGTCAATTGTTCATGAATACGCAATTTACGTGTAAGAGAATAACTTCGAGTAGTTCGTGGATCTTTATTTTTTTAATGTATTGTACTTCAGAACGTGCTTTAAATAACGATATCTAAGTCGGTCTTATTTCTTGGTCGCTTCCTTTTTTTAGTTGGAATAATTTTGTGCCGAGCATATTTTTTGTGCAGCATATGTAGATTACTGGATGTACCTTATAAAAATTTAGTTTTATAGGATACTACAAAAGTATAAATTTATAATCTTGACATAACCAAATTATTTTATTAATCTTCATACACAGAATCTCCAAAAACATAATCTCCAATAACATAACACGCAATATTTCGTCCCTCTCACCAAAGGACTTTACCCAGGGAAATACAACAAAATTGAAAAGTATGTCATGAAGATTTATAAATTTGTAATGTTTTTAACTACTGCCATTGCAGTTTGACCAAAACATAAAAGGAGACTCAGTGAATTGATGAGTTGAAAGGCGTCAGATAGAACAGAACAGCAGATGGTCATCTATTGCTTACATCAGTAGATTAGGAAAGTTCACTACAAACCAGAGTAGTAGTCGCGTGACATGATGCTTACCTGCAGATATACAATTTTCTCAGATGCTGTTGCACTCTTTAAGTAGAAGTCCTACTGTTTCTACGTACGTTAAAAAAAAATAGGATTTTCGTATAAGTTTCTGAAAGCATTACATTTTAAGGTCAATAAAGCCACAATGAAACACAATGAAAATTAAAAGCTTTATGACAAAATTAAAAAACACATACAGTTTCAGTTTGCCAAATTACAAACCTTTTTCAATGTAAATGAAAAACACCGGGAACAACCCTTTAACTACAAAACCATCTTGGATATATCACAAACAACATGGCGTGTAAACCCCGTAGTCAAACCCAAACATCAATCAAAATGCTAGCTCTACCCAACCAATCCCAACGCCTTTAGTCACCATCTGGTGTCACAGATTTTAATGAAAAAAAGCAAACAAACTAATTTTTTTTTTTTATATATAAGAGTGTCTATAGGAAAACAATCTACAATGAGCACAATAAAATTATAAGAAATTAAAAAACCATGAATAAACCAACATTCATTATTTTTATTTTTTTAGCTTAGAATGACTAGTGTACCGGTGCCTAATAGAACAATGAAGCTGCGAAAGAGTGTTTATTGGAAACACTTTACAATTAGCACAAAAAACTATGAGAAAACAATAATTTCTTATTTATTTATTTTCTTTATTTTTTTTTTTTTTTTTTGCCAGAGGGTGTTTGTAGTAAAATACTTTACAAGGAGCATAAAAATTGTTATAAATTAAAAAACTATGAATGACCAACATTTATTATATCCCCCATTTTTTTTGTATATAATTTGAGAAACATTCTTATTTTGTTAAGTAATAATGGTAATCAAGTTTAACTTTTTTTTTTTTTTTTTTTTTTGGGTTTAGAAAAGTTTTTAACAGAGTTAGGAATCCGTATTGATGCATCTCTTTTACAGATATTTGATCATTGTAACATTTGTCTGTGGTGAGTATCAGCACGGATTCAATACTTTTTCTGAGTTGATCAGCTGGAGCACGTCCCATAATGGATGCACTTTGGAGATCAATAGAATGTCCTGTTGCAAGGGAATGAAGTACTGTTTTATAGGAGAGGTCATTACGGTTTAGGGCTCTCCGGTGGTCGGCTATGTGGTCATCTAACTTGCGGCCTGTTTCCCCAATATAAAAACAGTCCTTTTTAAAGCACGGTAACAGGTATATGACTCCTTTCTCTGAAAGGGGGTCAACAACCTTGTGATGTTTTTTGAGAATCGCTGTAGTGGAGCGTTTGTTTGATGAAATTAAGGAGATGTTATAGTTTGAAAGGAATCGTTTAACTACAGGATATATTGAAGGATGGTAATCCATTAGAACAAAAGTCCGTTTTCTGCTGTGGTCAATAGAGTTGCGTCCGGTGTTGTTGTAAATGTCGATCAAACATTACCATATACATTTCTCGACGAATCTAACGGGGTAAGCATTAGTGAGGAATAACTTAGTGAGTAATTCCAACTCACGTTCAAAGACTTCGATCTTGCTAATTGTAAAGTGTTTCCAATAAACACTCTTTCGCATCTTCATTGTTCTATTAGGCACCGGTACACTAGTCATTCTAAGTTAAAAATTAATGAATGTTGGTTTATTCATGGCTCTTTAATTTATTATAATTTTATTGTGCTCATTGTAGAGTGTTTTCCTATAGACACTCTTATATAAAAAAAAAATTCAGTTTGTTTGCTTTTTTGATTAAAATCTGTGACACCAGATGGTGACTAAAGGCGTTGGGATTGGTTGGGTAGAGCTAGCATTTTGATTGATGTTTGGGTTTGACTACGGGGTTTACACACCATGTTGTTTGTGATATATCCAAGAAGGTTTTGTAGTTAAAGGGTTGTTCCCGGTGTTTTTCATTTACATTGAAAAAGGTTTGTAATTTGGCAAACTGAAACTGTATGTGTTTTTTAATTTTGTCATAAAGTTTTTAATTTTCATTGTGTCTTTGGCTTCATTGACCTTAACTCTTCATAACGCACGTAAAAACCACCCATGCATTACATTTTAGATAGGAATATTTCATATTATATCAATTTTATCACTAGTTTACAGAATAACATTGAATTCTCTAAAATGTCGTCTTAGACAAAAACAAAAAAAATAACAAAAATAAATGATCCTAGAGACGACCCTTGCAAGAAACCATAAAAACTGAAGTAGAGAAAATAGTTTTCTACACTTAACTATGTCATTATTTCCCATATTATGTTAAATTTTGGAATGCTATTTCTTGACATTGAAATATTTTCAAATACCGTTTCTGTTTCATTATTAAAATTAATCGATGTTTCCTAATATAAAAAACAAGATTTTAAACTTAACAATTTTTTTTAATTAAAAATAATATATATGTTCATCTTTGCTATACTTGAGTTAAAAATAAGCTTTATGAAATGTATAATTACAATGAATCTTCAAAAAAAATGTAACTTACATTTTTTTTTAGAAATATGAAGTTTTAAATGTTTGAATTATATTTGAAATGGAGTTCATGTTTTTTTCAAAAGAGAATGATTTCGAAATAACTAATTCACTTGGTTTTTAATTAGTCTGAGTTACTTATTTTGTTAGACCCAAGATCTGTAATTAAATTTTTTTTGTAGTAACTTCACTTTAGTCCACTCTCGAATCTATCTTGACTCCATGAAATTTAATTAAAAACCATTGCCTCAAGCAGGGATACCGCTGCCAGACCAAGCTGAATGAAGTGCGACCATTCTGGATTCTTCAGGTTTCTTTTATCATAAAGTAAAAACAGTTACCCAGAATGGTTTTCTATTTATTTATAAATAAAAAAAAATGTTAAGTAACTAAATACTACAAAACTCTTCTATAATTCCATAATACACCAGACATCAATATTTCGTTCCTTTTCAGAGACTTTTACAAGATGTTTTCTAAAATTATTCTTTAGGAAGAGACTAAATCTCCATTACATCAATAATACAAAGCAAGAAACTTCTAACAATATAAAACGTGAACATCGAATCCGTTCATTCCTTTAGTTTAAATATAATCCAATTACATTGTAAGTCCAATAAATAATCTTCTTCAATATTAAATTACAAATGTTCATTTATAATTGACTTTTGATCTTCAATATTAAATTTATAAATGTCTTTATCAAATCTTCAAAATTAAAGCAATTTAAAACTGTCTTTTTACACAAACATTCGCCATTTTTTCTATGATCTTAAGTTCTTCACTCCTCCTTAATTCCGCTATCTTTGTAAGCACGAAGATAAATCACTCTTTCATAAATCCTTTTTATATTCATCTTTTCCTACCTTAATCTTGAAGATTCTTTCAACTTCGATAGATTGTTGACTGTATAATAATAACTCACCTTTAACTGACAGTTTTAAAATGCTTTAATTTTGAAGATTTGATAAAGACATTACATTACATGCTTACGTTACAAGCATCAGAACCCAATGAAACAGAATCTGTAATCCAAATAATTTTGTTTTTTATGCTCTAACTTATTGTCTTATTATCATAAATTGATGGCAAAGTTATGTTTTGTTGAAGTAATTCAATAAGGAAGTTTTTATGTTAATTCTCATCTGGATCAATAATCCTTACCTTTGGGTTTTACTTTTGGGATATTGAAGATTCAATTGGTATAGTAAAAGCCTTTTAAAAGGATTTATGTGTCTATCTGCTTGAAAATATTGCAAATTTATTACGCTTATGACCAATAGACTAGTTGATAAGTTTAAGATTAATTTCAGACTATTAGATGAAACACTGATGATCATCAAAAGTTAAGCACGGATCATAGAAATTATCATAATTCCAAAACTACTTGAGCACATTTATTCAAATTTCAGAGGATGTTTATACGTGTGGATATCATACCAATTTGTGGAAAATTGATTGCATATAAACAGAAAAATAACTAAATGACTGAAAATACCCCAACAACGTGAACATTAAAAAGGGACTTTGAATACCAAAATTGTGGTCGATATCGATTTTGGCGCCCTTTGGCATTAATGCAAGCCTTCCACCATTGACCATACCCTCAATGAGAAAATCCAAAGATTGCGAAGGCAGCAATTGCCATTCACGGAAATGATCAGTTTTGAGGTCCCTGAGGGTTTGGAAGTGGGTATGAGGCAGAAACATGTCTCCATAGGGCATCCAAGAGATGTTCAAAGCGATTCAGATCTGGAGAGTCCAGATCTGGCACTCCAATAGTTCAGTCCGTTCTTCAGCAAGATATTGGTCGACAAGTCTTGCTCTGTGTCGACAACCATTATCGTCCATTATCGTCCACAAAATTCAATCATATTAATTGCTAGGCCATCAAAATTCGGTTATCCTTAGTCTGGTTTCTCCTCTTTAACCTTACTGACTAGGGTGACAAGTGTCATTCTCAGAATCATTGAAACTCACAAGCCCTTTCACCAGTGGCGGCTCGTGACTGTGAAGTTAGGTGAAGAGCTAGTAGGAAAATAATTATATTATAATATATAATAATACATATATTATAAATATATTATATATTATAATATGTAATATATATATATATATATATATATATATATATTAAAATATATTGCTTATTATAATATATATATATATATTATAAATATTTTGTATGTAATATATATTACAATAAAAAATATTATAATAACTTTCTTCTTATCTTCGTCTTTCCAACGTGAAAATGATGTTTCTAATAAAACACATACTATATCATAAACAGGATTCATATTTAAAATAGCTTAGCACTACGAAACAAGCCACTGGAGAAGAAAACATGGTTCTCTGCTACTTCAACTTCACCCGTACAGCGGGTGACGTCACGGTTGTCATAGCAACCATCGCCTCGATTGTCGATCGAAACTCCGCCCCTGAGGTAGAGAAACTCGAAAACGAGGTCTACTTCACTTTGTCGGTCAGAATCGCACCGCGCGGGACTTACAAAATACAAAAATACGTTTCTATTAAAACCAACATACGTGGTAAGGAAAATAAATTTTTCTTTATAATAATTGTTATATTATAAATAAATAATATTATTTTATTACAAATAATTGGTGAAGTGCCACTTCATCTACTTCCCCTGAATAGCCGCCACTGCCTTTCACCACGACAAGGTGATAACCAGGAAAGGGGAAAAAATTATGTTAACTAGGTGTCCGACCTCCATACTTAAATGGCGCACCATCTACAATCGGAATTTATACTTACCTCTTCGACTGACTAAACGACCGACCTCCATACTTAAATGGCGCATCACCTGCCAATCGGTATTTATACTTACCTTCCAAACTTTTCATACAATTGTTTCAATAACCTTGACCCTCCACTATTTATGCAATTTTATAACAATTAAAAGCATTTGAAATTTACTACACTTACTTTTAGAACAAGCTTATCACCGATCTCACAGTTACAACAATTTTTAAAGTTTCCACATTCTTGAAGATTTTCCGCTGTCTTTCTGTTTAAATATTTTTAAACAGGTTTTCGAATTTTTATATGCTGTTTTATATGCTGTTTTTATATGCTGTTAATATTTTATTATATGGTGTGTATCTACATTATTTATTTCTTTGATTAGCATTTTGTCCAATAATTTCTGCTGCGGATTTTTTTTCAAATTTATCCTTGATAACAATTTGATCATTCTTTTATTTTTTATTTTTTTACTTCAAGATTTATGACTAAAGCCCATTGCACATAGATCCGAAAATCGGATGGTCTGATCCACAATTCGGACGTATTCGCTTTCATATGGCCACGAAACATCGCCAATACGAACGATTTGAATGTTAGATGTCGTATAGACGACGTCAGAGAGAGTTTCGTGGCCATGTAAAAGAGAATACGTCCGATTCGTGGATCCGACCATCCGATTTTCGGATCCATGTGCAACGGGCTTAAGTTTATGACTGTTATTATTTATTTTCTCACTAGCAAACGATATTTTGTATATAAAACCACCCACTCGACTTCCCTGACTGAGAAAATAATCTCGGAATCTAAGCTCACGTGGTAAGTGGTGAGTGTGTCGCGCAGGTAAGCCGACCAAATATGAAGGGTTTAGCCTTTGCCCTTACCTCACGTGACTTACGGTTGACCCACGTCAATGAAAAATGAAATATAGGAATTCTCAATAGTATAACTAACATTTGACATCTTATTTGTATTTTTGTATCTTAAGGTTTCAGAGAATTTCGAACAGAAAAATAAAACAAAGCAATGTTTTCTTTTATAAATATAGATTTTATTTACTTTTTAATTTAGTAGATGTTTAGATCTTCTGAAGTTAATTTTATTTTTAAATCTTAAACTGGATTTGCCGATTATTTTTCTTGAAAAACCTATTCTTTTAAAGATTTGTATCTTCATCATTCTAGAGATATAATAATAGTTATTAATACCTAGAACAATGTTAATATTAAAATATTTTCTGTCGAATAAAATAAAACTAAACCATTCTTTTTAACAACTTTTATGCAATAAAATTTATAGAAAATACTTAAACAAATTAGCCAAACATTTCTATACGTTATACATTTCTAAACTTTTTTAAAGGTTTTGAGTATTTTGTTTGTTTCAAGACTGAAATATTTTTTGTTTATTTTATTTTAATATTTTCTGTCGAAAAGAACAGATTCTTCGCAGTAATCAATTTCTTTCTTTTCTAAAAAAAAAAAAAAAAAAATCAGCAACGGTCAGTAAACGTTTTCTTAATACTCAGACGGTTGTTACTTGAACTTCTCACTTGAGTAGAGTTCTTTTTCCGAAACGCTTGACTGGCCAAAGTTAGGCTATGGATAAGAGTTATGTTGTGCAGTTACTAAATATGTTAGCTCATTTATATTGAATGCTAAGACGAAACAAAAGAAACTGATTGGATGCAAGAACAAAACGAAACTGCGAGGCTGTCTTAACTTTATTTCCGCCTGTCATTCACCAACACAATTGGCTTAACTATAATGCCGCAAGTTTAGGTCTGTAATTCAATTGCCTTCGTTATTCTTGGCAGCCTTGCTTCTGGCATGGACTGTGTGGTTGCACTGCTTCGAAGCACTGTCACAAAAGAAGACAGTTTTCATCGTATTTATATCGCATCGGAAAACACATCTTCCGCGATAGTTAGCCTAGAATTAATGCTAAATAGATATTTGAGAGATGGAATGCGTTTACAGAATAAAAGGCAGTGCGGCGATTTCGAATAAAGTTGAGTTAGTTAGTGTCGGTTTACGATAATTGTTATCCACTGGACGCAAATGAATCTTTCATTTGTCCAAAGTTTATCATTAATGTCTTGCGGTTTCGTTAAACTCGTCACGCTGAATTTATACACTTTTTTAAATACACTAATTTATTTAAATTTGAGTATTTGAGAGGATATGAAATTTCAATCCAAATGTAAGCAAACATGTTTATTTTCAAAAAATTGAAATAAAATTTTCTTTACCATATCTGTATTTTTCAATAATAATTCTAAAGAAATTTAGTTTCCTAAGCCACGAAATGTATGTTAATAAAAGGAAAATAATTATTAAAAGGTTAATATTGTTTCAGGGAGTTAAAATTGACGTTTGACTGATAGTGATTTAATTGACTTTTTAGAGATTTAATTTTATTTTTTCATAAACAGTTTTTATATTTTTATTTGTTTTATCCTTTGTAAGAATGTAATAACACGATGAACCTAAAAAGCTGAATATATCAAAAAAGTAATTTAAAAATACATAAATAATATCTCACATTAGAAATGAACAGCATTATCTGTGATAGTGATTCATTTTAACATTTCAGAATTAAACAATGACAATCATAGAAAATGTGGATTAGTATTCTTTTTGGGGGGGGTTCTCTTTAATTGTATTGACATTTTCTGTAATGCTTTTGGAGGGGGGGGGGGGCGAAGAGGAAATTATTTGATTTTTACGCAGATATTCGTTACTACAATTGTTTATTTTTTTTAACAATAATTGTTCAATTCTATGAATCTATAAGATCGGAATATTAGCGAATCTCATAGAGATGCTTCGTCAATCTTCTCTCCTTCTAACCTTTTGACTTTTCCATGTTACAATTTAAGTTCCTTTTTCCTCAGCTGTTAAAATAAAATTAAATAAATAAGAGTGTATTTAAACTGGTACTACGTGCGAATAGAGTGGAAAATAGAGGGAATAAAATCAATTTTACCACTTGGTTTAAAACTTCAAAACTAGAATTTTACTTCATAACAAAATATTTTTTTAGTTATTGCATTTCTTAAAGATTATATTTAATTATTTAAATAAAAATTTTCATTTTCAACAAGAAATTTAAAAAACCAAAAAAAATTATGAGTCACCCTTAATATAGAACTTGCAAGAGGAAGCTAATTTTTTTTTTTTTTTTTTGATAGTTGACAACTTAGTGATTATATAGCTAAAAAATATTAATTTTATTAAAATATTAAAATTTTAAATTTCACTGCCTATCCTTATTTGATGTTAGGAAACTATTGAATAGTAATAAAAGTAGGCAGATCTCCCGAAAAAGATTCTAGGAAAATACCATCTCAATAATAGAATACTGATAAAGATTGAAGTAAAACAAACAACCTAAATTAGTGACACATAAATGAAAAATTACAAAGTAGATATTTGATTTGTAGTATCTCATTAAGCTAATAATAATCTCCAAAATGAAAGCAGTAAGTATTTAATAAAAAAAAAATTACTTAAGCACATAAAAAAGTAGAATAAATTCCTTGACGTAGACATCATCAGACTACATTTTTTGTGTTTAAACACTTCATACCTTCACTTCATGGCTTTTCTGTTTCATTACCCTTCAGTTAATTTATCATTTAATTTCAGCCAAAGCTAATAGTAACAAAGCACTGGGTTAATCAACGTTGACATGCTTTCATCCTTCAGGTCATCATTAACGAGAGAAAAGAAGAAAAAAAAAAGAAGCAACATGACTACGGGCAACATAGTCGAAAAAAAGCATATACGTCACTACAATGAAATTGATAATAAAAAAATAACAATCTTCAAATTAGGTCTAATTAAAAGAACTTTTAAAAGAAATATAGAAATCAACTGTTACACTGTAGATAAAGAAGCAAGTTATCCACAAATTTCCCTTTTATATATAAGATATTAAGAATATAAAAATATAATAAGAATATAAGAATATCTAAAAAAATATTAAGTTTTACTTTTTTATTTACACATATATTTTACACATTATTTTACTTCATTACACATATCCACAAATTTCCTTTTTATGTGTGAGATATTAAGATTAAAATACTTAAAAATATTATGTCTGTCTGTCTATGTGTGTATCTGTTCAAAATGTTTAGCATGCTTCCCAACACGCCTCAAACTTGAAATTTCGCAACTGGGTAGGCTTCATACTATTGACAATGTAAAAAGTATAAAAGTAAACTTTTTTAACTTATGACAAAATTTGAGGCCATTACACATCACAATTTAAAAGTTGATAAAGAATAAAATAAAATAAAAAAAAAAACAAAAAAAAAACCAAGAAAAAACACGAGTACTTTCGAGATAGTCTACACCTCCTTATCAAGTGTTAGTAGATTTATACCTACTTGACAAGGTAGTGTGGACTACCTCGAAAGTAATCTTTTTTTTTATTTTTTTTATTATTTTATTGTACATAACCTTTTTAAATTGTGATGTATCGTGGCCTCAATTTTTGTCGTAAGTTGCTTACTTTACACACGTTAAAAATGTTCATACTAAGCTTTTTTATTCTTTGGGGGGGGGGGGGTTAATATGAAGTGTTTTGCAACAACCCAAATGTGTGGCGCTCACGTGCAATACACCAGAGTTAAGCAGAGTTTTTCTGTGTCGAGTGGGAAAGAAAGATTACATTATGAATAGTCAAGTTAGTAGTTAGTTGTAGTGTTTCTGCAATATTAATTTTCAAATATCTATGAGAGTCTCTTTTTGAAGCTTCAAAGACACAAGTGTGGTAAAGAAGCGATCCCAATTCTAGATTTTGAAATTTCTTGTTCTCGATCTCTACAGAGAGATTTAGCCGTAAAATGAGAGCATCGTCTCATGGAAATTCCAATGTGACTAACATTGAACAATGAGTTTTTCTCATAATCCATTTTGTAATCCCTTGGAATTTGGACACCTGACTTGATCAAAAGAAACTGGATTAGAGAAGAATTTAAACATTTGCAGAAATAACTGTTTTTAGCAAGTCGAAAAATGAAAAAATACTTCGATTGAACGTGATGTATATTTCAATTTACAATACGGAGATGCATAATTTGCTTTTACGGTTATTGTACTGCTTTCACGGATAGAAAAAAGAAAGAAAAATTTAAAATACAATATGTTAAAAAATGTAATTTTTCTTTTTTATCTTATACTATTTTGAAATGTTAAACAAGATAGTCATTCCATTTAATTTTATTAAAACTATAATATAAAAGGAGTGGAGCAATGCAGATATTTCTTCTTTGTCTAGTTAATGCTATATGGTATCATGTCACCACTACTTACTTTTTTTAATTCTTAAGTCTTATTACACCTCGTATAGTCCATTCATTCTGTTAGTCAAGTAACAAAAATTTAGTGAAGTAACAAAAATTCAATTTTGTTGATAGTTTAAATAGATTCCTCTATTACAACCTCTCTCTGCTCTTCTCATGGAAACTTATATTTTTTTCTTCCCTTCTGACGTTATTTAATGCCGTCTATTTACATAAATTGATTTCTGTTTTCGTAGCGTAATATCAGAACTATCAAAAAATAGTTCGTATTAATAGTGCTCCGTAATAAGTTTCTAAAGCTGAAATCTTATTATTCTGAAAAAAAATACCATGTTGATTATTGGTTTTGAATTAATAAATAATCGTTGGAAGTGCGTGATACTGAATATTGTGAAGTCAACTACCATGTACAGCTTTGATGCTGCTATGCGGTTAGAAGCCTCCATGAACAATGCTATTTTTAATATTGCTGATTATCAACACGCATATTTTCAATTTTTTTTTTATTCAAAGCAAACTCTCATCTGAGGAGCTAAATTTCTCAATAATTTAAAAAAAAATCGGGTATTAAAAAAATGTTATATGTAAAAACATATGTTGAGTTATCAGCAACATGTTGAAACTCTACAAACTACTGAAAAATAATAATAATAAAAAGATGAAAAAAACAGGACTTTTGTAAATGCCCTGCATGTCCGGGTCGAAATCTGGTCGTGTCAGAAAAGGTTTAATGTGTTTATGTTGTTTTTTTTAAAGTATTTGTGTGTGTGGTTTTTTTTAATTACTTCGTCAACTTTACATATGTTAAAAAAAAGAAGGAAATACACTTTACATTTAAAATAATGTTTTCTTCATCTCTTTTTACAGCCATATCTGGCTGTAGGCCTCCCCCTCCCTCTTTCTTAAAATGTATTGGCAACTCCTAACCAGATGGATTGGGAGATACATTTTATACTTATTTTATAAACTTAGTTCCAATTTCGACATTTTGTAACACATACTGAGGGTTATGGAATGATTTCAAACTGCAAGAGAAGGCTGACAACCACAGGGAAGCAAATGTAATAAACATCCACACCTGCGCCGGGATTCGAACCCAGGTTCCGATGCATCAGACTCGTGGGAGGCTGTCGCCTAGACCACAAGACTATGTCGGAACAGCATTTGAAATAACTTCCTAAAAAAGACATAAAGTTCAAAATGGAGAAGGAAGTAAATAAGGAACTAAATTTCCTTGACCTATGCTTAATAAATAAGGACAATAAAATAGTTTTAAAATATTACAGAAAAGAATTCAAGAGTGACTACTTATTAAACTTTGCATCAGGACATAGTTTTCATATAAAACGAAACATCATTGAAAATTATTTAAGAAGGATTGATAGGTCATCAAGCTGTGAAGAAGATTACAAAATAGAAATTGATAAAATGAAAACAATTCTAATGAAAAATGGATATACTGAAATTTTTATCGATAATAGTATCCAAAAGTTCAACACATTCAAAATAAAGGAATTGGATATGGATAAGGAAAGGAAAAAAGTGTTTATTCCTTACCTAAATAAAAATAGTATTGGACTGCAAAGGATTTGTAAGAAATTTAACATTGATGTAGGTTTCTATTACAGTAATAAAATACAAAATATTATTTGTAATAAAATAAATACAAGTGACAAAAAAGGGGAAATGGGGGCTATTTACAAAATAGAATGCATGATTTGTGATGCGTTCTATCTTGGAGAAACCAAAAGAACAATAAAAGAACGGGCATTGGAGCATAATTCATACATAAAAAACAAATTAGAGGAGAAATCGGAATTGGCTGAACACTGTATGAATAAAAATCATTGTGTAAAAAATGAAATCAAAATTGTATGTATTGAAAAAGATTGTAAAACGAGAAAAACCATGGAAAGTCTACTAATTAGAAATACCAAAAAGATAAATATTAATAGAAATGAAGGTGTTAATGTAAACAAATTTATTGTGGAAATGGCCAAAGAGTTTAACAATATATGTATTTCAAATTGTAAAAATAAGGTGAAAATTAAAGAATTAGGAGAATAGCATTTGTAAGTATTGTTGTAACAATACAATTTCATGAATGTCTCATATCTGTATCGTTTTCCTCTACTTGTTTGTAACGTATTGTTGTCGTTTTTTAGGCTTTGAAAAAGAAAAGAAGTCATGTCTTTTCGAAAATTAAGAAATATTTATTTCAATAAATGTATGGTTTTATAAGTTTATTTTGTTTTTATTTTGAAGATTTGAAGACTTTTCAATAAATAAACAATTGGTTTAAAAATAACAGATCAACGAGATTAGAAACATGGGAAGTTCTATCGAAGAGTTTTGCTGTCTGAAGCTGAAAGGGATGTTTAGTTCTTAACAAAAAAAGAACAGAAAAATGGTCTCCAAAGGGAGCAATATGTTTAAATTGATAAAAATGAAGACGAATCGTTATCCTACTTCTTTAAATTGTTTTTGTTTTCAAAAAAAAGAGGAAAGATCTCTAAAAAAAAAAATCGAAATTTAAACTTAAAACAAATGGGAATAGAAAGAATTAGTGAATTACTTGTATATTACGCTTCAGATAAAAAAGAATGGAAACTTCCATCAACTGATTTGGAAAAACAAAAAAAGATTTAAATTCCAAGAAATAGCTTTAAAGACTATCTTTAGAAACATTACTAGAAATTATAGTCAATAAAAGCTTGTACGCATTTTTGACTACTTTCAATTAATTTATAGCAAATTGAAAAGTAAACATTTTATCTGAATACTATGAAAACAGTCAAAATATTATATCCTTTAATGATAACAGAGCTGGAAACATGATACAAACTTCTGTGAAAATGAAAGTAACATCTTAATTCTTGTGTTTTATGTTTTTCAGAACTTATTTCAATTACAAACCTTACTTTTAGTCTGGAACAATCATGTTGTACTTCTTAATTCAAAATTATTTTTTTACATGACAATACGGGAGTTTTATCATCCTTTCATAAACAGCATAGAAAACTGTTTTTGTTTTCGTTTTCGAGAGTGTTTTGGCCGTCTGTACCTCTTTTAAAAGTAGGCATCTTACTTATTAAATTAAATATCGGGGAAACTAACGAAAAAATATCGATTGAGAAATGTACGTAAACAATCAGACCTTTCCTGTAATCTAATAGAAAATCAAATAGCATTTCTATATGAACTTCTCAATATTATAATTTATTCAATTTATAGTTTCTAAATGTTACGCTTATTCATATGCATTTGAGATATTAGAAATGTAGGCTACTGGTATTTATGAAAATACAATTTAATGTTCATTAATGTCGAATATTCTTAATTATAAAAATAACTTTTTTCAAATTATTTTGAATGTAACTAA
Organism: Thereuonema tuberculata; assembly: GCA_023159025.1. Lineage (NCBI taxonomy): Eukaryota > Metazoa > Arthropoda > Chilopoda > Scutigeromorpha > Scutigeridae > Thereuonema > Thereuonema tuberculata. The sequence goes on along the minus strand of JAFIDM010005346.1, from coordinate 31,924,301 downwards.
ATTTCTTTAAATTCATTGTGCAGGTAAAATATTATAATTATCATCATTAAATCGGAATTCGTTTTAGAACCCCTAATCCTTTCAAATTTAAAAAGAAGGACTGAAGGCAACAGTAAAAACTAAGAACATTGCTGTTAGTAAATGATCATTAAAATTAGAATAGGATTTTATTTTATAATTGTATGTTACTTTGCGAAAACTTAAAATAGGATCTATTCACATTAAAATACAAACAACTTAGGTTAATTTACTTTTCTAAGTTTATACATAAATGTTATGATACATTAATATTAAAACAATGTAATTTAAATCTAAATTTATTCCTATCGTTTTGAACTAATGTTCATTTCGATGTAGAATAATCTCTTTAATTTCTTAAATTGCTGAGGAAAGTCATTAGATCACATGAAAGAATCTCTCTGTCACCCAGAAATGAAGGATGACCATCTCATGTAAGGGAAACTCAGAAAAAGTAACTAGTCGTTTTAATCCTTTTTTTTAACAGCCAATTCACGAAATCCTCTGTTGTTGTTTCCTTGGTTCGGAAGGTCATCCGTCTTCGTCGACACCAACCAAATCAATTTCACCACCATCAAGAAAATCCACCTTCTCTTTATCTACAGTGAAAGTAGGTTTCTTCGATTTGCATTATTTACTTGATTGCTGTCCACAAAAAGAAAAGAAGAATAGGAAAAGAAAGTAGAAAAACTTCTGGGAATTTCTTATGAATCTATAGAAAAATCATCATAAAATGAATTCTTGAATTGATATTATGATCAAAACGTGGTACAAAAAGGGAATTGAAGATTTTGCTTGGATACAAACAAACAAGCTTTTTATACAGGAAAACAGTAAATGAAACTATATGCTGTTTAGGGTATTTTAGGGGGCTTAGAGAATATATTGTATTTGCTATTCTAATCCATTACGACTCCTTAAATGGCTGGACTGTGTAAAGGTATATTTTATGAAGTAACATTTAGGTAAAGGTAGGCGGTACCTTTTTCCGGTCCGAACGTCTTTTCTCAATGTTGCGTTACCACTACAGATAAGCATTAATTGTATTGAAAAGCAGAACGTTTACTGATATGTTCCGAATATCGCTGTTTCTTAGAAATTATTATTTTTTGAAAATTTACCGACAGCGAAACGAACATTAACATGTCAACTAAATCTTTTTAAGATTGGGATCTAATATAATTATTTACAAATGACGGTTTTACTGTCATATGTAGGAAAGCATATTTATTTATTTATTTATTTATTTATTTATTTATTTATTTATTTATTTATTTATGTCGAGTTGTGTATTTTTCACAATTAATAATTAAAAACAGGAAGTAAAATGCTTTTAAAAAAATAATTCCTTTTATTTAGTTTATCGCTATTATTTATTCATTAACATTAAGATGTTTTCCTAATAAGACCTAAATGAAATGCTTATCTATTAATATTTAACATTAGAACTTTTATGAAACGCTTTTCCGCCCTTAGCTTCTACTTCCCCCCTATTTACTGTAGTGGAGTCATCGAAAGTGAGAGCTGTAGAAGGTTAAGTGCCCATTTGTAGCCGAGGTTGACAAAGTGCATCTTCTCTTGGCATTCTAATGCAATTGGCATCCATCAAAATACCAAGACTTTCCGACTAAGAACTACAATTTTGAATAAAAAGCTTCCTGTAAAGAAGTGCCTACAATGATAAGTTATCAACAACATTTCCAATATTTGCAGTTTCGTTATTCACGTGAAAAAGTACAAGAGCTCTTCAACTTAATTTTGAAGTTCTGTTTACGAAGAAACTGTAAGGTCAAGAACACCTGAAGTAAGGGAGAACTTCAAAGATAATTCAACTGAAAACGTTGTCAATGATTTGTGGAAATTCGAAAGAATAAAACTGCGAACCAAAATAAATATTAACTATTAAAAAATTGTGGCTTAGCTGAATACACGTCCCAAATCACTTCTGTTTGGACAGTCAGCAGCTAACCTGATAACATTTTGAAGCTCTTTATTACAGTGAAACTTTTTATATAATGAATAATTTTAGAAACTATGAAGGTAATTAGATAATATAATTAAATATTATAGAGCTCATGTAAATTCGTAAACACTTTTATTTCAATTTCACTTTTACTTCCACGTTTAAACATATAGAGTTTCTATATATCTGATTCTTTAACTATTTTTCCAATATGTATCCAAATCAAAAGAAATAGTATTATGTTATCCTAAACCTAATACTAATTCAGTTCCTAAGATTATTCAGTTACTAACAGAAAGTCAAGTTTCAGCTTTATACAGCATTTTAAAATTTTCTGACCTTCTTTCTTTTTTCTTTTTTATTCTATGGCGCCTTACTGACATTTGATCACATCAATAATAGCCTTTGTTCATACGAAAATAAAATCAGTAAGATTATAATTCATTACTGACTTTAATTGGAGTTAGTTTGTTAACGTAGGAATGACAATCTATACAAGGTGATTCAAAATTCCCTGTACAAACTTTAAAACTATTCATAACTATTCATAGTGGAACGAATGTCCGCGAATGCCATCCGAGTGTGCTAGAAGGTACACTAAGGTTCGGAAATAAAAGACAACCAGTAAGATAGTCAACATTTTTATTAGCCCTATGTTTAATTCATATGTACAATTTACACACTTAATCTATTAAAAAAAATTTCACAATTAAAATTAAAATTAAATTAATATTAAAATTTAATTTTTTTTAAAAGAATTGCCCTATGTTTACAGTATGACAGTAAGGTGTCGACAATCTTGCCTGTTTCCGTCGAATGATCCAGTTTCCCACAATCTCAGGTGAAAACGCGCAAACGTTTGATGATTGGGCACACGTCTGTTAGGGAACCGTTCACCATAGAATCGTATAGCTGCTCTTCCGCTTCTGTTCGCTGCCCCATAGGCTAGGTGCGTATCTGCCCTCTCAGTATTAGTGAAGCGTTACAAAGTTAGTCTCAAATGACGTGAGCTCACACTGCCCAACTAACGTGCTGCCAAACAGCGTCCTCTAGCACATTCCGGTGGCATTTGTGGACATACGTTCCACTATGATTTTTTGTTTTTGTTTTTTGTATTGCTGATATACCTTTAAAGTTTGTAGAGGGAATTTTGAATCACCCTGTATAAAATCCAAAGCTGTCAAATAGTCTGAACTCTTTAAGCATCTAAAAAACAGAGTTCAGACTTTTTGACAGCTGCGGATTCTGTGACAATATCAGGTCACATTTAGGTCTTCATTATCTTTGGATGGGCTACTTCAACTTTTCATTAAATTTCTTAATTAATAATCTTATTTTCATGTATCTAACATTTATATTTTTCTCTATATATTTGTAAATGATCTTTAACTTACTACATACGATTTAACTTATTTTTATTTTAATATATAAAATTAGTGAATGTTTGTTATAATCCGAATAATTTAGATGTTTAAATTAGATTCTCTGATAGTTGTTGTTTAAATGATTGAAACTGTATCCAATAACTGCAGTATTAAAATTTTAGCGCATCCATCGGCATTTATTATCTAAACTTAAAATAGATGTGATTTTAACATTTATAATTCCCTTTAATATATATTGGAGTGATAAGTAGTTCTCAAATGTACTTTTTAATACCCAATAGTCATCTGCCCGTCAGTCTGTGATCAAGTTCACTCAAAAGAGATGAAAACCGTACTTTGAATATGGTTTTATAATCGAATTATTGAAAGTTGGAATTCCACTTATATCATTTCTTGTTCTAATTATACTTTTGTAATAAGAAATGACAAAATTTAATAAATTGAATTTTATGATTTTATAATACTACTTAAACTACATTTAAGTTTCCATCTCTTGGTCTAATAACTGAATTAAATTTATCACAATTTTATTAAAATAACTGCACCAATAATTAGAACTTATTAATGCTCGATTTCAATAAACATAATCATGAAAAATGAAATTAATGAATTATCAAATTGAATTACATACACTATAAACAAAGATTTTCAATATTAAATTTAGTAATAACAGTTCATTTAGGTGATTATGTTACAATCGAAATATCAGTAATTAATATCAGGAGTTATCAATAATTAGATGGGTACCATCGCTTCGCTCCGGAACCCTTGCATGTATAGCATTAAAAAAAAAAAAAACCTTATTTATTTAGCAAATTAATACGGAGATCGGAGAATACACGACTTCCCAGCTCGTTGTGGGCTTATCCGCTTAACTCAGGTGTATTCCGCGTTGGCACTTACACGGGGGCTTGCCGCAGAAACACTTCATTTTTGCATGTATCTTCCAAACGCAGAAACGTTTGTTAATGACTGATATACCGTTCGATAGAACTTTCAAATACCAACATTTTCTCAATATAATGTTCTCTTCCAACTTTTTATACTTTTCATTTAAATTGAGAAAAAGTCAAAATTTGACCCTTTAAAAGGCGCCATCTTGGAAACCAAAAACTTTTTTCGAAAGATTTTTGTAGCATTTGTAGATAAGCCCAATCTAAAACACTCCTGGACCCGCCCGGAAAGAAACCCTATACCCATTCTACAGAGATCATGTGATGTAATAAATATTAAAGTATAGTAGAAACATCTGAAACTGCCTAGTAGGAATATAAACGTTTAATGATATTTAATACAATATTGTTATTTTTATTAGTCTGAGCAATATTTTATTATAAATAAATTAGAAGCATATCTGAAGAACCATATATAACTCTTCCACCAATAGTTCATATTTTATTTGTGAATCTTTGGGAACTTTAATACATATAAATTTATAATTCCTCAAAGTTATATCTATTTATGAAAAGTATCAAAATTCTGTATGATTTTCCTTTATTATTTTTATTTTGGGCTACTATAATTTTACTTTTCGAAATTGAAATAGAATTCTATTCTATGCTATTATTTTATGAAACTTGTATGTGTTTCTCAAAATTTAAAACCACAATTGTTCGAACGTTAATAAATGATCGAACAGACAATAAAATGTCATTCTCTTCTTTTTCATTCCCAAAGTCAAATACTCATTTATTAGATGGAAAAGAAAATCATAGGTGTTAAATTTTTTTAATAAGATTAAATATAGAATCAAAAAATATCTGCAAAAACTCACAGTGTTGATAGACTAGTGGCGACATCTCGTGAACGAAAGAGAAATTAATCACAGTGAAATTCCTTTTTGATTTTATATTCTTTAGTTCAAAACAAGGTTCTTTTTATTGGAGATATCGTTTCTGAATGAATAAAAAAGTTTAAAGCCAAAGAATGGACTGCTTTTGATTAAATTAAAATAGTTTTCCTTTGAATTCGCAAAATTAGACTAAGTAAATTCTAATATATCTGAGGTTAATTTAATTAACTTGAAGCAATTCCTAAGTTAATTGCTTCCAGTCCATCATGTCTTGATTAACGACAAATCAAAATTTTCCTAAATAAAAAAACTCCAATAAACCGAGTTCCAGGAATTCTCAAAAGCGGCGTTGCAATGCAAGACCGAATGGTACGCCTGTAATTTCAGCTTTAAGCTTTAGTACGACTGAAAGGATGAAATTTCAGAATCCTCTTGTCTTAAAATGACTTAACTCAAAGAGTGCATTTCCCGAGCAAAGGAATGTATTGACTGCAGCTGCCGATTCGTAAGACTAAAGCTAATGGTAATCTCCAAGATCTCATCAGTATTCGCATTCAGTGTGGTTTATGCTTTGTTTTCTTTGCAACATTAAACAACTTTCTTAAATTTCCAAAACACAAAACATTCCAGCATTCAAAAAACATTGATTTAACCACCCACAAGTAATAATTTGACTTTGGAATCACTTGAACTTGTAGGATATGTTAACAGACTAGAACTAGTGTAGTTTGAATTATTATATTCTTTGATAATTTCCAAATCAAAGAATGTTATATGGAAATGGAAATACTCGTATATGTCTGTAAGATCTATTTATATTCTTACTAGCAAATATCTAAGCTTTTAATCCGTAGTCAAAAATTGCGGTAATTCTAGTTAATCCAGCATAATGATATATGATAATCCATGGTAATCATTTTCAGATAAACCATTAGAATAGTAGCTCTAACAAAATGAACAAATAAATTAAAAATGAGTGCAAAATAACTATTAGATTCTTCACACAAAAAAGGAAAATTAAACCACAGAGAATTTTGTGATAAATTTTGAAAACAAGAATAGCTTGCCAAAGGAAAATAAACAATTTTGTTAAAAATTCTTCGATTATAAAGTAGTTTTATGAAAATTAAACGTTTGAAACGTTATAGCCTACTTTCTATTAATTTTAACAGGACCCAGGTAGAAATTTATATTGTGGACATTTGATGATCATTTTCATTATCTTTATCGATTGGGTCAGGATTTGTCCGGATAATTAACGATTCAATGTTATTCTCCTTAAGAAAGCAGGACCCACTCTATTGCAACACTCTGATGGAATGTAACATTATTCAAAAAATTTCATGTTTCTAATTCTTAGAATCTACATTATTTAAAAAAAAGAGAATTTTTTTTTGTTTTCTCACTAAGCAAATGTTAGTGTAATTTAAAGAAAAGCAAAAATTAATGTGTCAGTATTTTCAAATGATGATAGCAATGAGTTGTCTTTAAAAAAAAATAAACGCTTTTAAATATAGGTAAAAACTAACTGAAAATTCATATTTACCAAAATATTATATATTTTAAGTTAACAAATCACATATCTGCATAAACATTACTTGTTTTATTGAGATGAAACTTACAGATTTCTCGTTTTCTCCTCAAAGCCTAGAAATTTCAGTTTGATCTTGAAATCTATTGTGTAAGAAAATAAATGAATAGAGGAAGCCAGAAAGAATGTTAGAACCATTCTGCGAACATACATTTACGGATATTAAGATGAATGGTTGCATCGAAGAAAGCAGCGTTTTCCTTACATTCGACAAAGCTTTGTTTACTCGGAATGGTCTTTATTAAATTAGATAATCATAGAAAAACTCCACAGATGGAGCGGTTATTTCTAATTTCTTCCAATCACAAAATTTTTCCTTCTGAATTACATAAAATCAAATTTTAGTATAATTTCGACATTTTTCAATACGACAATTTTCATGTGATTTTCATCACTTTACTGCTTTTTTATTTGGGACAGTTTTTCTTTCGTTATAGAATTTTCTTAGTAAATAAACATCATTTTCACTAAAAATATATTATAAAATATATTTATTCAACAAATTTTCGGAAAATCTTTTCTTCTTTCCTTTTTCAAGTTTTTTCTAACATAAGACTTCCCGAAAATACGTTGAATAAATATATTTTATAATATATTTTTGGTGAAGATGATGTTTATTTACGAAGATAAGATGATTATTTACAAATAAGTAGAAAGGAAATTAGAAAGAAGTTTGGACTTAAAACAGAATTTCCTTATTTTATTTGCTTATCATCAGGAGATTACGTAATTCTGAGACCTTTTAAGGTGATTGTAATTTTCGGATTGTTCTCAGACGGACCTGGGTCCACCAATTTTCTATAGATTAGAATCTCTTTTAATTTCTGAAATGGTTTTTAAATATTGCTGATCAGTTCATCTACTTGGCAATTAACTATCTTTACTATTACCTGCTTTTAATTTAAGATAAATGTTTTTAGTTACCGGTAAATATATGATATAATAATAAGTTTGTAATATAGAAGATAGGCTATTATTCTAACTAATTGAGATAAAGGTTGGCTTAAGTAATCAAACGTACATGTAAATTCCAATCTTAAGCATTTTTTTTTACATGTTGAGTAATAGTTTAGGAAATTTCTCCTTTAAAGATAAACTATGACTTTCCACTTGTTGTAAGCCCTGCTGCATATAAAATCAAAACAAATAATCCCTAGAAAGCAAAAGGAACAATATTTCAACATTACATAAAATGTTCTGAAGTTGATACTGCAATTTTGGGATTGGGATTCTCCATTAATATCATTTGCGATAACTAAAAGAACAACGTAATCTAACAAATTTAACTGTTTATAGAGACTGCTTTAGAGAAGGCCTCAAACACGTTAAGCATTTAATGTCAAGTAAATGCAGTGAGACCAGATGTTTATTGTAATTAATGCTAACCCATCTTGCTGAATAATCGTAATAGAGCGGTCGTTATTATTAAAAACTATGTTTCAAGTGGTTATTCCTGTGACAGATGATTGTTTTATTTTTATTAAACATCCTGTCGGGATAATCATAGGTTTATTCAGATAGTAGTGGAAATCTAACCGAGATATTCAAATTGTTAAAACTATAGATGTTCAATTTTTTTTTTTCCTAAACGTCTTAGTAATCTATCTAAAAACATTTCTCAATAGCTTGGAGGTTATCTGTACCTTCATTCTACTTTTCATATAGTTCTTTTGGCTATTCTCTCTTGGTAGTATTCAATAGTAAATTCTAGGTCCATTTGTTCTTTTTTCTACCATTAGATAGATGTCATGTATTCTGTCTCAGTAATTACTGTTCCAGTTTCAACAAAATTCAGAAGCAAAGTGGTTGATCTTGTAATATAACAATGGAGATGAATGAATGTTAACCTTTCCTGAGAATCAGACGAAGCGACCTTCTGCTCTGTTCCTTAACAGGATTTCCAGATGGACTTTGTAATACCGGATTACCCTATCCATTACATGGTCTCAATTGGATTGTCGTGTTTCAGATGCTAGAATGTGGTCTGAAAAGAAGCTTGATTGATCCGAAGGTCTTCGGCGTAGTTTCGGTTCCTTCCATTCGTCATGGACAAACCGTTGCAGTTATAAACAAAATTATATGCCAGTAAATACATACTGAAGTATAATTAGTCATTTATATATGAATCAATGCGAATCTAACAATGTCCAAGTGCATATAATCTTTCCTATTACGTTGGAAGTTATAATAGTATCTTAATAGATGTAAGATAATAGAAACTTAATAATAGAATAAATACTGAACTTTTCTATAATTCTTACATCTGATTAATCCATGTGAATAATATTATTGTGAATGTATTATTGATGTTTAAAATTGCCTTCGGATGTCATGTTATTTTTTTGCGGATTAAATTTTAATATTGTCAACATTTAATCTTTTATTAAAAAATCTCTTCTAAAATTAAGAAAAATTGCTTGATTATGAGCCATTATTAGGTATTGTTAAAAATTTGTTAGAATTTACACATTATATTAATTTATTGTAAGAATAATATAATATAGGACAAATTAAGACGCAGATTTTATAATTCAGAAACTTTAATTGGTATGTCTAATTAAATAATGATTTCCGTCTTTCGACCAAATCTACTTATGACATTGACGTCGTAATGGAATTCACCAGTGAGTTGTGAATTGAATCGACGTTTTCTAATTTTTCTAGTTTACAGGTTTGCTCATGTAGGCTGTGTAGAGGCTAGTTTTCCCATTTCAATTTTATTATCATTAATTGGCTCGACTAGGAAATTAATAATCTGTGTTTATAATTTTATGATAACATGATGAATGTACAGACAATCAATTACAGTTCTTTCTTCCAAAAGCTGCAACAATCAGCGAATGCGTAAAGGCAAAAAATGCAAAGGATCATCATGTTATAAGAATAGACTACCATTCATCTACGACCTTTCTAATATACAGGATGGCTCGCATAAAACCGGCCCCACTAAGTTTCAAGATATATGTTGTGTGTTCGCTACAAACAGTATTCAACGCTAATGATGTGCGCATGTGATGATGTGAGTTTTATCTCTGGAGGTTGCTGAAATAGAAAGTATACCGCAACAACCCTCGCACCTTGGATCAGTTGCAAACGAATCATACGGCAAGAGATCTAAAAACTACTTCATAAAACTACTTCATGAGTATAAAAAAATGTGGCTTTAAAAATAATAATTTGAAATTTAACTGTGAATAAAAAATTATCAGATTATGGCAACTTAAATTTTGAGAATATAGCTATATTGTTAAGAACATGTTATTATCAAGCAGAAAAATTTGCAAACAAAAAAAGAGCAGACAATGTAATGATGTGTTGGTAACATTTGAGCATTCAAGAAGCACAATGTTATTATATACATTTATTTACTAATGTAGACCTCGAAATAGAGTTTTTATTATTTCTAATGGTTCATATTACTCTTTTGTTTTCTTTCCATAATAATTATTATTTTTTTAAAGCTAAATTAAAGCTTGATTCTTAATTAGAACATTTCCTCGCGAAAAGGAAAGTAATTTCACAATCATTATCATTTTTCATTCACGTTTAAACAACGTTCCTTTGAGGGAACAGAAGATGTTTTCCTTGATTCGATTACATAGTAAAACATAAATAATTCACTGAAATTCTCAAATTTCCTTGCTTCTATCTGCTCTCGCGATTCATCTTCGGTCTCTAATTTATGAAAAGGGAAACGGACAATCTCTCAGGAAGTTGGAAGTTGATTAATAGTGACTATGAACTGAGGAAGCATTACTTTTGCTTATCTGTAATTATTGTCGCAAGCAATGATGAGCCATTTAAACTAGAGGACGTCTGGATCATTTGCATCGAGCTGACAGCCGACTCTAATACGCTAAATGTTTCGGGGTTCGACGATAATAAAGTGACGCAGAGTGTCATTTCGGAGCTGATACATGACTGGATTGTGTCTATATCTCCCCGTGTTCCGTTATTCAGTATCTTGGAACAAGATTCTTCTAAAAATGCATCAGATGAAACGGCAATTTAGTGGCGGTTATGGCTAATCGGTTTAATGTGGAACTTGCGAAATGGTTTTTTAAAATCCAGTTATAGTAGATTTAATCATGTCCATCAGATTAAGAGTGACTTCAGTCACCTTTTCCCCGCGTGTTAGGACTTTTGAAAGTAGTTAAATAAAATTACCTTCATTGCAGATGTTGTATAACAATACCATTGCCATCTGCTACTAAGTGTAACACATCAATTGGGACTGGTAATACCATATAAATGCTTCCAAAATGGCAAAATTGTAAATTAGTGAGAAGTTTGTGAACCTTATTTACTCACTTGAAAACTTAACATAAAAGCAGTTTGTTTTCAAAATGAAGCAGGAGTAGTAATCATGCAGATTCATATGATTTGTAGCATAATCAAAAACGTATTGTTTTATTTTATATTCAGTTTTGAGATTATTGTTAAACTGTAGGAATGGAATATTTTTTTTTTTTATGTTAAGAAATAAGAGATATTTGGTTCCGAATCTGTTAGGAATGACGTAGATAATCTTCAAGTACAGTAGACTCCCTCTTAACCGGATCTCCGCTTTAACCGGCCGATTTTTTTTTATCTTTAAAATGTAAAAAATAGCTAAAAATAAATAAATAAAAAAAATTGTTTCGTTATTTAGTATCGGCATCGTTGAAAATACCACATCCCTCATATCTCATACGGATGGACTGAAAGTTTTAGAAGCGGCATTATGCTATGTGGAGCAGCAGTCATCAGCTTCCCCCGTTGATGTGATGCTGATAAATAAATGGCGAAACTATGCGGCAAGTTACCGAACTTCTAGGCTTCAACAAAAAAAGATTACTCATTTTTTAAAGGTATGTAACTTATAATAGTTATTACATTGAATAAAATGACGCAATATTTTAATTGTGTATTATTTATTTATAAGACAAATACATCCGAACTTTGATTTATTTCACTTCTTCGGATTAACCGAATTTTTGCTTAACCGGCTTACCCTCGGTCCCATTTAAGCTGGTTAAGAGGGAGTCTATTGTGGTTTTATTTTCAATGCTAAATATTCCTTGTTTACACAGTAGTTATCCATAGCTATCAATTTCTTCATGATTACTTTTAAGTAAATATACGGTTAACTAAGATTTAGCTGCAAGTTGCAAGGAAGAATCTTTTACTAAATTAAGAAAGAAACTGAGTAAAGTAAAATTTAAAGATAATATTTGAAACTTGATATTATTAAAAGAAGAAAATACGAGTAGTTGGATTTCTAAACTTTTAAAATTGTCACATTTCTCTCTAGAACCATGTGAATGTGAATGTTCTTTTTGTATTTCTTGATCTGGAAGTGCAGAATTGCTTGTCAGGAAGGTGAGGTCTGAAAGCTGAAATGAAATATGGTATCTTTTAGAAAAACCAAAAAAAAAAGAAAGAAAAAAAAAGAGTTACGAAATTTTTATGTAAATTACTATTTCTGTATTACTTACATTAAAATTTTACGTAAATTGATTTTTTTCTTTTATTTGTTGTTGTTTTACGACAAAATGTGATCTTCGTGTAGGAAGGTCCGTGTTCTATAGATCTCTATTGTTCCGAACATGGCGAATCCCCAGAAGACGTCATAAGGGAAATATACTGAGGTGGCTTCTCGTTGCCTTCCTCAGGATATCATTAAGGAATGATTTCAGACCTGAAGAGAAAGAAAAAGAAGCAGACAAAGACAGGAAAGGAAGTTTTTCAGAAGCATCCATGCTCAACCGGGATTTGAACCCAGGATCCTACTTGCCTACCTCATGCAAGGCCGCCGCCTTGCGCATAAGTCCACGTCAGAACATCTTTCTTTTATTAACTAGAAAAAAATTACTATAATAGGATTTCTCTATCTTCTCTGTCTCTTTTTGACTAAATGTAATTACCATCACACTAATTCTGTTAAAAAGTTTCTCCCTTCGATAGGCCATGGCTGGCCTGTGGGATCGCGGGAGGTCAGGCTCCCGCAGCTCGACCAACGGGACGAAGTTGGGGCCGGGGGGTCAGCCCGACGCCCGCCCGCCTTTAACTCCCGGGAAAGAAACCCGGTACCCATTCTACAGAGGGCTGGGTAAACCCTAGGACCCGTTTGGAGGAGTCACACTAATTCTGAATAGACCAAAAAAAAATTCTTATGACAAATAAAAATATAAAAATTTGCAATTATGTAAAATTTCTGAATGCTGTAAAAAATCTCCAAGTTTTTTGCAATTGTTTCAGAAGTCTGCTGGGAAAACGTTGAATGGTTGAAGAAAATCAGAGGTTCAAAGATAGGGTTTCTGGGAAACAACAAACCATTAGTATTCATTGGTTTACTTCGTTCCAACTTTTTATACTTTCCTCCCGTTCATTTTAAAAATGAAAAGAAAAGCGAACCAATCTAAAGATGGATTTCGGGGGATACATGGCGAAATTGAGAACAAATCTTCTCAGTAAATTAAAGAACTTTGCCCATTTGTTTCCTGTTGCAAAATGAAAGATTATCAATTTCCTTCCCCTTGCTGTAATTGTTCCTGGAATGCTAAAAACCACTTTGTTTTATATTACATTGTTCAAAGACGAATTTTTCTTCCTTCTGTTTTATATTCATTTTATTCGATATCAACCCATGATTTGAATGAATTTTTTCTTTCAATATGTGTGTGTAGACTACTGGCAGCATATGAATCTGGAAAAAAAAAATAATTACTATATAATAGCGAAAATCAGTAAGTTTGTTTTCTTATTTGTCAGTCAATAACTTCTCAACGACGCATCGGATCGGAATAAAATTGTGCATGCAGGTAGTCTAGGACACGGAATACGTAGACTACTTTTTCATTCCGATCGATCAAGTAGTTCCCCTGCCATGAATGAAAAACTTCTCAGAACTATCCATACTTGGTGCTAGCGCAGTTGTCAATGAATGCATTTAAAACATTCTTAAAACTGGCGATAGATGGCGCCCTTGCCGTTTAAATCGCGCCACAGATCTGAATTTACGATACGGTTAATTAATATGTTGGATTTCAATATTGTACTGCATGTATTGTTTAAAATTTAAACTTCCATTTAATTTCAGTTCTACGTTTCAGTTTTTATTCGTTTTGATCTAATTTGATTTTTCGAATACAATGCTTCCGGAGCGTTTTAGATAAGTAGAAATTACAATAAAGTTTCATGATTTTTTTCTGTAGCTTTGAAATTTATATGAGGTAGATATTATTCCCGATTGAGCCTTTGTGGCTCATGTGGAAACATTTCAATAAGCTTTGTCTGTTGAGATTAGTTGATTACTTCAATGCTCGCCTGCTTTTACCCCCAGGAAATATTCTATTTTACATATTCCCATTCTACAAAGAGCTAGCTGAACCCTAGGGCCGTTCTGGATAAGAAATAACCTAAAAACAAATCCTACGACCTTGCAGCCTAGTCTATTCCACTGGATCTCCGAAATACACAATGTTATTTCTGTTTGGTTTTTCTGCATATGCTGTTAGTTGAAAATTATCTAAACTATATTTTGTAGTTTCCATTCAAATATTCATAATTTGAAAATGCAAAAATCGATGCTGTTTTCTTGTCTGTCTCAACAACTGGTGACCCACATGACCGATATTCGTGAACCACAGTACAGTGAAATAAACCACGATTAATGAAATGTAACGGGAAATTTCACATTTCAAGAATCATTTTCATTTGGCTATTGACTATAGTACCATTATTGTTACGTGGTCTCCATTAATTGCTATTCGAAATTAATACTCTTTCCAAAGATGTTAGATATGTCCTTATCAACAAATCGATTAAATGTTCAGAGCAAATTTCAGATTTCTTTAGTTTTTAATAATAATTCAGAAAACGCTGTACAGCAGTAATTTTTTTTATTATTTATATCTTATTATTATTATTATTAGTAGTAGTAGTAGTATTTTATTTTATAACTTCCTTTTTATTAATGGTTGCTCCAAAGAAATGATATAAAGTTAATTTTACGACAAATATTAAAACAGAAATTTTAAAACAGTTCTTGATATCTTTTTTGTTCCAATTTTAAATTATGTTACTTACACCAAATTCTTCAGCGATCTTCCTTCTTTCCACCTCGAATATGTTAGACAAATATAAACTCTTCTACACATCACATAAGTATTTATTAAATACTAAAGACAAAAGACAAATTTTCAGGAACATACATTTTCCTTTTTTCAAGTCAAAAATTAGAATAAAGTAAAAAACAAACTAAAAACGGCTGAACAGCATAATAAAATAAAGGCATGGAACAATTGTTGTTATAGTAATAATTTAGTATAAAAAGATGTCAATTTATTAACAATAATTACTAATTAATTAATCATTCATATATATTATTAATAATTTATACCAAATTCTTCAACGATCTTCCTTCTTTCCATGTATTGTAACAACAATTGTTCCATGCCTTTATTTTATTATGCTGTTCAGCCCGTTTTTTGTTTGTTTGTTACTTTATTCTAATTTTTGACTTGAAAAAAGGAAGATGTATTTTCCTGAAAATTTGTCTTTTGTCTTTAGTATATAATAAATATTTTAAATACTTATGTGATATGTAGAAGAGTTTATATTATGTTACTTAGTTATTGATGAAAATAACAATGAGATATCTTCTTGATATTTCTTCTTTAAATACGCAAGAAAATATTTTTAATTACAAATTGGAACAAATGTAAAACCTTCGAAAGCTTATTTATTTATGAATTTAAGTTGCTCGACTCACCGCTAGGGGGTGTTTTGATAAAATTTCAAATTTAGTTTCTGATTTGCAAGATATACTTTACATTTTATTTTAATTTTATTAGCATTTGATATTGGTATATTGATTTAGATTTGTTTTAGATCAATTATAATTTTTAAAATTTTTAAAAAATTTAGTCAATTTTTTTCAACTAACATTGGATTTGTCTCTTTATTTTATTGAAAGATGAAAGTTCTAATACGTCCATTACGGCGACATGAAACTTCTTTCCCAAAAATATAGAGGATCAGTAATGGAATAAAGTTGTTTTGAATGTGCTCGAGATACTTTAAACACATCCCTATATCTTCCAGCACTCTACGTATTGAATCAAAAAACAACTTTGGAAATAAAAACATAGAAAGTACAAGTTCTGCCTTGCAAAAGTTGCCATGTGTACTTTGTACAAAAGATTTCCTAATATGAATTTCATGTAGCCATAACATTAAAGATATCTCAATGTTTGTTAGTTGAAGTAAAATAGTTAAAGGTTTAGAAAACATTTGCGTTATTACCTTGCAAAATGTGTTTCTGTATTTGCAAATGGCAAATTTTCTGAACTGCTTTGTAAATTATGGACGAGAGAAGATTACAGCCGGAATTTCCACGAACTTTTAGCTTCAGCCTCATTACTAAATGATTTCCATTCATTATGTATTCGGAGTGACGTTTGTTGGTTACGGTATTTAATACCTGGTGTGTATTTAATTCTGTGTGGACAGCGCTACGAGGTTGCGTCATGTCAGTCGTCAATCTTTCTGCATAAAAGTTTTGAAACGTCGTCCATCTCCGTCATTTCTGATACTGCTGCGTCTCCTGTCAGCAGATATATAGAACTGATTCTGTCTCGAACTTTAAAAGGTTCACGTGCCCACTAGCTCTTTCCATTACTCTTGATCTTAACTGTACATGTTGTAACTTACAGGGTCAGCTGCAGAGAATTTAGAGCACTTAGACTGCAGAATTCGATTTTCACGTTCATTACCAAATAATGCGAAGCTTTGTTCTTACTCTTCAAAGAGTTTTCAACTTCTTATGACCTAACATGAACAATATGAATTAACAATAATACACATTAATTTTAAACAGGAATTGGGAATTTTATTTCCTTAGCAATTTTAGCTTTATATATATTTGCCTAATAACGCCCTAGGTTTTCTTCAGGGAATTCAGCGATTTTTTTTCTAGCAGCACAAGCATTGCAATTGTGAATATTAAAAATTCCATTTTATTTTTACAAATATAGAATAACAGACAGCCGGAAAATAATTCATGAATTAAAAAAAATGAATTATTTTTATTTTTATTTAAAAAAATACAAAGAATGAAAACAGCACTATTTACAGAATGTTAGTGATATTGTAATATTTACACTACTGTAATGTATCTATTAATTGTACGTAAAAATGATTTTCAGTACATATTCCTTCGAAACGTTCTCGAAAATTGTGCTTACTAAGTATTTGATTTCTGTTTTAGTAATCTGTTACGTAAAACAATGCTAATTTTATGATTTTGCTTAGAAAGTTATTTGGATTTCAATACTGTGTGAAACAATACTAAAATCGCATACAAAATGCTTTAAGTGTAGTAAAAGGATTTAAAATTCCAGTGATATCTTTTCTATCACACTTTAGAATATAATCAAGGTATAAAGAAATAATAATATAACTTATACTGACCACCGACACACTTGTCTTTGGATTAGTTGATGTTAGCATTATTTTTTCTAGGTTAACACTTTTATATTTTGTATGTGTGTCTATCAGCTTTCATTTGTCGAAATAGCAAAGTTCCGTTCTAGAAGACCTACTTTCGATTGCATACAAAGTACAAAGGTTTCCACCGTTAAATAAGCGTTTTAAAAATGCAGCACGAGATTATAAGAGTAATAAAAATAAGATGAATTATTTTTGCCTCAAATTTATTTGTTAAATTTGAAACTAAATATACCTAAACAATAAATGTATACATATTATGTATGTTTGTATGTTCTCCACACAAATTTACACCATGTGACTGTTTGGAACCAAATTATGTGTAGATACTCTCTACTATCGTAAGTAAAATGTAGGCTACCTTGAATCCCGGTTATAACTCTCAAGAAGGTGAAAAGGGTTGAAATACCTTAAATACCCTAGTGACGATAATGGGAATTACACAGGTACTGGTCTGCAACATTTGGAAAGGTTTGATGTGATAGGATTGTGGAGAAGAGGAGAACCAGGACTCCCGACCCTTACCACCCCCTTCCCCTCCCCGGGCAATGCCGGGTACTTTAAGCTAGTTGGATAGATAAATTCAGTACTGCTGTAATTCATGAAGATAATAAAATAACGTTTATCTATAAAATCTATTCAAATCTTGAATCTTGGACATTACAATTCAAAGTGTGTAAATTTTGATATAATTGGTAAAAGTTCAAGTTATGTGTGTGCTGTAAAATTTCCCTAATTCGATTTAATTTGCAGAGAGAAACGTACTTAATTGCTTTATTAAAGCTAATATGTATTTAAAAAATTACTTTTAAGTTTCTATAATTGTTATAATTATTTTAAATAGATTCAAAATGAAACTTAAATAGCTTCCTTAATTGATAACGAATACAGTTTATTGAGATGTAAATGGTTTAAAAGCGAGGTTTTTATATACCATTATCTTTTTATAAACTACTGAACTGAGTTAAGCCTGAAAAGAGTCTTCTGGGGTGAAATCTTGTTGAGTGAACCACAAGGGAACACTTACTTTTCCTGTAGGTAAACTCCAAGAAGAATAATCCCGTTCAGCATCCCCAGGGTACAATTACTCCTTTTAAGGAATTCTTAATCTCACTTGAAACTCACTTTTGCAAATTGTAGGCGTTTCAGGCGTTGACTCCTATTTCACGAGATTTAGAGTAGGCCTACAAAAACACTAACCAAAAATATTATTTTTTGATTAATATTTAATATAAACAATTTATATACAAATAATGTACGAAACAAAATTGCTGATTTCCAAAATTTATTGTTTGGGGAAATTATTTTTCTGTTTATAGTTGTTTTCGTGATTAATAGGATTTCGTATCACGGTGATTAATAACTTTTACGATAATCCCCAAAGCGATTACAATTTTTTTTCAATTCGTTATTTCAATGGCTTGATTTTGGTAGATATTGTAAAAGAATTTTTGTCAATATTTTGTGTTTTGAAATCATCACTATTTGGATATATAATAATAATAATAATAATAATAATAATAATTTTTTAATAAGTATTCCACTCATAATTGAGTACTACACAATAAAAACAAACAAGAACATATAAGGTACAGAAAAGAATCTTAATTTAAATGAAAAGAGTGAAATTTGGGAATTTGAAATTAAAGATCACATAATACAGATCTCATTGAAACATCGTTGGGCGATTTAGTTTATATAAAAAGTTCATAAAAGGTTGATATGCCTTTCCTTCAATTAAAAGTGATAATCTGCAAGGCCAAAGAATTTTCAGATAATTTAAGTTTAAAATGAGTTCAATTCTAGCTTTATCAAATTTACTACAAGCATAAATTATATGGTTAACAGTTTCTGTTTCTCCGGATTCACATTCACAAAAGGCTCTGTTTGTAACATTCCAGGCTGCTAGGCGGACTGTGAAGTTACCATGGCCCGAAAGGTATTCAGTTATTTTAAAGTTAAGTTCAAGATTTTCACAAGATTGTCGATGGAAAATTATTGGAAAGAATTCTTTTGTAATTTGACCTTTGGTGGTATTTATCCATTTTGTATTCCCACTTCTCAATTGCGTATTGTTTTAAGTAACCTTTTATCGTTTGTAAGGGATAACTTTTATGGAAATATTTTGCTTGTTCATAGTTCACTGCTGCTTTAGCTTCTTCGTCTGCTTTTTCATTAACTTGTATTCCTGTGTCCAGGAACCCAATAGAAATTAACAACGTTTTTAATGTCTTTCAATAATGAGAAGATGCTTTGAATTCTATCTTCTTTATGTAAGTAGTTACAGAGAGAAAATAGAGCTGATTTAGAGTCTGTATGAATGTTGTATGTTTTTTCTACAGTTTGTAAATTGAAAATCCACATAACAGCTTGAAAAATAGCTTCTACTTCTGCTTGATAAATACTTGTATAGTGAGGAAATGTAAATTTTTTAATATACGTGGGGTTATCATCACAGTTATTTATAATACAGACACTTGCTCCGACTTCATTAATGGACTTGGAGCCATATGTTAGTATCCGTAGGCTTAGTGGTGGATAAAGGCTCGAAATAAACATTAAGTTGTGTCCAAAGTGTTGGATTCCTGTATGTAACTTGTTGTATCAGTTGGAAACATATTTATTGCAAAATCCCAAAACAGTTCCTTATTAGGTTCCATAATTCTGCCAGCCTTGGCGTAGAAGGAAAGACATTTGGATATATTACATCAAGAATTTGTTTGTTTATTTATATTTTTATAATGAATTTGATGTTGGAGCACTTGCTTAACTTGGGTTCTTAATACATTCTTGTTTTGGAAGTGCTGGTGATCTAAACTGTTGATATACGAAGGTGTTTTTCAGCTACGGGGATCAAATTTTTTACAGTATTTGCTCAATACCGTACGATTATCTTAGGATATTTTTTCAATTCAATTATCATTCTTTTTCAATTAAAAGCTGTTTATCCTCTAGTCTTCTCTAATCTTTATCTTAATAATGTTATCCATAGTACCTTCATGGTATAGGTAAACTTAAAGAAGCACCACAGTGCCCTTTTTTTTAGTAACTGGAATGGTAGTACTGTAAAACAAGGGACAAAACTTTGCATTTTGAAGAGCCGGATACAGTGGCTAATATGATAACTTTTCACTGTTACCAATTGACAGAATCATAGGTTTCTGTAACAATGTAACCGTATTTACATATAATATAAGTTGTTGTTGGATTTTTTTCCTGAGTTTTTTCATTTCAATAACATAATTGCCTACACTGCATTACAAGTTTCTATCGACCATTTATTATTGATTAGCAATGCCATTTACTGACATTTGATTTAGTAGTAAAGAGCAGTAATACTTAAACTTTATTATTAAGGTTCATCTAATAAAACGTAAGAATAAGTCAAAATCATATTAACTAAAACAATAATAGTTTACTTAAATTTCAATTTCCATTTAAATTTCTTCCTTTCGATAACTTGAAGACTTAACTTAAAATATCATAAAGGATGTTTCATTTTCAGGTATAAAGGAGCTTTAGGTTTACAGTTTCACTTATTCCTTTATTCACAATAAAGATAAAGAAAAGTTTTATTAATAATCAAATATTGAAATTTTTATACTATTAGAAAATTTTGTAATACGACATTTAAAAAAAAGTAATATTTTGTTTTTGCTTTGCTTTTCAGGAGAAAATATTCAGACTTTCGACTTTAAATTTTTATTTAAAGTTTTTATTTTCAATTCATTTAATTTTTGATAATATATAAATTAATTCATGATTTTAGAAATAAAAAAAAAGTTCATTTCCTTTTATGGATATCTATTATTATCCGGTTTTTCTTTAACGGGATTTGCTAATTTAATGTTCATTACCGAAAAACTCAGCAGTTGCCCATTAACTGTACAATCTTTCCATCGGCGTTGAACCGATTTTTCCATTCACTTATTTTGCATTTTCCTTCTTGCGATCGCCCTTCGCTGCTAGATCTATCGATCGCAAATGCTCGCCGAGCAAATCCATCATGGAGCACTTAGATCTTATGAAAGCAAGATAATTTTTATTATCTCTAAGTTCATGCCTTCCCTCTTTCGATAACCTGAAAGAAAAAGAACTGTTGTCGATTGAGAAGAAAAACGCTGGGAATTATGGGACGAAATTATTTGTCTACAGAAACGATTTCTGTATTGTCTCTGTATTGCTCTTTTGCCAAGAAGAACCAGAAGCAATTTTCATCTTCAGTTTGTCTCACCTTTATCGATTTTTTAAACAAAGACAGGAGAAGAAAAAGCTAAGGATATCAATCGAAGAAAGATTGAAGAATGGCTCCTGCTGTGAATATTCTCAATGGAAATTGGTTAGATTAACGTAACATGTAATAATCTCGTTTAAAAAATATATCTGCATGTTAAGCACAATTGTCAAGGAAAAGGTTTGGTCTAAACATAAAATTAATATTTTAAAGGCAGAGAGAAAATTCACAGAAAAAGAGATGAAACAAAAATATTTTAGAATTATTTTTCAAGTTGAAATCTCGAAAATACGACAGTCTTTGCGTCCATTTCGCTGTTTTTAAGATAATAGAATTGCGATTTGATGCTGAATTTAAAACGAGAATAATAAAATAAAGATAAAATAAACTTCTCGTAATAATGTTTTGTGATTGTAAAAATAGTACGCGGAACATGAGGGCCATTTTGGCAATTTTTGTAATACAACAAAACACTAATTATATAGAAGCTGAAAGACTAATTCATCTTTACAAAATCTGGGTCTTTGTAAACAATAATATTTGAGTCTACATCAAGTGGGTAGAAGAAAGCTATCTTATATCAGCATTCAAGTCAACAAAGATATTATTTTGGCATAAATAATAGAAAAAGCTAAAAAATTAGCTTCTTACTTTAGTATTAAAGAATTTGTCAGTAAATCTTTGATCCAAAAGAATTTAAATCAACTTATATAATTGGCCAAGTTCGTCTGTCTGTCTGTCTGTAACTCGATATAATTAACCTATTAAGAGGTTCTCAATGATACCATTGAATCAAGGGTACTCAAATTGGATGAAAATATTAGTTCATTGTGTCATTCCATGTTGTTTCCATGAAAATTTATTCTTGGGAACTGACCTCGACAACTGAAATTCTAACAAAACATACGTTCAAAACCAAATAATTTTGTTACCACTGCATCCATTTTAATGAAATTTCGCGTACTTACTCAGTTGTTTACGCTGATTTCGAAACTCAAAACCATTTTTGCCGTAGAAGCTTCGTTCACAAGTTAGCACAGTATTTAGATTACATTTACTTTATATTTGATAGTTGATAATAAAATGATTTTTCAGATTTTTTTTTCGGCTGACAGGCTTTGCTGCTAGTATTGCAATAAAAGGCGAAAATATACTGTTTACAAAAACTATTCGGTAAATGACATTAAACTTTGAATTAAATTGAAATAAGGAGGCATCTTGCATTATATATCAAATTATCAGATGCATCAAACTCAAATCGATGGTGCAGATCGATATTCTGCAATTGGGTTTCAAGCCATGCTATTATCGGTATTTTGAATAAAAAAGTGTTGTAAGCAATTTTGAATTACAAAATTCACTTGTATAAGCTTTTGGATTAAAAAAATAACCCGAAAATTTTTAAAATGATAAATTACTACTTGTGTATATATTTGGATAAATGATCATGAAAAGAGATTTTAAGCAAATTTCTGAGGGTATAGACGCTGTTAAGTATTATGTAAGCATTCAAGGGGACGGGAGGGGATTCAAGCGTTGCTTGATCAGAGCAATGTTCATGTAAAAAAGAGAAACATGCACGCCAGAGACTGCGCTGCGCGAAATAGACTTTTTCCTAAGTATTTCATGAGTAATGTAACAAATTAAATATAATAAAATTTCATGAGTACTTTTATTATATTTAATTTGTTACATAATAATTGAGAAGTGAATATCATGTATTTCTGACTGTTTTAATTTTTTGTTCAGTGGTATTATCTGTTGATGGTTTGGCAAATCTTAAGTAAGCACAAGGGGTGGGGATGTCGGACATCTGCTTATTTTTGCTTACAAGGTGCAGAGGTCTAAAATGACTAAAAATGAGTGTATATAATACTTTAACGGCCGTATACGATAATTTCTATATGTTGTATATTTTAGATTTTACAATTAAATAGTCTTAGGATGTAATTTATACAGAGTGAGCAATTTAAAACCGGCCCGCCTCAGCTAGTCTGTGCTGCAGCCTATCGGTTGTCGTTGTAACGCTACTATCGATTGTTTCCACCTCGCTCCACACAGCCACTCATGCTGCAAAGAAATGGAAACGCAAAACTTCTTAATATTCACTTTTATTCCTGCAATTTGACGTGTTACTTTTACACATGTGCTCTAAGTGAGCTCCCTGTGCAATATGGTCTCAAATGTAAAGAATGGAGTATCTTTCCGACATAATGTGTATTTCACACCACTTTGTTGTGCCAATAGAAACAATGGCTATGAACGCTACAATTGCAACTAGACTGTACAACCGATATGCAGTAACATTGACCACATGAGGCGGGCCGGTTTCAATTTGTTCACCCTGTATTATATACTTAATTCTTTATATTACTTAGCTTATACTTTTTTTTTAAATGTAAAAGACTGATGTATAAGTCTGATTTTGTGAATTCTATGGATTTCTTTTAAGAAAAAAAAATGATCATTAATGGCATTAGATTAAATTCTATCTTGTTAATAAATTCGAAATAATTAATCATACAACTGAGGATTCCAAACAAAAAAATAACATTAAAATACAAACATATATTAGTAAACGGGAAAGACGTTTCAGCTCCTTACAAAACGATTCCACACAAGAAATCCCACCTTGGGAACAATCTTTTAGTAATTTTATTCTTTTTGCTTTAGATATTGTAAGAATAATCTAATGTTTGCCATACCCTGTAGTATGCATTGGAGTTTTTGTATTTGAATAGACTTAAAATTAAGTAGACTGGTAAAATTTGCATGCATGTGTGGTTGTATCAAAACTGCATAGCCTACAAAAAAGTTTAAGTTAAAACTTTACCGTAGATATAGGTAGACGTATCAAGAAAGATCTCTAGTGATTTTTTTATACATAGGACCTAAAGATAATGAGGCAAGTCCGAAAAACGGCCCTACCATGTTGTCCTAAAATGAAGTTGTTATCTTCACTTCAAAAATATTAATTAAAAACTATAAAATAATCTACAGGGTTAATCAAAATGATTTGAACAATTTCAAAAATTAAATGTCAAAAATTGTGTTGAATATTTTATTAAACAAATTGTACATTTGGAAGTTTCTTTTTCCAGATCTCATAACTTTTCAATATGAGCACCTTTCGTCACACCTGAACACAGTTCTCAAATTCCTCCCAAACGCGAAGTATCGTAGGTCTATCGATTGAAACAGTTGTATCCCTGATGCGCATCTTCAAGTCGTCCAGATCTGTTGGCAAGAGAGGTACAAACAGCGTGTCTTAACATACCCTACTCCCCCATAAGAAGAAGTTTCAAGGAGTGAGATCAGGGGAACGGGGTAGCCACGTCATCAACAGTTGAACAACCTCTAGCAGCTATGTTGTCTAGAATGCCATATTGCGGCCGAAAGCGGAAGTTATATGTCTAACGGCGCATCATTCCATTCGATAGGTCCATGCAACTTCGCATTTGAGAAGAATTTGGGTAACGTGTTGACTTTAGTCGTGTGACGAAAGGTGCTTCATTGAACACTTATGAGATTTGAAAAAAAAAAGTT
The DNA here is from genome assembly GCA_023159025.1 of Thereuonema tuberculata. NCBI lineage: Eukaryota > Metazoa > Arthropoda > Chilopoda > Scutigeromorpha > Scutigeridae > Thereuonema > Thereuonema tuberculata. The sequence continues at coordinate 31,899,281 of JAFIDM010005346.1, read as the reverse complement.
GCTGTATCCAAATGTACAATTTGTTTATTAAAATATTTTCAATACAACTTTTACAGGGAATTTTTGATAAAAAATTTTTATTTATAAAAAGGGAGATCGAAAGGAGTGTAAAACGAGGTATTGCTGTAATGCCGTCTATCGCTAGAGTATATGACAGAATTTTTAAAAAAAAGAGTTGAACAACAAATATTTGAGTCAGAAGTATATACTATTTATGTTAAAATTTATTAGATATAAATTATAAAGACAGTGAATGATTTTACAGGAATCATTCCTGTTTATTTTAGTATCTATCCTTATCATTGCGATAAGAAGCAAACCGCATAGAAGCCATCCGCTTGTGTCTGCCGTCTATGATCAAGATATCATAAAATATTGAACTACACAGCTAAAATAACTTAGAAATTTTTAAAGGCTTAAAAGGACAATTCCTACTGGTTTTTGAAAAGCTCGGATCAGTAATTAAAAAGCTGAGGGCCTAAAACGTTAATATAATTGAATGAGCAAAATTTTATGTGCTCTTAAAGTGCTGTTATTCAAAAACTATTATTCTAACTATATTCTGTTCGTTAGATAGTTGTGTTCTCATAAATATGAAAAAAAAAAATTGTAAAATACCTTAATTTTTTTTATTTTTTTTTTGGGGAGAGCGATCTTGATTGTTTTGTTTTTTTTTTCTTTTTAATAGGGAAATTCTTATAACTTTATTAGTTCAAGCACTTAAAAATTTATTAATAACTTATTATAGATTGCACTTTGATATCCATCGCAGAAACAATCAAAGTTCAATTAAATTAAAATTTATGAATTGTCATTATTATTTTGTAAATCTTTAATCTTGAAAGTTTCTTTTCCTAAGAAACTTTTTTGTTTTACTCAGGGTAATGAAGCTTTTGCTGTAGTTTTATTTATGTTTTTACTGAGTTTTGTTCTTTTAGTGGATGAAGTGAAAATTGAAGAAAACTTTTAGTTACAGAATCTAGAAATTGCGGAATTTCTTTTTGAATTGCAGGTTATCATTACATTCCGTTGTCAAGGGAGGCGATTTGGATGAATAACCGTTTTAAATGAGATCTCCAGAGGCTTTTCCATATAAGTTTGGAAGTGTAATTATATGCTGAGATTCTCTTTGCAAAAAGTTTTCCTTAGACTATTATTTACTGCATCCTGCATTTGCCAGAAATAATCAATTTTGAACCTTAGGTCCTCCTATCTTCTATATCCCCGAGCATTCAGGCGAAAAAGTTGAATAGTGAAAGTTTGGCAGTTTTCTTAATGCACTAGTCCGTATATTTTGGCAAAGTGCCTTTGAAAAGTTGAGAGTATTTCAAAACCCTCCCTTGATAGACACTATATCAGATCAAAATTTTATAAAAAAAAAATAATTCCGAATCTCTGCATTCTCCTCTATTGTCTCCAAATTCTGTTGCATTGGATTACCCGTAGTACCCATCTTCCTGAGTGCTTGCAGACAGGGAAGGAAAGAAAGGGAAATGGACCGTAAAAAATATAAAAAATTATCCATTACCATTGTAATTTTACATGGTATAAAAATATTAATTTAAATAAGATTTATCATATTTTTAATTGTTTTATAATGTTTCTTTTTCTCATAAAGGAATCAATATAAGTTATTGAGTTACTGTTAGCAAGATAAAATTGTCAATAAGAAATAAAAGTGAGAATTTTATAAGAAAAGTTGAGTTTTATCTAATTTCAAATGAGTAGATAGTATCCAAAATTTTGAAATTTAATTTAATATTTTGATATAATGTTGATACTTTGCAATTCTATACTCTGTAAAATTTAATTAGGGTCTTATATTTATTCAATTCAGTATATATTTTTCAATTGCAGTGTGCATAAGAAAATAAATTTTTCCTTCAAAACCTAGATTTTAAGCTTGCTTAAATTAGATATACAAGCAAAATATTTGCCACCACATTACTTTTAACCGATATCTTGTCAACTATCTTCACTCAAAATGCAACGTTAAATAATTCCTACCTCAATTGTTTTCAATAAGCTTTGGCAATGCAGAGTAGAACTGTTTGTTTACAATGTAAGCACAGAACCAGACAAAAAAAAAATAACAGGGGATGGCAATGTGTTTTTTGGCAAAGGGAAACGGCGAAGCAAGGAGAGTGTTGACAAAAATGAAGCTGATAAGAGAAATCTGGAAGAACGTGAACAACGTGCTGTTATGATCAAAGAAGCGAGTGCCAAAGAACGAAGGTGTCAATTCAATTGTCAACAGCTTTCAAAATCCCGAAAATTACTGCTCTTCTTAATGTTAAGTGCTACATCAAAGGCAACAAGTAGGGTTTTTGTTAGAAGAACGATGTTATAAGAAGTTCCTGCAACAAAGCCAAGTTGGCGGTAAATTCTGAGGGGAAAGATAAAGAACTGATTGCAAGACAATTCCTCTAACTCTGATCTCTGTTAAATGAATAGAACTTTGATTTTTGGTACGTTATAGTAAGTAAAGTATTCTTCTTATTAGGAGCTCTGATTCTTATTGTTTTCTAACACGATCACAAGTAAATTTAATTTCTATCTGTAGCAGTAGAATTGGATTGCCATATTACATTCGAGTTAAGTGCAAATCATTTTAGCTTTTGATTTGTTTTACCTTATATAGGATTTTTTTCTTTATATTTTTCTTGTTACTGTTCCAAACTCTTCGAAGATTAGTTTTCCATTTCAACCATAAGATTGAAATAAGTTATATAAGGATATAAATATGGGGGTGGGAGGAAACGTTGCTAAGCTGTATAATAAACGACAGATTTTTTGAGTCAGGAGACATGGACAAATATTAACACATTAATTTCATTCTATAGAAATATCAATTCTGGTAGTTATATATAAATGCTAAGCAATCGCAAACAATATTATTTACTCATATTTCTAGTTTTCAGTGTTAATTGTATTAATTTCAATAATCACAATATACATAGAGAGAAAGCGAGAGAGACCAAGTGTTTTCAAAATCGTAACTGATTATTGTTTGAACCAGGTATGCTAAAAGCTATTTTAGCATATATCTAGTCACTTTAGTCAACTAAGCGCTCAAAGCTATTAAGTTACATAAATAATTGCTTCAGAAATACAAAAATACTTTTGTAGAGTAACCTTTCTGTAAAATCGTATAGTATTATTTTACTTTCAAAAAAGGTACCCGAATGCTGTTCCGTTGCGTTCCAGCCGGAAAAAAAGCCATGGTTTTTAATTACTTTGAACGTATTAAATGATTAAATTCTTAATCTTAAGAAAAATTTGCTGGTCCAAACTTTCGTTAATCCCTGACTCAAATCTAGCATTAAAACTGGATTGAATTCTTAAATATATTTATTCGCCACGAGCATTAAGCGTAATCCAGTGACTATCAATTTATACCCGATAATAATTAGAAAGAAATAGAAAGATTTTACGTGTCCTGCACATAACTTTGGATTTTTCAAAAATAAAGCCTGCGCACCTAAATAAAATTGTAATTTTTTTTTAAATTTACAAACTAAGAAATTACACCACGACCTAAAAGTCTTGAGAAGGACTTCTCTGCATGTAGTCGAAACCTTGGTCGTGGTGTAATTTATTAGTTTGTAAATTTAAAAAAAAAATTACAACTTTATTCAGGTGTGCAGGCTTTATTTTTAAAAAAATCCGTAATAATTAGAAAGTATGAACATTTTTTATTTACTTTTTATATCAATTGTGATGCAGAAAGAAGCAAACACTTTCTGCGAGCCACATACGTATTACACATTAAAGAGTCGCATACCGCTCGCGAGCTGCAGTTTGATCACCTCTGATTAAACAAACATATTAATGCAGAAGTAATCCATTTTAACTGTATGGCAGTTTTCCGTTGAGTTATCTGAAATACCAATGTTGAATGATTTTAGGGCTTTACATTGGATGTTATTATATTCAATGTGAATAATGCGGAAATTACTTTCGAATCTTCTCAGAGTAATTCTGATTTTATTGCAAGTAATCAAAGATAAGAAAAAGCTTTTTCAAGGAAACTCGTTCAATAACTCTGGCAAGTGAAAAAGGAAGAACAACAAGGGGTCCTTTAGAATTAATAATAACAATACAAAAATTTCGTTATTTACGATTACATATTAAAGCTTGGGCAGACGAAGTAGAACTCAGCAATGAAGCCCAATGAAGGCTGCTTTCGGTATTACTAAGAGCTGACAAAAGCAGAATTTAATTAATTCAGCTAATTTAAGAAGTTGATAAAGCTTTAATTTATTCCATTTTCTGCACGTGGATTTGCTGACTTTTGCTGTGTAATGTTGGAAAATTAATATGAAATATAATTAAAAAAATTGTTTTCAATGTAGATAAGCAATTCTTCAAGATGACCATTGAGCCTTAAATTAAGCAAAAAATAAAAGCTCGAATGCTGTATAGATTTGTACTCTTGAACCGTACATCTTTCTTACTCATAAAATGATTTATAAAATCACTACTAAAAGTCATAGCTTTTTAGCAATCATTCGTAGAAAAGAGAGGCTTATCCAATAAAACCATCGTGTGTGTGTATGATTTCGTGTGTTTCTTCCATTCCAGATCGTAATGACATTGGAATCACTGGATACATCTCCTTGAAACTTGGGGCACATATTTAACGGCAAAAGGCGATCTAATTGTTTTCAAATTTGAATTTTTTATTTCTTGGTCGATCCTTGTCGACAAATAAGTGCGTAAATCTGACAAGAATTCCAGTAAATTCAGAATGCAACAAACGAAACATTAGATTTCTACCAATGTCTTCAAACAGCGGATGTTATTTTGCTTTTTAATCCTCTTATATCTGCGCGAGCTTTAATGCAATTCAAATTAATCGAATTTAAACAATTTCAGTAAATAATGTGGATTCTTTTTTTTTCAGAAAGTGGAAAATTATATCCACCCGTACAAAATTACCTTGATATTATTTTCATGTTTAAACAAAATGGAAATTAGGAAACGGAAGATTCAATGAATGTAGGTTTAAGTTCGTTAAGGAACTTCTTATCTTGAATCAGTTTAGGTTAAGGTATTATTCGCAAACGTTAACATAGAATAGACATTGAAAACTGGCGCAAAAGTAATGAAAAATTAACTTAAGATGCTTTTGCGACGTAAAAATTAACCAACCACACTAACCAGCATGCAAAATTGTACTCATTATATATGATTTTTAATAAAGTAACTTTAATTTAGATTATTCAAGCTCTAAGAACAATTGAATTTAACTCCTATTTCAAAAACATTATAAATAACTAGCCGGGTACCGTCGTTTCACTCCGGAACCCTTGCATATGTAGCATTAAAAAAAACTTTATTTATTTAGCAAATTAATATTGAGATCGGAGAAGATACGACTCCCTAGTCCATTGTGGCCCTCTGCGCATGTTTCGATATCATGCTTATTTATGAAAATATTTGTGTTTCTTGTTGTTCCGTAAAGACAATTTTTAAAACCATTATTGCACATCAGTTTTCTCACAATAGCCAACAAGAAATTTTCCACAGTTTTGCATTATCTTCCAAAACAAATTTTATTTATTTAGCAAATTAATATTGAGATTGTCGGAGAATATACGACTTCCCAGCCCGTTGTGGCGCCTCAGGATAACTCAGATGTATTGCGGGTTGGCGCCACTCACCAAAGCTTTAAAGCGAAAAATCATATTTTTTGCATGTATCTTGCAAACGCAGAAACGTTTGTGAATGAGTGATATATCGTTCGATATAACTTTCAAATAACAATATTTTCTCAATATAATGTTCTCTTCCAACTTTTATACTTTTCGTTTATATTGAGAAAAAGTCAACATTTGACCCTTTAAAAGGAGACATCTTGGAAACCAAAAAAATTTTTTGAAAGATTTTTGTAGCAGTTTTTTTGTCATCCATTTGTATGACCAATCTATCACTTATAGTTTGGTCACAAAATTGGAAAAACTTAAGAGTCTTCTGACAGAATGACAGAATAACGTTTATGTTTATATTAATAATAGATCATTGCCAGAGATATTAATCTTGCTGCTAACAAAAAATGTGTATTGACTCCTCAATGTGATTTCTAAAATTTTCTTTATTAAATTGATTTTTTTTTACTTGCATTGAAAAAGAAATTATTGTGAGACCGAAAAAGAAAGCACGTTTTAGTTCTAGTTTTTGGGTTCTACTTGAAACAGATTAGGTAGTTACTTAAATGTAATAAAAATAAGCAAATAACAAATTTCAGTAGTCAATAAAATATTATGAAGGATCAATGAATACGTTGCTTATCTCTCTAATGTTGAAATGAATTTATTACAATATTAGCTTTTGCCCGCGACTTAAATAAATAAATAAAATTTTTCTTCCCTAAGGAAATGGTTGGAATTTCGTGATAATAGGTAGCCTAAGTGTCGCTCGGGGACTATAATTATCTGTCTACAAAATTTCATTCAGATCCGTAGCTCCGTTGAGGAGTAGAATAGTAACAAACACTTTGTTCGCATAGAAGTTGAACGCCTTCAATGCACTCACTGTCAATCAATAACATCTTGCGACATTTATTGACGGTTTGGGGCAGTTTGTTATTAGGCTCTACTGTTAGATTTAGAATCGTATCTCACGGGAACTACTTGATCGATCGGAATGAAAAGTAGCGTATATCATACTCCGTGTCGTAGACTACCTGCATGCAAAATTTTATCCAGATCAGTTGCGCCGTCGAGGCGTGATTCAACGCCAAAGAAACTTAGATTTTCACTTTTAACGAGAGATATATATACAGAATCATTAATTCCTGAATCATAGCTATATAGTCTTCCTGATTAGGACTTTCATTGTTGGAATAGAATTTGAAGTTTTCTTTTTTTTTTTTATTTATTTCTAAATTTAAAATTACAGTCCTGCTAGGTTTTCAAA
>JAFIDM010005346.1:31877853-31892260 GCA_023159025.1 Thereuonema tuberculata | reverse complement strand
TTAATCTGTATCCGAAGTTATTTCTGATTTTATCAATTTTAAAAATTTTGTTCCAATTATATCTTGTTTTTAACTCTTCATCTAGGGAATTTCTTTCTCTTTTTACCTCAAAGTAATTCTTTATTAATATTTTATATATAAATTTTTCGTTTATTTTTAATATTCCGTATTTTTTTCTTATTCTTTGTTTATCTTTTTTTGATTTATATTTAAAGTTTGAATAGACATTGTTGAATATTTTCATCGTTAATCTATTGATATTTTCCATTTGTTGTTTATTGATGTTGATCCAGCACTCCAAGCCGTAGTTCAGCAGTGAATCTACTAATGACTTATAAATTATTAGTTTTTGTTTAAAAGGAAATATTTTTTTAATATGATAAAAAAGATATGAGTAAGAACCCAATTTTCCCATCACAAAGTCGTATTGTTTATTCCAAGAGAATTTGTTGTCGATATAAATACCTAAGTATTTATATGTAGAAATAATTTCTATCTTTTTGCAATTACAGTTTTTCATAAAAGCGTTGCTATTTTGACTGATGTTAGAGCATTCTAATTCATGTAAACTTATTATTACATTGTTATTTATAATTTTATTTTTATTTTTAATTATCATTATTTTCGTTTTTTCTCCATTTATTTTCATTTTGTTTATGTATGCCCATTTGTTTATTTTGTTTAGGTCATCTTGCAATTTGTTTTGAGCCTGCGTTTGGATTTCATCAGTAGTGATTAGAATAACATCATCTGCATATAGAAAAATTTCTGAATTGCTTATAGTGTTATTTATCGAGTTTACATATATATTAAATAAAAGAGGTCCTAAATTCGAACCTTGTGGGATTCCTCTTCTGGAATTATAAGTTTGACTTAAATTGTTTCCAATTTTAATTTTAAACTTTCTATCTTTTAAGTAATTTTCTATGATTTTGAATACATTCCCTCTTATTCCCATTTGATTAAGTTTTTTTAGTAGGATTTTGTGATCAATGGAATCAAATGCCTTCCTGAAGTCGATAAAAGCTATATATATTATCTTTCCATTGTTTAGTGATTTGTTTATGTGCTCATTTACGTTATTCAATAGATGTAATGTACTTTTATTTTTTTGATAAGCATATTGATTTTTATTTAAAAGTTTCTTTTGAGTTATATAGTTATATATTTTTTTTGATAAATAACTTTCTAAGATTTTTGAAATATTAGATATTAGGGCGATTGGTCTGTAATTATTTAAGTCGTTTTGATTACCTCCTTTATAGATTGGAATCGTGTGTGATATCTTCCATGAATTGGGATATATTCCTGTATTATATATTTTTTGAAATAGATCTACCAAAAAAATAGATATATTTTCTTTCATGTTGTCGATATCTATCATATTTATACAATCAGGTCCGTAAGAATATTTTTTCTTTTGACTTTTTATTATTTCGATGATTTCATTTTGGTTTGGGGGTATAAGGACCATAGAAGTTTGTTCAGATTCCTGTTTTTCATCATACATCTTCCTTATATATTCATAATTTGCATTATTTACATATGTATTCTGGGTAAAGTTTTTTCTCAGATTATTAAATAGTATTGTACTGTCATAATTTTCTAATAATTTTACATCATTCGAATTCTTATTTTTACTTTGTTTTCCAATTATATTATTGTTTAGAATTTTCCAAATATTTATGTTTGCATTTGGATCATCTTTTATCAAATTTCTGTAATATTTGTTTTTTTGTTTCTTAATTTGATTTTTCAAAGAATTTCTTTTTTTCTTGTATTCTTTTTCCAGTTTTTTATTATTTTTATTTCTTGTGTATTTTTTATACAGATCGTTTTTTTCTTTTATTTCTATCATTATCTGTGATGTCATCCAGTTTTTTTTGTATTGAAGATTTTGTTTCTCATTTAGGATTTTATTTCCATTTTCCTTAATTACTTTATTTTTAACCTTATATTTTGCCTTCTTTATTAGTTTATTTAACTTATTTATAATTTTATTTGGATCTTCTATCTTATTTCTATTTGTTTCTTCTAATAAAAAATATATTTCCTTATTTAAATAATCAATATCTATTTTAAACTTTTGTTTTTCATTACTTATGATTTCCTTTTCCTTCGTTTGTAATCCCTTCTTTGCAATTTCGAGCAAAATACCGAAATGATCTGATATATCCCAATGTAGGATATTCGCACTGATTTCAAATGACTCTGTATTTGTAAAACAGTGGTCTATACATGTATTTGTCTCAGATTTTGTTGTCTTGGCCGATCTTGTTGTTTTGTGAATATGATTCATAAAGCCAAGGTTATATAACATATTTGTGTATTTTAAACTAATTTTATTGTTAATTTTTTCCTCTATGTTTATGTTTGTATCACCTATACACATTAAATTTTTTTTTCCATTTTTTTGTATTTTGTTTATATTATCTTTTATTTCTTTTATAAATATGTTCTTATTTGTGTGTGGAGGTTTATATATTATATATATTATTAATTCACTCGATAGTTGAGAGTTTTTATTAAAATTGCATATCAAGGTTTCGTGAGTTATAGTATCTTCACTTATAGTATGAACATTATATTTTTCGCGGTACCATATTATTATTCCCCCACCTCTGGAGCCATTTCTCAATTTGAATTGTCTGTTGAATCCAGTTAAATTATATAAAAAGATTTCCTCTTCCTTTATGTTTACTTCGACCAATATTATTATATCTATGTATTTTATTTTTTTATTAATATTTGCCATTAAGTACGTGAAATTAGATCTCAAACTTCTTATGTTTTGGAATATTATATTTGTTAAATTTCCGTTTGGATTCCAGTTTTCAATTGTATCGATAATTTCGACGTTTCCTAATTCTATCCTTGTTTTGTTTTTATCCATTGATTTTTCTGTCAATTTTAATTTATATTAATTTTAGTTCTTCTTCATTTGGGATTTTTATGACTTTTGACGATTCATTTTTTCTTATTAATATTTCCTGGTTTTTGATCCATATGAACTTGAACCCTTTGGTTTTTGCCTCCTGTTTTGTCTTCCAAAACAGATTCTTCATTGTTCTTGTTAAGTTCTCGTTTACATATATTCTTGTATTATTCTTGTTATCGAATAGTTCGTCATTTGTTACATATTTTCTTTCTTTATATGATTTCAGCCAGTCATCTCTATCTTTTCTACTTTCGAATTTCATTATTATAGGTCTGTGTTTCCGCTGTTGGACTCTTCCAAATCTGTGTGCGACTTCAACTTTTCCCATTGTCTTTTCAACTTTTAAAATTTCTGCAAGTTTTGCTAATGTTTCTAGAAGGTTCTCATTTTCCTTCTCTTCAACTCATGATATTTCTATGTTGTTTTTACGCATTTGCATTTCCATTTTATTTATATTTCCCTCTAAATTCATCATTGAATCTCTAAGGAGTGTATTTTCATACTCCAATTTTTTTTGTTTTTCCTCCAGTAGCTTTTGATTTTTGTTAATTGAGTTTAACTTTTCTACTATTTCCTCATATTTTTTATCAAGAAATTGCATGGATTCTTTGATTTCCTGTAGTTCCTTTAATATGGTATGTGCCAATTCCTGTTCTATTGAATTTATGGGCTGTTCCATTCTTTCCAACACGGGTGGTGGCTCCAGTGTTTTTCCGTTTCTGATTTTCTCCTCTATTTCTATATTTGTTTTTGATTTATCTTTTCTGTCTCTTACAGTTATGTTTCTGCACTTTGTGCATTTCCATCGGCTTCTTCGATTAGGAGTGGATATATCTATCCCTTCTTCATTAATTTCACATTTGTCGTGCTGTTCCACACCGCATGACATACAGCGCAATTCTGCCTTTTTCATTAATTTGTTGCATTCGTTACATTTTATTGTGAATTTGGCGTAATTACTCATATTTTAGTTTTTCAGAAGTTTTATCACTCTGCTTTTTGAAGTCTTATTTTAGAATAAATCATCAACAATAAGAAAGTCTTATCATGTTCAAATTATACAACATAAAAATCTAATTATGTCTAAATTATGTAATAATAACAGGAATTTAACGTCAAGAAGTATTACGTCCGTATTAAAAAAAAAGTGAGGAATTAAAAAAAACACTCAAAATGAAAACCTTAAAAAACTAATACTAATAGTTTCGCCATATATTTTAATACGATGAAATGTGCAATTTCTTTTTTGTTCTCTCCAAGAAATTTGGATTCGGCTATTTCATTGAATCAATTTGATACAATGAAATGTGTCTTGTTTTTTTTTTTTTTTAATTAGCTTTTACTTTTACTTTGCCTTATGGTACTACTTTAACTTATTCGTATTACCTTTTATGTAATGGTAAGATCGTGTTGTCTTTATAATTACATGTAGTTTTTATTGGTGAATTGTCTCATCCCTGGCACTTGGGGACTTGACCACATCGATGGTGATTGGTTATAATTTCCTTAAATTGTGATTATCTATCTTCTGTGTTCAATGCATTGTAAAATAAACATGAAAAGGTCCCGAAACTAGTACATATTAGCTTTTTAAGTTTTTCATTTAGTATGTTTTGTTAATTCCTCACTTGATAAATTTCAACTACACACACGATAAAATTTATTTGTGATAACAAAAAATAATTTCAAAATCACAAAATGCAGGCACAAAAATAAAAATACTATTCTTTTTAATATGTTGGCATTTAAGATTTCATCGAAAAATTTGTCAACCTCCTTTCGTGGAAAAGAGGCTTTTTCCATAAAATCAGATTATGATATTTAAGGTTTTATTAGTTTATAGATAAATTCTTAAAACTCACAGCCAAACGTTAATTTTTAAAAAAAATATATGTCTAGGAGACTGTGGTTAATTCTGTAGCTATAAATCCGCTAATTACGATCTCCGATCAAGAGTGTTTCTCTAGAGTCCCCATCCTGGGGAACCTCTAGAAGGATCCATGAAACATCCTCTGGAGTAGATACTGGTTCCTATGGTACCTTGAATTAGTATGTTCTTTATTTAACAGAGAGAATCGTGTGAAGAATGATGAACGCAGTGCATTGAGAAGGCATGTCGAACTGTAAAATGATCTAGAGTGAAGTAATTTAACTGGAAACAAATGCCGTTTGAAATGGGTGCAACGGATGACTAAATTAACGAACTTAACAGAGTCCTTAAGTTACAGCTGCCTGTACGTTCCATTCGCTTGCTACGTAAATCTTGACTTGATTTGGTTCCTTCTAATTGTATCTCGGGAATCGAACTTGCATATATTTCTCGTATTTGCATCTCAGGAGCAGATACTTGTTTCTTAATCGTTCTTGCTTCTTACAAACTGTGTATCCACTCTAATATGTCACATATCCTTATGACTCGATAGGGTTACTTGGCTCCGGTAATTTCCTTATATCTAACCATATGGAAATCGAGAAACTTCAGCTTATTCTGTACATATGAAGCTACGATGACTTCTTTCACCACTTACATAATTTTGGCGTCGATTATATATTTAACAGATAGACACTAATCTTTGTAGATTAAAATACGTTATTTAGAAACTTACTTTTCTAAATTGGCACACAACATATTTTCCCTAAGCAGCTTAAACTTAACGCTTGCCAACACACAGAGCTTTCTAACAATACATCTAAAGCTCACAGATGCATTACACTGATTAATTGTTTAAAACAAAGATCACTTTCAGTGTTAGTCATTTAAATTATTATTGCATAACTTAGTGACCACAGTTCCCCGTTGTCTTACTGAGGAAGCCATTACTGAATGGCTTCAGACCTTAAGTGAGTGATGAAGACAAACACAGAAAAAGATTTAAGCATCCATGCCGATGCTGGGATTCGAACCCAGATGTCGACACCATATTTCTCGTGGGAGGCAGCCGCCTTGACTACAAGGCTAAGCTGGAACGGCCATGCTTGAAATAGTAACCAATATTCTCGAAACGCTTTAAAAAGAACACAGAAAAAAATATTGTAAAATGAATTGAAGTTCAGCAAATTGATAGGAATATTATTTATTACATACTTCAACGAGTGCATAAATCTAGGTAGTCTTTTATTTAAACAACACTTGAAAGAAATATGATTAACATTGAAATGACTTTATCAAACTGAATTAATTAGGTATTTTTTCTTAATTTTATTGTTAGTGTTGACAACAATAATCTGAGAGGTCTGAGACCAGGATGGTCATGGAACATTAACAACCTCACAGATCATTGTTAAGAGAGTCTCCCAGTAATGGGATCTTTATAAATTGCTGGTATATAATCTCTAAAAGATGCGACAGCAAAAGCAATGCAATTGACTGCAACAGACTGTCAAAGCATCTTGCCAAGTTAAGGGAGATTGACGGTCTTAGGTTGCTCAGATTAAAAGGTGGGATAGCTATGTGTGTAGCTCGACCATTTCAGCTGGATTCGAAAAATACTACACCTTCTCTATACATGGATATGGTGATCATCTTCGCCAAGAAAAAAACAGGATTAGAATTGAATTGGATTGAATAGAATACAAGTAGGCTACAATTGGAGCCTTTCCAGATACACAGGCTCGGCATCATTACAGAAATTAACGCTTATATTGGATAGATAACGGCAGACGTCTTAAAAGACGCCGAGAATGAAGTCCTGCCTCGGTCAATCGTCGCTGAATGGTGTCCTGTGATACTACATGATGTCTAGAGGAAGTTATGTGCCTTTGAATGGAAAACAGAGATACCATTAGTATCAGGTTGGCTGCTCTTTTTTGTGATCACGTCATTCCCTGGAACACATGTTTCCATGGAAGTCGATCTTTCATATATGCCCTGCTGGATCCCCACCGAGATCGCCGGACTGTCGCAACGCTGCTAACAAGATGGCGGCTGACATGTCTGCATGACCACCCGACATATCTTAAGCCTACGATGCAATCTCTCTCAAACACTTTCATTTGCTAACAGATGCGTCGTAGGGACGTCTTCACAGATTACTTAACATAAGAAAACAGCAAAAACAGTCAGATTTCTCCGTCCATGCGAAGGACTCTCCTTATACTGGCCCTAGAATGCTCACTTCTCATGAGCTCTGAAACGCCGGGACTTTCATTGGTAATCAAATTTTAAACATTTGCAAATCGAGTCTGTAGCCACTGTACACAGAGTTTCGCAGCACTCGCTCTATTTTTATTTCTTTGCTTTTAATTATTTATTATTTTTTCTATTAACTTCAAATTATTTTACGAATTATCCAAATTCCTTTTGTATAACTTTTGTATTGGTAATTAAAATCCAGAAATTGTTCGAACTTCTTGAATAGAGGATTTGTACCAATGGTTGAAAACATGATAGAATTTGTAATTACAGAAATACAGACTTTGGAATTGGCTTATTTTCATACTTTAAAAGAGTTTGAATTGCTAAAATAACCTTGGTGTTTGAAAGCTCTTGTTGTTTACATAAATCCCGGTAAATATTTTCAGATATTATAAACTGAATGACTTTTCATAATATATTTTTATATTTTGAAGGTATATATCAGTTACTGTAACGAAAGTTATCTGACAGATTCCCAAGTTAAGAAACAAAACTTATTATGTTAGACAGTAGGCTTAAAGTTCTGCTTAAAGTTCAATAAAAAAAAAATCTTTTTTTTTTTTATGTTTTTGTTTTTAAGCAAATGAGGATTAGAAGTCTGGAAGAGGAATGGACCCTTGATCGGAAGACCTGGAATAGACTTCTTGCAGATTCTTTCGGAAGGCGACACCTGACGGCACGAACCGAGTTTATATATATGTTTTTGTTTTTTCTTCTTTTTTTAAATTTTTAAAAAGCCCTCTTGAATATTATGCTTTACAGTGCTTGAAAATCCTCGAAAATATTGTGAAATTAGTGATTACAATGAAGATATTCACTGCCTATCATTTTCAACAATGTTACGAATTCTGAATCTGACAGACAGTCAAATTTCATTTTCCTTCCGTAATTTGACTGAATTACAACAAAGAAAGTCATGAAATGACACCAATTGAAAGATAAAAAGCGAACTTAATAAAACGATTACAGAATGCTCAAAGACACGCCATATTTAAATTAATCTCTAGACAGTTTGAAGCCTAAGTAGATGTCAATTGTTTCCAAAATCATTAATTCGACATCACTGCTAGCAATGCAATTTCTGGTGATTTCGAATTTTTTATCTATAAAATTTTTACAATTATTATTTTTTTTTGGAATAATAAGAAAGATATTTGAAAAATTTTAATGCCAAGCATTCGATGGTGAATCTTAGCTTATAAGTTATAGACATAAAATTATTTACTTTTATTTAACTTTTATCTTCCTAGAATTTAAATTTATGTACTACATTTTCCATAAGAGACGTGGAAGAAATCATTAAACAGATTTATCGATAAATTCTAAATTTCTACTCGATGCATTTTTCAGGATACGAAGAGATGGAATCACTGAATTTGGAATTGAAATGGCAGGAAAACATGCCATCACATTTGCGTGTGAACACTTATCTGGCATATATGAATTCCTATCTTACAATATAATGAAGAGTACAAAGAAACAAACACTTACTGCTAATTTACATCAAGTATCGTCAGATTATGCTTCGCCATATCTGTAATTATCTGTCCGTGTTTGAATTAAAAAAAGAAATCCCTTTGCCCAATTCTGTGATTATCTGACAAATAACCATTATTAATGTAATCGAGAGGCCTAGGTGACCCTTTCGTCACTGGAGATAAAGTTTTCGCCGTCTCCTGACCAAAAGGACTGTTGTCGGTCAGTCCGAAGACACCCTTTAACACCCCGGGAAAGAATCCAGACATTCATTCAACAGAGGGTTGGGTAAAACTTAGTAACCGTTGGAGGAGAATTAAGAAAAATCCTAACCACAGCTGTGGATTGAACCTGGCCCCGCTAGGGTAAATGCTGCCGTGTCCAATAAATACAGTATTTTTATACACTGTTTTATTTGAAATTGTTTCATACCCTGCAGATTAGGCTTTTATTACAATAAATTTACAATAAATATTACAATAAATAAATATATATTTGTTTACAATAAATACATAAAAAATAAAATGTTTATTTATACATTTTATTGAAGGGAAGGGGCTAGGAGTGCATCAATAAAATTTTTAAAATCATCAACATAAATGAACGAACAAGGGTCATTCCATATCAAATCAACCAATGGTTTGAACCTTGACCCCTCAGAAATTGATGATTTTTTGCACACTGATAATATCTATAGAGAGTATAAAAAATGCAAATTTTCAGTTTTTTTGGGCTGATAGTTTTTGAGTTATTGAATTTCAAAAACCAAAAATTCCTTGATTTTGGCCGTGTTTTGAAATTTTCAAAACACTGTAACTCAAGAACCAATCAACCTACAGAGCTGAAATTGGTGTCATTTTGTTCAGTTTTTAATGGCCTTTAATTTGATATACAACAAAAGTATCTTAATTTCAAATTAAAATTTTTAAAAATTTTCAAAAACTGGTTTTTGAAAAATCTCAAAAACACCCCTTTTGATTTTTTTTAAAAAAATATATGTTATTTGTATTGTTAATATCTATTTTTGTACCAAATTTCATAATGGGACAGCCAGGGGATCATATGGAAATAAAATTTGAAGTGTCATAGTCCATGAAAAAAATGAGAATGCGACTAGCAACCATAGTATATTCTTATCGTTCGTTGCGTGTCGAACTTTAAATCAAATATAGTTGATGAAAGACAATCGTTCTGAGTATATCTATAGTTTGTGTATGATCAGTAAACCTACATGGTTTTATCTATGTAATATAATTAAATTAAATAAATCAAACAAATTATATAAATACATTTTAAATTAATAATAATAATTTTTTTTTTATTATGATTCTAAATACAAAAGTCCCGTTAGGAATAACAAATTCCTATCAACAGGTTCTGAATATAGGTATACTACAAATGTTTAATTAATTTTGAATACATTGTTAAAAAATATCAAATGACTAACATATTATTGTTTTTTCAAGTGATTTTTGTCAAGTAGAACGCTAGGTGATAATTTTCTAAAATTTTAAATTAGGCAGTAACACAATTTAAAAGTTAAAATAATTTTCTGATTTAACTCTATATATAATTATTACATATGTATATGTATATGCCTATGTTTAGCTTATTGTCGTGTACAGTAAGAACTAGTAACAATAAATATTAAGGACATTGGAAGTAAATTGAACAAAATACTTAAATGAGATATTACAAACAGGATTTACAATTACAAAGAAAACAATTGAAACAAAAGAAATTCATAATAATAATAATAATAATAATGACAGCATATATTTAGTTTATAGCCATGGAGGTTCCACTGCTCTTCTTATACAACTTCCAAGTCACCTCCATTATGAGACCTGCGATGTTCATTCTAACAAGCGCCTAATATGCGTGAAACATGCGCCTAATAAGCGTGAAACAGGCTTAACTTGAGATATCAGATGAACATTGGTCTAAAATTTTAATATGTAACCTTTAGAATGTTAATAGGAAGAAAAAATCAAAATAATGAAAAAATAACTCGATACAATTGGTTAAAAATCTTTCAAATCAATAAATTGAAGAATAATTTTGGTCTAAGATTGGAAAACTATATAAAATATAAATTATTCAGTCAGAGTAATTGGGAAAAATATAATTCTGAAGCAGTAAAAAGTATTAAAAAAGTTAGAACTTTATTAACCGCTGATGTGATTGATGAGAATATTCCTCTAAATTCATGCTGTTGTTGTTATTACTATTATTATTAATTTGAAATTTATTTTTATAATTTGTTAATAAAATCGTAAATTATATTTTGATTTATTTAATTATATTACATAGATTAAACCATATAGGTTTACTAATCATACACAAACTATAGATATACTCAGAACGATTGTCTTTCATCAACTGTATTTGATTTAAAGTTCGACACGCAACGAACGATAAGAATATACTATGGTTGCTAGTCGCATTCTCATTTTTTTCATGGACTATGACACTTCAAATTTTATTTCCATATGATCCCCTGGCTGTCCCATTATGAAATTTGGCACAAAAATAGATATTAACAATATAAATAACATATATTTTTTTTAAAAAAATCAAAAGGGGTGTTTTTGAGATTTTTCAAAAACCAGTTTTTGAAAATTTTTAAAAATTTTAATTTGACATTAAGATACTTTTGTTGTAAATCAAATCAAAGGCCATTAAAAACTGAACAAAATGGCACCAATTTCAGCTCTGTAGGTTGAACGGTTCTTGAGTTACAGTGTTTTGAAAATTTCAAAACACGGCCAAAATCAAGGAATTTTTGGTTTTTGAAATTCAATAACTCAAAAACTATTAGCCCAAAAAATCTGAAAATTTGCATTTTTTATACTCTCTATAGATATTATCAGTGTGCAAAAAATCATCAATTTCTGAGGGGTCAAGGTCCAAAATCATTATTTTTTTGGTTGATTTCACATGGAATGACCCACAAGTCTTTTTTTATGTTTTTCGTTTCCTTTTTCCTTTTTTTTAGATTTTATATTCATAGCAAGACGGACTGATTTGTTTATTTCGATTTAAAGTTGCAATCTAAAGCTCGTTCTTGTTCATAAAACTTTCGTAGATGATTTAACTGCTTTTGATTTTGATAAAAATCAAAGTTGAAGGGAATGATCTAGGGGCCAAAATTCTTCATTATAATTGAATGAACAACTTCTTTGTCATTGTTTTTTAACAAGTTTCTATTGGATTCCATTTTGGGTAAGATCCTATGGATAGATAGTCTCCAATTAGACCTTCTTTATATTCAAACACAATTTCCATTACGGTGCTGTTGTAACTTCATTTTTGATAGGCGAGATAGGCGATTCATATTTATTATTTTGTTGATCATTTAGAGAAAAATGATGGAATGTCAAAATTCACATTACTTTTATATTGATCGCCTTACAATTAAATTTTAAAATTGATTCAGATGGGTCTTTGAATTGCATTTGCATTCTTGTATCGTCAAAGCGTATCCAGCTCAATATGTGACCAAATCATATTCAACAAGTATGCGCAGACGCAACTGATCCAGAAAACGCTTACAAGACGTAGTGGGATTCTGGTAATGTTCGGGGGAATCAGTGATCACTAAGGGCACAGAGTTAGGAACTGGAAGAATGCTTCCAGTGGCAAATTGCCAGTGTAAATCCACTTGTCTAAACATCCAAGTAGATTTATAAAGATACAAAATATGCAGATTTTTCGAACTAAAACCAAAATTCATTATCAAGTACAGTATGAGCAACTTAAAACCAGCCCGCCTCAGCTAGTTGTATTTGTAGAGCTACTCTCGACTGTTTCGATTGTCGGTCAGGCGACCACTATCTGTGCTTCAATATAGTGCATTATGTGTCGGAGTTGTTTACCTCAAGAAGAACAATGTATCAGCAAAGGTTTAGGACATGCACCTTCCCAGGATTTGTCTACAGACGATTTTTATCTGTGGAACTTTTTGAAGGATAAAGTTTATGAAACAAATCCCCACACTTTGGATAACTAAAGGCGAATATTGAAAGCGCTATCGAGGTCATTCAGTATATCGTTTTGCAACAAGTATCTCAATCGAATACAAAAATGTATCACTGCACAGGGAGGTCACTTCTAAGAGTAAAAACAAGTTAACTTCCTCTAATAAAAGTGAGTATAAAAAAAGTTTGCGTGTTATATGCTGATTCCAATCTTTCATTCGTAATTCTATTGTGATGTTTCATTTTTTGCTTTTCATTTGAGCTGTTTTTCTTCTTTTTACTGTGAACTTTTGACTCTAAATATGCGTATGAGTCTAGTAAAGCAAGCCATTTTCTGACTCTGCTTAAATTGTGCACTATTCTGTTTTAGCCTCAAACTTTAATTAACGTATGTTTGCTACTGATTGTATTACTCTTACTCATGTTTTCGCATTTTCTCTTTTGATATTGCTTTTTTTTCCTTCTGGATTTGCTGTTTTTATTCTAGACGTTACTGTAAGTTTATGATTCTGAATCGAAATACATTGATATTTTATAATGATCATATTTCTATAGTATAATAAAAGATAAACGTATCTATTGCAATATTCACTATCAACAACATCGACAATATAGTTTAAGAAATGTAAATATTATTATTAATAAAATCAATATTCATGTATGAAATTATTATGGTCAGGAATGGGTGAATGATAAAAATTGATTATGATTGGCTAAAAACATAAACGAGCCACTTTAACTTTATTGTAAATCGGTGAAATGATTTGAGCGAAATATCCTTAATTAATGTATATTAAAGTAAAATTTGAATTAACAAAGAATAATGTCTCAGGATTATAACGATACCCTGTTCCAAATCAAACATCTTTGTACAATAATTTATTTTAATACTTATTATATTATTAAAATTTAATTTGATTATATCGAGTTCTTTTAATTTTTATAACTTTTTCTTTTAGTAGCCTTGAATTTTTAATTCTTACTTGGTTGTTTTTAATTTTTAAAAAGTTTTTATTAATCTGAGCCATTTAAATGATGGTTTATTCATTCTGTGGTTTAAAAATTTATTTATCAGTTCTCATAAAATTTTTTTAAAAACTAATGTTTGAATTTTTATTTCTCGTTAACTTTATTCATTTACTTTTATTTTTTTAAATATTACATCTTATAGATAAGTAATAATATTTTATTATTTTTGTCTTTTAATTTATTTCTATAATCTTTATTCTTTAACTTTTTTCTTTATATTTTCTATCTATAATATATTCACTTTAATTTTATGAATTTTTTTAGTTTTAGCATTTTTCTAATTATTAACGTCATTTTATCTCTAAAATAGTTAACTCTTTTATCACTTTCCCATGTTACTTTATTGCATAAAATTGAATGCAATCTTTTATTCCTTTCATTTAAACAATGGAATAGTTATGTATTCCTGAATGTTATGAAATCCCTGTTATACATTGAAATTGAAATTTAGGTCTTCATAGTGGAATATGTTCGCGTTATTTAATTAGCCCTCACGTAAACTGCTCTTGGTCTTAAGAGATTTAGTACTACTTTTTTTCATTATATATAGACAGTACGAGATGAGACATTACCTTTATTTTTTTAAACTGGGATGTATATTATGACTATGGAATTTTCAATGAAATTCAGTTTAGGTTTGAGAATAAATTACTACTCTCTTTTATTTGAAAAAAAAAGGAGGTTAGATTGATATCGCAGTTAAGATTCGATGGTTCCAAAGTACATCATAAGCATTAACGTGAATTATTGTAATGGATCCCAAGGTCCTAATCGATTTATAAATCTTGCCAATAGAAGACTGAAAAAAAAGTTTAATTGCCAATAATCTGGTATTTTATCATTGGAATT
>JAFIDM010005346.1:31861477-31877753 GCA_023159025.1 Thereuonema tuberculata | reverse complement strand
TTTATGGCCCGTTATGTAGATGATGTCTTTCTTATCCTTAATCAGGAATTTAAAGGTCAAATTCTGGAGACCTTTAACAGTGTTACTCCAGAGATACAATACACAATGGAGGAGGATAATGATAGTTTTTTACCATTCTTAGATATTGGCATCTCACAAGGAATAAAAAAGTATGAAACCACAGTCTATAGAAAACCCATGGATGCGCAGATAACTATCAATTACCGAAGTGCAGTGCCTGACAACTATAAAATAAACACATTCATGATGATGATGATGAAAAGAGCGTATGATGTATGTTCGAATTATAATCTATTACAGCAAGAGATATGTAATATAGTCCAAATATTTAGGTACAATGGCTTTCCTTGTGAAGTATTGGATAAATACTTAATAAGGTTCTTCAGAAACAGACAAAAAAATAAAAATAAAAAAAAACCGGGAAAATATTCTACACAAATAAAAACACAACAAGATAATACCATGGTTAAGCATAAGTATGTTTCAATTCCATATGATAAAGATATGATGAATAAATTAAAGCCGGTTTTAGCTAAAGGTAATATAAAAATAGCATGTAAACCCCGTAATAAGATCATGACAATATTAAATCATAAAACTAAAACTAAGGATCACAATGATATCTTGAACACACAGGGTACAGTGTATGGTTTATACTGCGACTCTAACAGTACTCACCATAGTGATTGCCTTTATGTGGGTCAAACGAAACGAAAGTTGGATGCCCGCATAAAGGAGCATATAAACGCAGTAAAAACTAAAAATAAACTTTGTCATACGGCTAATCACTGTAATCAAAAAGGACACAGTCTCAACAATAAAGATGTGGTTATCATGGCAAGACATAAAAACGAATATATGAGGAAATTTTATGAGTCTGCCATGATCAGAAAGACTAAGTGTTATAATCAAGATCTATCAACGCGTAATGTGTTAGAATATGGGATGTGATGTAATATTAATTAAAAAAAAAAAAAAATCCGGTAACACAAAAAGCTGAAGCGCTTTAAATTACTTTCATAAATTTGACACCAGGGGTTTATCAAATCTCGGAACTTCCGGAATTCACTTTTATTCTTACTTTGACGATCAACTAATTAAGGTTGAAAATTACATTTTAGGGGTTATAGGGGGTCTTGTTTTTAATTTTTAATCTTTTTAGCATTGAGCATTTGAGAAAAAAACCATAAGGATGAGGTTTTGAAACGTCATGCAGTTTATATTATTTATTCTATTTTAGAATTGATTTGTGTCGATTAAGTAGACTTTTATCAATAGATTATTCCGACACGTAAAACTTTTTTACAATTTTTATTTACTTTTTTTATTAATTGTGATTCAGAAAGGAGCAAATACTTTCCGCGAGCCTCATACGTATTACACATTAAATAGTGGCATACGGCTGGCGAGCTGCAGTTTGATCACCCCTGATTAAACAAACATATTCTTCTTCTTCTTATGAGTTTGGCCTACTATGGACCGCGGGAAACAATTGACTAGATGAATAGTGTTTTCCTCTCCTCCCAGTATTTCTTCATTCTCTCACTCTGCTTCCGCCTTCTGTCATCTGACCAGATTACCTTGGTCCTCGTAGTTTGTTTACTCTGGAACCCCCTGAATACATTAACTCTCATTCTAAACATTTTCATATTCCAGATCTCTTCTGAATTAATCCCAACTTGTTGCATGTCTCTTCTAGTTTCCTCAACCCATTTAGTCGTCGACTTTAAGTTGGTGATATAGTCGAAGATCTTCTTAGTTAATCTAGATTCGCTCATTCTTACGAGTGACCATAAAATATCAGTCTTCTCTTACGTATCGTGTCTGTAATCTTTTCCACCCGTTTGTATATATCCATATTTTTCCTCTTCCTCCATGTACCATCCTCTCTTTTTTCCGGTCCGAGTATCTTCCTTAAAATTTTTCTTTCTCTTTTCAAGTTCCTCTATTTCCCCTTTTTTGTTTAAAATTAGGCATTCTGAACTGTAGATCCCTTCCGGCTTGACAACCGTGGTATAGTGTCTGACTTTTGCATTGTAGGAGAGAGCTTTTTTGTTATATATATTTTGCACTAACCTGTATGCCAGTTCCAACTTACTGATGCGTCCTTTGATTGGCTGGATCCATTCTCCTAGATACTTAAATTTGTCAGTTCTTTTAACCTTTCCATATCTTGTATTCAGGTGCGTTTCTCTGTTATGTTTGTATTCCATGTATTCAGTTTTCTCATATGAGATCTTGAGTCCTGTTTTTTCTGCGATATTAACATATATTAAACAAACATATTAAAGCAGAAGTAATCCAGTTTAACTGTATGGCAGTTTTCCGTTGAGTTATCTGAAATACCAATGTTGAATGATTTTAGGGCTTTACATTGGATATTATTATATTCAATGTGAATGATGCGGAAATTACTTTAGAATCTTCTCGAGTAATTCCGATTTTATTGCAAGTAATCAAAGATAAGAAAAAGGTTTTTCAAGGAAACTCGTTCAATAACTCTGGCAAGTGAAAAAGGAAGAACAACAAGGTGTCCTTTAGAATTAATAATAACAATACAAAAATTTTGTTATTTGCGATTACATATTAAAGCTTGGGCAGACGAAGTAGAACTCAGCAATGAAGCCCAATGAAGGCTGCTTTCGGTATTACTAAGAGCTGACAAAAGCAGAATTTAATTAATTCAGCTAATTTAAGAAGTTGATAAAGCTTTAATTTATTCCATTTTCTGCACGTGGATTTGCTGACTTTTGCTGTGTAATGTTGGAAAATTAATATGAAATATAATTAAAAAATTTGTTTTCAATGTAGATAAGCAATTCTTCAAGATGACCATTGAGCCTTAAACTAAGCAAAAAACATAAGCTCGAATACTGTATAGATTTGTACTCTTGAACCGTACATCTTTCTTACTCATAAAATGATTTATAAAATCACTACTAAAAGTCATAGCTTTTAGCAATCATTCATAGAAAAGAGAGGCTTATCCAAGAAAACCAATGTGTGTGTGTGTGTGTGTGTGTGTGTGTGTGTGTGTGTATGGTTTCATGCGTTTCTTCCATTCCAGATCGTAATAACATTCGAATCACTGGATACATCTGCTTCAAACTTGGGGCACATATTCAACGGCAAAAGACGATCTAATTGTTTTCAAATTTTAATTTTTTATTTCTTGGTCGGTCTTTGTCGACAAATAAGTGCGTAAAAGTGACAAGAATTCCCGAAAATTCAGAACGTAACAACCGAAACATTAGATTTCTACCAATATCTTCAAACAGCGGATGTTATTCTGCTTTTTAATCCTCTTATATCTGCGCGAGCTTTAATGCAATTCAAATTAATCGAATTTAAACAAATTCAGTAAATAATGTGGATTCCTTTTTTTTTTCAGAAAGTGGAAAATTATATCCACTAAATATTATACTCGTACTTTAAAAAATTATCTTGATATTATTTTCATGATTAAACAAAATGGAAATTAAGAAACGGAAGATTCAATGAATGTAGGTTTAAGTTCGTTAAGGAACATCTTATCTTGAATCAGTTTAGGTTAAGGTATTATTTGCAAGCATTAACATAGAATAGACATTGAAAACTGGCGCAAAAGTAATGAAAAATTAACCTAAGATGCTTTTGCGACGTAAAAATTAACCAACCACACTAACCAGCATGCAAAATTGTACTCATTATATATGATTTTTAATAAAGTAACTTTAATTTAGATTATTCAAGCTCTAAGAACAATTGAATTTAACTTTTATTTCAAAAACATAAATAACTAGCCGGGTACCGTTGTTTCGCTCCGGAACCCTTGCATATGTAGCATTAAAAAAACCTTTATTTATTTAGCAAATTACTATTGAGATCGGAGAAGATACGACTCCCTAGTCCGTTGTGGCCTTCTGCGCATGTTTCGATATCATACTTATTTATGAAAATATTTTTGTTTCTTGTTGTTCCGTAAAGACAATTTTTAAAACCATTATTGTACATCAGTTTTCTCACAATAGCCAACAAGAAATTTTCCACCCAGTTTTGCATTATCTTCCAAAACAAATTTTATTTATTTAGCAAATTAATATTGAGATTGTCGGAGAATATATGACTTCCCAGCCCGTTGTGGCGCCTCAGGATAACTCAGATGTATTGCGGGTTGGCGCCACTCACCAAAACTTTAAAGCGAAAAATCATATTTTTTGCATGTATCTTGCAAACGCAGAAACGTTTGTGAATGAGTGATATATCGTTCGATATAACTTTCAAATAACATTATTTTCTCAATATAATGTTCTCTTCCAACTTTTATACTTTTCGTTTATATTGAGAAAAAATCAACATTTGACCCTTTAAAAGGAGACATCTTGGAAACCCAAAAATTTTTTGAAAGTTTTTGTAGCAGTTTCTTTGTCATCCATTTGCAAGACCAATCTATCACTTATAGTTTGGTCACAAAATTGGAAAAACTTAAGAGTCTTATGACAGAATGACAGAATAACGTTTATGTTTATATTAATAATAGATCATTGCCAGAGATATTAATCTTGCTGCTAACAAAAAATTTGTATTGACTCCTCAATGTGATTTCTAAAATTTTCTTTATTAAATTGATTTTTTTTTACTTGCATTGAAAAAGAAATTATTGTGAGACCGAAAAAGAAAGCACGTTTTAGTTCTAGTTTTTGGGTTCTACTTGAAACAGTTTAGGTAGTTACTTAAATGTAATAAAAATAAGCAAATAACAAATTTCAGTAGTCAATAAAATATTATGAAGGATCAATGAATACGTTGCTTATCTCTCTAATGTTGAAATGAATTTATTACAAAATTAGCTTTTGCCCGCGACTTAAATAAATAAATAAATTTTTTCTTCCCTAAGGAAATGGTTGGAATTTCATGATAATAGGTAGCCTAAGTGTCGCTCGGGGACTATAATTATCTGTCTACAAAATTTCATTCAGATCCATAGCTCCGTTGAGGAGTAGAATAGTAACAAACACTTTGTCCGCATAGAAGTATGAACGCCTTCAATGCACTCACTGTCAATCAATAACATCTTGCGACATTTATTGACGGTTTGGGGCAGTTTGTTATTAGGTTCTACTGTTAGATATAGAATCGTATCTCACGGGAACTACTTGATCGATCGGAATGAAAAGTAGCGTATATCATACTCCATGTCGTAGACTCTCTGCATGCAAAATTTTATCCAGAGCAGTTGCGCCGTCGAGGCGTGATTCAACGCCAAAGAAACTTACAGATTTTCACTTTAACGAGAGATTTATATATATACAGAATCATTAATTCCTGAATCACAGCTATGTAGTGTCCCTGATTAGGTCTTTCATTGGTGGAATAGAATTTGAAGTCGTAAAATCCTTAAAAGTAATAATGCTAGCTTATTTCCACAAATTAAACAATATTTTTTTTAAAACTAATAATTTTCCGTTAAACTGCTCCATTATAGATAAATTAAATCTAAAATGTAGTAATTACATGTAGGACAAACTTTTAATATTCAGAAATTTAAGAAAAATAATTTAAATCAATTTATCAGAAACAGATATTTAATATTTGATTACTTCGATTGTGCTGATGTAATTGACATTGCACTAGACTTTCCACAACTCCGGCTACGTGTAAAATACTGCAATTAATACATTTTTAATTACAGTAGAGCATCGATTATACGAACATCAATCAACCGAAACATCGGTTAACCGAAGGCGTTAACAGCAGACAAAAATTGAAAAAATTGAAAAACGATCTGAAGCAAACGACAATTTTGGACTTCTTTTCCTAAACTGTAGGCCTATACAATATGCAATACAATATAATAAATTAAGTTATTTTAAATCCGTCCTGTG
This sequence comes from Thereuonema tuberculata, assembly GCA_023159025.1. Classification (NCBI taxonomy): domain Eukaryota; kingdom Metazoa; phylum Arthropoda; class Chilopoda; order Scutigeromorpha; family Scutigeridae; genus Thereuonema; species Thereuonema tuberculata. Next base: position 31,871,868 of record JAFIDM010005346.1, on the reverse strand, counting down.
ACTTCGTTGCGTTTTACTTTTTGTCGTTACGCTAATTAGCAATGTTTAAAATAAAATAGAAAGTTTTATGTTTAATATGTATCACTGTTTCTATGTTTCATATTACTCTACCACACTGATACAATTTTTTCGTAAATGATCGGCTATCCGAAATTTCAGTTATCCGAACACCCCCGTGCCGCATTGTTTCGGATAATCGATGCTCTACTGAGCTAATTTGTTGAAAAACATTAAAATATTTTAGAAAGGAAGTGGTTAAATAAAAAATGTAAAATTCTATCTATATACATTTCTTAATTTTTTATTTATATCTCTTAAGAATCTGAACAAGAACCATATCTCAACATTTTTTTTTCCATTTTTCATCAATCATCATATCCAGTGGCGGATTTAGCACTTGAGAGGCCCTAGGCGCAATTCAATTTTGAGGCCCCCTCTAAATATTTTTTACAACCAAAAAAAAAAAAAAAAGGAAATACTTGGGTGGATGGGGCCCCTAGGCTGACTGGTGAGGCCCCCTAGGCTTGCTTTTACAACCAAATAAAAAAAAAAAAAGGAAATCTTGCTTTTATAACCAAAAAAAAAAGGAAATACTTGGGTGGATGGGGCCCCTAGGCTGACTGGTGAGGCCCCCTAGGCTTGCTTTTACAACCAATAAAAAAAAAAAAGGAAATACTTGGGTGGATGGGGCCCCTAGGCTGACTGGTGAGGCCCCTAGGCTTGCTTTTACAACCAAAAAAAAAGGAAATCTCACTTTTACAACCAAAAAAAAAGGAAATAAGCTAAATAATTTTTAAATTTTGAGGCCCCCTCGATATGTGAGGCCCGTGGCGCGCGCCTCCTGCGCCTAATGGGAAATCCGCCACTCATCATATCTTATGCAATGTATAATTTGTTGGTTTGTTTTTATAAGTACTATTTTCAGATGTATATTAAATATAAAATATATTATTAAAAGTTATTTAATATTAAATTCAGGTAAGAGTATGCTAAAAGTGTTACTTAGTGACTTTGGTCCACATTAAATAAAATATAAATAAATATGTAAAGCTAAAAAAAATAATCTTATTGCGAAAAAGTGCTTAAATCGTAATTCTCAGAAATGTGTTACTTTGTACTTATTGCTTAATTTTTGTTGTTAACAAAAAAAAGCCATAAATTTTACTCACACTGCATTGATCGTGACATTGCAATTTACAGATGTAATTTCCCAGAAACCTGTACGAGGTTCCAGAAAGAGTTAGATTGGTGTCGTCAGAGCATTTTAGCGACTTTATCATGGATCGTGGTCTTTATCGAGGCAGACAATTTCTCCGTATGCATTTCAGCAATAATGGGAAGCATTAAGCCATTTCCAGGCGAATTCTCGTGACTGGAAGGAATCAGTGGAGTTCTGGTGATGACGAATGAAAACTAAATTTGTCCGTATTAATTTGAGCCTTTCCGTCACAGACTCCAAATTCCTTCTATCCCCACCCCTTCTCCCTTTTCCCTGTGAGACTCGTTTCCTCTGGACGAAGCCATTAGTTTTATAAGTTGCATTACCTTAATCGCGTAACGTGTGATTTATCGTAACAGACGTTACATTTCGCGCAGTCGACATCAAGATTAAAGGGTGTAGAAATGGACAGCCATTAAAGGGACACAGTTGAAGGGAATGAGTCTAATTGGCACCAAAAATAATGAAAATTGCAAGTTGAAAATACGTTTCATTTTTCGAATAAAGTAAGACTTAAAATTTATAATCGTAGAATCGTCGTAATATTCATCGTATTATTGAATCATTCTTCAATCATACACCAATTATCATATACTAGAAGTAAATACAATATCTAAATTCGAACTCATTAATAAATTTCCAATTTCCCAGGCAATAATTTTCGAAATTTGAAGTTAATTGAAAGTTATTCTACTTATTAGTTTTGTACTTCCATTTAATATCTTTTCAAACATCATATTACTAATAATACTTACAACTTGAAATCGAGTTCCTATTGGAAACTTCGAATTTTACCTACTGCAGGGATGAGAAAAACATTGAGAATAATGATATCCGCTGGGGGTGGGAGGTTAAACGCCATAGTATTAGAAATGTAATATTTATTTTTTTCCTTTCCTGTGCTGTTAGCCTCTTCTTCGCTTTCTCTTCGGTCTGACGTCATTCCTTAATGGCGTCCTGAGGAAGGCCACGGGAAACCACCTCAGTATCTTTCCCTTGAAATTCTCGGGAGTCTTCTAGGGGTTCGCCATCACTAGAGCTCCCTGGAACCGGATGCTTCGGTTACGAAGCTCGCACTTCGGTGCGTACCGTACACAATAACAAATATTTATTTTAATATTAAATATTGTTAGACAAGATATACATGTTTTATGACAAAACGTAACCGTAAACATGTCATAAAACATGCATATCCTACCTGCCAAAGTGATTAACGAAATATTGCATTTTGGAATTTTCGGCTATTAACCCCTCCTCAAGCGTTTGTCGCATTCGTTTTCATAACTTCTCACTAAGCTCATTAATTTTCTCATCCCTGCAATAGATAGAATCTCCTTTTTATATTCGACAATGTTTCGCAGAAGTTTTATCACTCTGCTTTTTCAAGTCTCATTTTAGAATAAATCATCAATAATAAGAAAGTATTATCATGTTCAAATAATACAACATAAAAAAATCTAATCATGTTTAAATTATGTAATAATAATAGAAATTTAACGTCAAGAAGTATTACACCCGAATTAAAAAAAAGTGAGGAATTAAAAAAAATACCCGAAATGAAAAGCTTAAAAAACTAATACTATTAATTTCGCCAAACAATTAACAAAAATCGCACATTTGATCGTATATTTTAATACGATGAAATGTGCAATTTTTGTTGTTTTATTTTTGTTCTCTCCAAGAAATTTGGATTCGGCTATTTCATCGAATCAATTTGATACAATGAAGTGTGTCTTGTTTTTTTTTTTTTTATTAGCTTTTACTTTGATTTTGCCTTATGGTCCTACTTTAACTTATCCATATTATCTTTTATGTAATGGTACGATCGTGCTGTCCTTGTAATTACATGTAGTTTTTATTGGTGATTTGTCTCATCCCTGGCACTTCTGGACTTGACCACTTCGATGGTGATTGGTCATAATTTCCTTAAATTGTGATTATCTATCTTCTGTGTTCAATGCATTGTAGAAGAAACCTGAAAAGGTCCCGAAACTAGTATGGATTAGTTTTTTAAGTTTTTCATTTAGTGTGTTTTGTTAATTCCTCACTTGATAAATTTCAACTACACACGTTAAAATTTATTTGTGATAACAAAAAATAATTTCAAAATCTCAAAATGCAGTCACAAAAATAAAAATACCAATCTTTTAATATGTTGGCATTTAATATTTCATCGAAAAATTTGTCAACCTCCTTTCGTGGAAAAGAGGTATTTTCCATAAAATCAGACTTCTGATATTTAAGGTTTTATTAGTTTATAGATAAATTCTTAAAACTCATAGCCAAACGTTAATTTTTTTAAAAAAATATATGTTTTAGGAGACTGTGATTAATTTTGTGAATGGGTGATGATGACCCGTTAATGGAGCCGAAACTAGTTTGTTTTAATTGTAAATATTTGTTTTTTTAAACTTTTAACTTAATTTTTATTTAGACTTGTGTGTTGGCTCCATTCAAGAACTTTAAAACATTTTAATGCACTTAAAAAATTTTTTCAAAAGACATATACTGTGCATGAAATCCGCTAATTACGATCTCCGATCAAGAGTGTTTCTCTAGAGTTCCCAACCTGGGAAACCTCTAGAAGGATCCACAAAACATCCTCTGGAGTAGATACTGGTTCCTGTTTTAACTTGAATTAGTATGTTCTTTATTTAACAGAGAGAATCAGGTGAAGAATGATGAACGCAGTGCATTGGGAAGGCGTGTTGAACTGCAAAATGATATAGAGTGAAGTAATTTAACTGGAAACAAATGCCGTTTGAAATGGATGCAACGGATGACTAAATTAAAGAACTTAACCTTCTAACAGAGTCCTTAAGTTACAGCTGCCTGTACGTTCCATTCCCTTGTTAGGTAAATCTTGACTTGATTTGGTTCCTTCTAGTTGTATCTCGGGAATCGAACTTGAATCTATTTCTCGTATTTGCATCTCAGGAGCAGATACTTGTTTCGTAATCGTTCTTGCTTCTTACGAACTGTGTATCCACTCTAATATGTCACATATCCTTATGACTTGTTAGGGTTACTTGGCTAACCATATGGAAATCGAGAAACTTCAGCTTATTCTGTACGTATGAAGCTGCGATGACTTATTTCACAGCACTTACAATTTTGGCGTCGATTACATATTTAACAGATAGACATTAATCTTTCTAGATTAAAATACGTTATTTAGAAACATACTTTTACACAACAAATTTTCCCTAAGCAGCTTAAACTTAACGCTTGCCAACACACACGAACTTTCTAACAATGCAACTAAAGCTCACAGATGCATTACACTGATTAATTGTTTACAACAAAGATCACTTTCAGTGTTAGACATTTAAATTATTATTGCATAACTTAGTGACCACAGTTCCTCGTTGTCTTCCTGAGAAAGCCATTATGGAATGGCTTCAGACCTTAAGGGAATAATGAAGACAAACACAGAAAAAGAATTAAACATCCATGCCGATGCCGGGATTCGAACCCAGATGTCGACACCATGTCGAGGGAGGCGGCCGCCTTGACTACAAGGCTAAGCTGGAACGGCCATGCTTGAAATAGTAACCAATATTCTCGAAACGTTTTGAAAAGAAAACAGAAAAAAATATTGTAAAATGAATTGAAGTTCAGCAAATTGGTAGTAATATTCATTATTACATACTTCAATGAGTGCATAAATCTAGGTCGAGTTTTAATTAAACAACACATAAAAAGAAATAGGATTAAAATTGAAATGACTTTATCAAACTGAATTAATTAATTATTTTTTCTTAATTTCATTGTTAGTGTTGGCAACAATAATCTAAAAGGTCTGAGACCAGGATGGTCACGGAACATTAACAACCTCACAGATCATTGTTAAGAGAGTCTCACAGTAATGGGATCTTTATAAATTGCTGGTATATAATCTCTAAGCCGTGCTGACGTGGCCGTGCGGTCTAGACGGCGGTCTGTCGTTGTGGCCAGTGCGCCAGTATCTGGGTTCGAATCCCGGCAGTGGCTTGGCTGTTTCAATTTCCTTTCCTTATTGTTCGCCGCTTCTTCGTTTTCTCTTCAGTCTGGCGTCATTCCTTAATGGCGTCCTGGGGCAGGCAACAGGAAACCACCCCAGTATCTTTCCCCAAGCGTTTCTGGGAATTCCATGCGAATTCCATAGAATTTGACCTGTCTCCGGATAGAATACTATGGATGGACGATGGATAATCTCTAAAAGATGCGACAGCAAAATTGACTGCAACCGACTGTCAAAGTATCTTGCCAAGTTAAGGGAGATTGACGGTCTTAGGTTGCTCAGATTATAAGGTGTGATAGCTGTGTGTGTAGCTCGACCATTTCAGCTGGATTCGAAAAATACTACAGCTTCTCTGTACATGGATATGGTGATCATCTTCGCCAAGAAAAAAAGCAGGATTTGTCACTGAATAGACTACAAGTACAATTGGAGCCTTTCCAGATACACAGGCTTGGCATCATTCCAGAAATTAACGCTTATTGGATAGATAACGATAGACGTCTTAAAAGACGCCGAGAATGAAGTCCTGCCTCGGCCTATTCGTCATTGAATGGTGTCCATTAATACTACATGATGCCTAGAGGAAGTTATGTGCCTTTGAACGGAAAACAGAGATACCATTAGTATCAGGTTGGCTGCTCTTTTTGTGATCACATCATTCCCTGGAACACATGTTTCCATGGAAGTCGATATTTCATATATGCCCTGCTGAATCCCCACCTGCCGAGATCGTCGGACGCTGCTAACAAGATGGCAGCTGACATGTCTGCATGACCACCCGACATATCTTAAGCCTACGATGCAACTTGTTCGAACTTCTTGAATAGAGGATTTGTACCAATGGTTGAAAACATGATAGAATTTGTAATTACAGAAATACAGACTTTGGAATTGGTATATTTTCATACTTCTAGTGTTTGAATTGCTAAAATATCCTTGGTGTTTGAAAGCTCTTGTTGTTTACATAAATCCCGGTAAATATTTTCAGATATTATAAAATGAATAACTTTTCATAATGTATTTTTATATTTTGAAGGTATATATCAGTTACTGTAACTAAAGTTATCTGACAGATTCCCAAGTTAAAAAACAAACTTTTGTTAGATAGTAGGCTTAAAGTTCTTTAATTACATTCAATAAAAAAAAATGCTTTTTTTTTTCTTTTTTTAAATTTTTAAAAAGCTCTCTTGAATATTATGTTGTACAGTGCTTTAAAATCCTAGAAAATATTGTGAAATTAGTGATAATAACGAAGATATTCACTGCCTATCATTTTCAACAATGTTACGAAATCTGAATCTGAGAGACAGTGAAATTTCATTTTCCTTCCGTTATTTGACTGAATTATAACAAAGAAAGTCATGAAATGACACCGATTGAAAGATAAAAAGCGAACTTAATAAAACGATTACAGAATGCTCAAAGGCACGCCATATCTAAATTAATCTCTAGACAGTTTGAAGCCTAAGTAGATGTCAATTCTTTCCAAAATCATTAATTCGACATCACTGCTAGCAATGCAATTTCTGGTGATTTCGAATTTTTTATCTACAAAATTTTTACAATTATTATTGTTTTTTTGGAATAATAAGAAAGATATTTGAAAAATTTTAATGCCAAGCATTCGATGGTGAATCTTGGCTTATAAGTTATAGACATACAATTATTTACTTGTAATTAACGCTTTTCTTCCTAGAATTTAAATTTATGTACTACATTTTCCAATAAAGAAGAAATCAATAAGCAAATTTATCGATAAATTGTAAATTTCTATTCATTTCGATGCCTTTCTCAGGATACGGAGAGATGGAATCACTGAATTCGGAATTGAAATGGCAGGAAAACATGCCATCACATTTGCGCGTAAACACTTATCTGGCATATATGAATTTTTTTTTTTTTTTGGTTGTTAAAGCAAGATTTCCTTTTTTTTTTTTTTTTGGGTGTTAAAATTTTTGAAATCTCACCAAGGGGGAGGGGGGAGTCCAAATTTTTTAAAAAACATCTCACGTAATTAATGGACGGCCCCTATCGTTAAAGCGTATCCAGCTCAATATGTGACCAAATCATATTCAAGAAGTATGCACAGACGCAACTGATCCAGAAAGCGCTTACAAGACGTAGTGGGATTCTGGTAATGTTCGGGGGAATCAGTGATCACTATGGGCACAGAGTTAAGGCCGTATTACATTTACCATTTCACTCGCCATAAATGCAAGCCATAACGCAGGCAATGTCAGGGTAGATTGCGAGTGATTAGTGTACCGCTTTACACTTACCATAACGCCTTCCATCACATGCAACATTTACACTTCTCAATTGTCATCATGCCTACGTTTTATTTACGAAAAAAATAGCATTGATTTATATCAAAACCATTTAGTCAATGCATCGGATAGGTGAAAGAATGTTTTTAATTAATTAAAATAGGAAATATTCATGTTTTTTTTCATCGTTTTATGTTTCTTTGTTTTCAGTTTCGATAAATAATTCAGTCTCGTTAAATCTCGATCAACGACGATATCTTTTCGAGATGTCGGTCGCTGTCGATTCAAATTTTCAAGCCGAAATTATGAAATGATTTTGATTAATAATGTAACATTTTATGAAAGCATCCACGAAAACATAAGGAAAAGATGCCCTCCGATCGTGAAAATCATTTTTGTAATCGGTAATTTCGAATAAATAGATACAAATCGATTGGACTTCCAAGTTCTACAATTCGTCACCAGGAGCGCTAGTGTCGATGTCCAGCCATCTGATGTCGCACCATTTCTTCAAAGATAGCCCAAGATCTATCCCTCGCCATCTCCTCTCGCCATCTGATGGCGAGGTGATGGAGAGGTTATGGCGAGTGAAATGGTAAATGTAATACGGCCTTTAGGAACTGGAAGAATGCTTCCAGTGGCAAATTGCCAGTGAAAATCCACTTTATAAATCTACTTGGATCTTTAGATACAAAATATGCAGACAAGATACAAAATATGCAGACTTTTCGAACTAAAAATAAAATTCATTATCAAGTACAGTATGAGCAACTTAAAACCGGCCCGCCTCAGCTAGTCTGTGCTGCCTCCTATCAGTTGTACTTGCAGAGTTACTCTCGATTGTTTCGATTGTCGGTCAGGCGACCAATGTCTGTGCTTCAATATAGTGCATTATGTGTCGGAGTTGTTTACCACAAGAAGAACGATGTATCACCAAAGGTTTAGGACATGCACGTTCCCAGGTTTTGTCTACATGCGATTTTATCTATGGAACTTTTTGAAGGATAAAGTTTATGAAACAAATCCCCACACTTTGGATAACTAAAGGTGAATATTGAAAGCGCTATCGAGGTCATTCAGTATATCGTTTTGCAACAAGTATCTCAATCGAATACGAAAATGTATCACTGCACAGGGAGGTCACTTCTAAGAGTAAAAAACAAGTTAACTTTCTCTAATAAAAGTGAGTATGAAAAAAGTCTTTGCGTGTTCATATGCTGATTCTAATCTTTTATTCGTAATTCTATTGTGATGTTTCATTTTTTGTTTTTCATTTGAGCTGTTTTTCTTCGTTTTACTGTGAACTTTTGACTCTAAATATGCGTATGAGTCTAGTAAAGCAAGCCATTTTCTGACTCTGCTTAAATTGTGCACTATTCTGTTTTAGCTTCAAACTTTAATTAACGTATGTTTGCTACTGATTGTATTACTCTTACTCATGTTTTTCGTATTTTCTCTTTTAATATTGCTCTGATAAAGTGTTACTTTTTTTTTCCTTCTGGATTTGCTGTTTTTATTCTAGAGGTTACTGTAAGTTTATAATTATGAATCGAAATACATTGATATTTTATAATGATCATATTTCTATAATAAAAGATAAACGTATCTATTGCAATATTCATTATCAACAACATCGACAAGATATTTTAAGAAATGTAAATATTATTATTAATAAAATCAATATTCATGTATGAAATTATTATGGTCAGGAATGGGTGAATAATAAAAATTGATTATGATTCGCTAAAAATATAAACTTTAACTTTATTGTAAATCGGTGAATTGATTTGAGCGAAATATCCTTAATTAATTTTATATTAAAGTAAAATTTAAATTAACAAAGAATAATGTCTCAGGATTATAACGATACCCTGTTCCAAATCAAATATCTTTGCACAATAATTTATTTTAATACTTATTATATTATTAAAATTTAATTTGATTATATCGAGTTCTTTTAATTTTTATAGATTTTTCTTTTAGTAGTCTTGAATTTTTAATTCTTACTTGGTTGTTTTTAATTTTTAAAACGTTTTTATTAATCTGAGCCATTTACATGATGGTTTATTCATTCTGTGGTTTAAAAATTTATTTATCAGTTCTTATAATTTTTTAAAAATTAATGTTTAATTTTTATTTCTCGTTAAGTTTATTCATTCACTTTTATTTTTTTAAATATTACATCTTATAGATAAGTAATAATATTTTATTATTTTTATCTTTTAATTTATTTCTATAATCTTTATTCTTTAACTTTTTTCTTCATATTTTCTATCTATAATATATTCACTTTAATTTTATGATTTTTTTAGTTTTAGTATTTTTCTAATTATTAACGTAATTTTATCTCTAAAATAGTCAACTCTTTCATCACTTTCCCATGTTACTTTATTGCATAAAATTGAATGCAATCTTTTATTCTTTTTATCTAAACAATGGAATAGTTATGTATTCCTGAATGTTATGAAATCCATGTTATGCATTGAAATTGAAATTTAGGTCTTCATAGTGGAGTATGTTCGCGTTATTTAATTATCCCTCACGTAAACTGCTCTTTGTCTTAAGAGATTTACTACTACTATTTCTTCATTATATATATAGACAGAACGAGATGAGACATTACCTTTATTTTTTAAAACTGGGATATATATTATGACAATGGAATTTTCAATGAAATTCAGTTTAGGTTTGAGAATAAATTACTACTCTTTTTTATTTGAAAAAAAAAGGAGGTTAGATTGATATCGCAGTTAAGATTCGATGGTTCCAAAGTACATCATAAGCATTAACGTGAATTATTGTAATGGATCCCAAGGTCCTAATCGATTTATAAATCTTGCCAATAAAAGACTGAAAAAAAAAAGTTTAATTGCCAATAATCTGGTATTTTATCATTGGAATT
>JAFIDM010005346.1:31798088-31815852 GCA_023159025.1 Thereuonema tuberculata | reverse complement strand
TTAGCCTATTGGATTCATATTCCGGTGTCTGATAAGCAACGCTGCTGACTATGTTTTATGTTGGGTTTTACATTCCATAGAAAGGAAGTTCTTGAAAATTAATTAAAGTGAGATTAAGTGAATAAAAGAAAGATTGCTTTTAACTATTTGGTTGTGTAGTGTTTTATTCATTTTCAACAGGAAATTACAGTTTGTTTCGAAATTTCAAACATCCGTTTTTGCATAAAATTGAAATTGAATTTGCAATAGTGGTATTTGTGATTTCTTTCAGTATTCAGTTATCTTTCATTCCAAATAGATGGTTTCTTCATTTTATAATACAATTTCGTCTCTTTTTCTCATTTCTCGGTTATATCCACAATCTACATATTACTAAAATCTTTTCCGTCTGTTAGGCGCAGTTCAACAATCGACAAGCGTGTGCCTGTATAATTGTTGCGAATACAAAGGGCGCAATTGTTGTGATTGTTGTGATTTCCAATATTCACAATGGTAGTGCAACAATGGAAAACGGGTCTTCAGTTTTCATTGTTGTGAGGAAATCGACAAATGCAAAATGAGCATTGTTGAACTTCAAAATGTTGCGTTCTCTCCGTCAACAATGGCGCGCGCTATCAAATAATGAGTTCATTCAAAAAGGAATAATAAATCACTATTTGCTGAACTATTCAACAAATCATAAACGCTTTCATTGGAAGCGTTTCTTCTGAGATTATCCGTGCTCTTAAATAACAACCAATATAAATTCCTAACCTTATTTACTGTAAACTCAATTTACTATAAATTCAAAGAATCACCAAGCCAAATTGTTAACAGTAAATAAGATTAGGAATGTACATTAAAGTTATTTCAGAGCACGGTCTGATTGTATATTTTCATATATCACATATTATAAACGATATTATGAAAGATATTGAGAGGAAACGATTGGAAAGACTACAACAGACGGATTTGGATCTAAAGCCGAACGTAAAAGAGGGTCAGGAGCTAAGGAGACAACGGAAGAGACACAAGAGAGACAGAGGTTAAACGCCGAACGACATCAAGCAGAGAGAGAGAGACAGAGACTTTAGGTCCCCAAACTCTACTTCATCTAACATCAATCTCAACATCTTCTTCAAACATCGATCAATCTGTATACAAGGGCCTAGTTTCTTACTAATACCATCTGTTTTTTTTAGGCTGCAAATATAGGATAGAATATCACTACTCTTAAGAAAACTTATTTATGCTGCTTATGCATAACTTCAACGAAGTGTTGGAAACTTTAAACTTACGCTAGTTCCAGCTGTATTTCTTTTTCAAGCTTTATTATACGCCATACAGTACTATATTATATCATTTAAAAACTTTTATTCCCATTTTTATTTAAAAGAAAAATAATATCGTAACGAAACTTCAATTTATTATCAATTATTATTTTACTTATTATGTAAATTTTTTAATTATATTCAGCAGATAGTTTCTATGACTCATTAAGAGATCGATATTTTCTTATACCTGGATAGTTCTGCTTGATCATCATCCAGTAACAAACTGAGAAACGTTGAATTCTTAACATTAATTCTTTTTGTATGGAGATTTGCAAGATTAAAAGTGCATTCCAAATTCAATACCGAGCTTTTACAAATGGAAAAATCAAAATCGAGTATTCTTGAGATTCTTGCGTGGCTGCAGAATCCCCATGGAGAAACGGCATGAAATGGTCTTCAGTCGAAATTTCAAAATAAAGATGGAGCATTCTTTACAAGAGATTCTCTTTTTCAGTTCAAACAAAAAAAAATCAATAACTATTATGAAAAAAATAAGGTTTTGTTTGTTTTCTTCTTTTGCATGACTACATTGAAGACAAAAGTAGGATCGAAGAAAGAAAAATAATAATAGCGTCATTCTTCCTGTGAGATCACAATACCCTTTTGTGGACGGACTAATGAGACAGCTGTCAGTTTAATTACTTTCCAGCCTAAACAAACAGGTAGTAGATTACAGCCAAGCCCAGATATCGTGTGTACAAGAGCAATAAATCAAAAAACACCCTAACACAATTATGCATCGTTTTCAAAAAAAGAGGCCTGTTCAACTCATATTCTAATAACTAGAAAAAATTAAAAGCCTTTTTTTTTGTTTTCCATGCAAGCTCAATTAACGCCAAATAAAGGACGACGGCAAGCTTGAAAACACAGAAAATCTTCATTAAATTCTGCCTTTATTTGAAACTTATCCGGAATAAAACGCATATTCTTTAGCTTTTTATTGATTTAACTGTCTCTGAGAGGAAGCATCGGATTAGCTTTCGAGAAGAGTTTTGGGATAATACAATAAAAGCAAAAGGCAATTGATCCACCAAGTTTATCACTGAAAATAAAATTATTCACAGAAAAAAAAAATCATCAACTGCAAAATTTTAAACATGAAATGTAAAAGCCCAAAAGTTGTTATACCTTATCCAAACTTAAAATCCTTTGAATACTATTGTTTAAATTTTTTTTAATTATACTCCAAATACGTTATTTTTCATTATTCAGTCTAAAAATATAGAAATGTGGTTGCATCATGTATTTGTTTTATTATTGGCTGTATCGTTATCTGTCTGTCGCTTTGTTTGTCTGAACCTAAACATATAAATTAAACCTTTATAGTTATTGGGAATAGATAATTTCCTAACAGCTTATAGGCACCTAACGATATGTATACTATTCATGTAAGAAATAAGGAAAAGGTAAAGATAAAAAAGGTTTTATTTTTACTTTTACTTACTAATAATCTCGCGCACGTTAAATTTTCGCATTATGTCTTATAAAAAGTATTTGATCATCGGTCTTGTTTTTATATACAAAATACTGTAGTCATCTGATGGCTAGCAGCAATGCAAAGATGTCCAGCACAGTGCTTTATTCTCCATAATTCTAGCATTGGTTGAAGAGATGGAGGGGGAAAAACCTTCAACTTTGAATTTTCTGAAAAAGCACTGGTTTTACAGCTAGTCTGTTCCAGATAGAACATTCGATTTGTATTTATTACTATGACTATCTAGTTTATAAGTTTTGTGCACTCTGCTTAACATTAAAAATTTAGTTTCGAGCTATTTTGAAGCAATGAATAAAGAACAAGCTTAGGAAATAATTACAAAAAGAAAGAAAAATACTGTGTTTTTTGTAATTATTTAATAATAATTGAGAAAATTGAATTACTAACTTCTAACATGAAATCCGATTGCGATTCTTACTTCATCGGGAAAAGAATCGTGGTTGGGATGTTTGTATCTGTTTCCAATTTCTCAAAGAAAGCTACCTACTTTCCCTGTAAATTAAAAGAATGTAATTTTTTAGTAATAAAATCTGTATTTTTTGAATGAAATAATGTTAAATGATCTTCCAGATTTAATGAACAGAATAAGATATGGTCAAATGGATTATGTTTATTAATGATTGACGTCGGAGTTGGGAATTATACTTGATAAATTACAAAGGCCTGTAAAAATTTAGGATCATAATTTTCCCTGAATTTTGACTGTTTTGCAGTGTTGAATCCAGAAATGACCTCAATTTTTCTTTGTCACGTACAATTTTTTTTTCACAACATGCATTGAGTACGTAGTCTATTGAAATTAATTTTGTCGAAAGTGATAAAATAAAACATGTTTTGTGACATGTTTTACAGATAGTATTTTATACAAATAGTATTAATATGTGACTTAGCTTAGCTTTACCTTAGACAATACCTTTACCTTCACAACAGAAGTTGGGTTGATTTTCCTGTTGATTTTCTTCTTGTGCTTTACTTCTATATTTTCAAGATGCAGCATCCTGCAGTAGTCTTCTATGATCTTATTATTAGATACCCTGGATACCCTGGAAGAATAGCCAGATCTAAAAATAGACTCTGTGAGCGTAAGAACATAAATTATTTTAACGCCTGGCAGTTTTATGAAAAAAGAATCGTAATTTTGGAATAGGTAATAAAAATTATAAAGGCCCAAAACAGGGGGATTAATGTGTAAGCTATTTATGAACAGTCTACTAGCTAAATTATAGCTTTTCATTGCCAAGTTGATGCAATATCTCACAAAGAATTAATAAAAATGAATCTGTGCTGTGTATTATGTCCTAATACTTGCAACTTCTAATAAAAAGAATGTTAGGAAAAAAAACCTTTTTATGCAATCTTAGTGTGTTTATGAATTCAACATCCAAAAATAAGCAAACAATAGTTAACATTTTTTAAGAAAATTTGTCCATTGCAGATCTGTATTGTAATACGAATCGGAGTCGAAAAAATAATGTTTTTCCAGTCCACGCTGCCTTTAATTACTTCCATTCAAAAGAAAAAACGATTACTTATAAGAATTGCAACAGTTACAACAGCTAGATAATTACAATATTCTGAGCTTAATAATAAACAGAGAAATACCAGGATTCTCTTTCAAAAAATCGTAGTTTGTAGGAAAATCGCCTTATTTATTTCGCGTAGATAGATTTATCGTTCTAGCCAAAATAATACAGAACTAACCATTTCACTATTTTTTTTTTACTGAAAAAAGAAAATTGATTTTTGACGCTAATTGCATTTAGTATAATTTTCATATAGTGTAATAGGTGTGGTAACAAAGCTTGCAATCAAATAACACAATTGTTTTCCAATAAATACTTTCTCAAAAGAACAATAATGTAGTCCATTTAGAGTTCAGGAAATTGTTGTTTTCCACAGTCTGTGCAATGAACGATGGGAATGAGATTGAAAACATGGTCAAAAAAAGAAAAAAAAATACATGGGTTTAGTAGCCCAGAGCAGAAACCAATGAAGATCCATTGCTGTTGGAGGAAGTTTATGGACCAACCGTTAAATCGTTAATCTTGGTTGTCGAGTGTTTCTGAAAGCCCTGAAAAACAGCAAAGCAATACAACATTACTTACATTTAAACTTTGTTTCGTTATAGTAAGCATTTAAACATTCTCTAAAATATGAGAACTTTCAGATAGATTATCAGAAAGATTTTTAATTTTTGTGTGGTTTTTTTTATCTACTGATCTTACGTTAGGAAAAAAAGGTATACAAAAAAGTGTTCATTTGGCTATTTCTTTATCTATCTATCTATCTATCCATCTATCTATCTATCTATCTATCTATATTTATCTATAGATGGTAGTAGATGTATACAATCATAATTAGTTATTTAGATCTAAGCTATAATTCAGTATCTGTGTAATTACAACTTACATGTTTATATGAACGAATATTGCATTAGAAAATACCTTAGTAAGCAAAACATTTAACGTGGCGTGGAAAATTTTTAAAAGCAAAGAAAACAAGAGCAGCACAAGAATAAACAAAACAAAAGGAATGAAATCTTGGATCTTCTACAAGTATATCACAAATCTTTATTAAAACTCCAATCTTGTTTAATAAATTGCTGCATATATTTTAACAGGGACAAATCACAGAAAGTGAATAACATATCTTTGAGCATTTTCAGAGAATTTTTGATAATAAACAAAAGATTAAGTAAAATTTTAAAATTTAATTAGTATTGTTTTAAATAACAGTAAGTTAGTAGCATTTGATATTAGTAGCATTTAATTTAATAATAAGTTTCAAATCTTTTGATTGTTTTCAAAATATTTTGAATGTTTTATTATAGTACTATAGTAACAATAGTATTATTTGGTTTACTTATTGGTATAGAATTTCTTTATTGATTTGTAAAGGTTTGAGAAGGTTATTTCTCTTTCCATTTTGATATTTATTTTTTTATTTATTTATTTGTTTATTATGTTATCAAAAAACCTTGAGGAAGTCTTTGAAAAATAAGACGAAATATTGGTCTGTGGTGCAGTGATTTGGAGTTTTAATAAAGATTTTAATAAAGATAAACATAAAACAAAAGGAAATCGCCTTTCTGATTTATTTTATGGGGAGGGAATTGGGAACAGCTGTTTCGAGCTTCTGCGCACTCATCAGCTCAAACCTCGCCCTCCCCGATAAAGCAATCAGAAAGGAGAGATCCCTTTGGTGAAGGCCACCGCCAATTTTGGGTTAGCGTCTAGCGACGTACTCTTTTATTTTCTTACCTTTTCTTGTTTGGGAGGTCACTGCCCGATTGGCGGTGGTTTTCACCAAAGGGATTTCTTCTTTCTGATTCCTATATCGGGGAGGGCGAGGTTTGGGCTGATGAGGGCGCAGAAGCTCGAAACAGCTGTTCCCAATTCCCTCCCCATAAAATGAATCAGAAAGGCGATTTCCTTTTGTTTTGTTTATTCTTGTGCTGCTCTTGTGTTCTTTGCTTTTAGAAAATAGCTTAGTATTATTTGATTTCCAACGGCAGCATCATTGATTTATAAGGCTGCCCTGACTTTTCAACTTTCCTTCCAAGATAAAGATGCTCTTCGATGCTCTTTCTTTACTTGTATTGATTCAATTCTATCTTCGCTGCGTCTTACACATTGATGCTTAAAATTTGAACTTCTTTAAAAAAATTCTTTAAAAAAGCCTGCTGTACCCCACGGTGTTTATTAAACAAGTCTTGTTCTAAAGCTCATAAAATTTTCCACTGATATAAGTTACAATTCAATCCAATTGGAAACAAGCACCGGAAAACAAAGAGTAACTTCTCCTACTTTTCATAAAGAAGATTAATAGGATCTCATAACCTTTTCAGTTGGTAATTAACGAAATTAAAGTAGAAAAATTTTAAATTCATAATTAAATTTTTCCTTAGCTTATACCTCTTTTGTTGTTATTGTTGTCGAAAAAGGTTATTTTACTTTGCAATTTCAATCATTTTATAATTAATGATAGCTTTATATATTACAGAAATTGCAATTTTGTGCATTCAACTAAATTATGATTAAATTTGCATAATTCATTTCCTAATTAAGAAAAACAAATAGTTAAGAATTAAATTAACGTGAACTTAGACCCGTATAATTTTAGTCACTGACTAAGCCTTATTACAAGAAAAGATAATCTCGTAAGAACAATTGTATCAGCACTGTTTACTCCTAGCCACGTTCGGTGATTTCCAAAAAAAAGATTAAATAGATAAAAAATGATTCAAGGATTTCCTGAAATTCTCTAATACTTTTCAGCTGAGATTGTTTCGAAGAAAATAGTTGAAAAATATAATATTAAAAAGAAAATGGTAAGAATAATAATGATTTGTACGAAGTTTGTTTGTTAATTTCAAAGTCAAATATTATTTTGTAACTATTTCATTAAGCTGGAAATACCTATTCTAAATTCTGTTTCGTTATTACTTGGTTTTCAAATCTCATTTCTGTAATTTAAGCAACATAACTTTTCTTATTTTGTACTTACAAAGAAGTAGATGTTTTGATACTGTTCATACGATTTAAATATTTTCTAGTTTTTAATAAAGATTGTTTTCCCATATTCATGCACTATTAGACGAAATGTGGTTTTATACAATCTTAAATAATGTTCTTACCAGATTTTCAGCTTTACTTTTTTTTGTCAATATTTTTTTTCGTATTTTGTATCTAATATATTTGCACTGAGTTTATCAAATAAAATGACAGGTAAAAGAATGGGATGCTTTTATTTTTGGAACCATTTTACATTTAAATTAACATTTATCTTCAACAATTGTTTAGGTGTTTACAAAATTAATGCTGTATTACTACATTTCATATTCATAAATGTTTTCGAAATATAAATATTTACTTGCCACACACATTAAAAATAGAAAAAGATAACTTTACTCCATTAAAATCATAAAAGCAGATAAAGGCAATTTTTGAAGTTGATACGTTAACTTCTTTATCGAGCCGAAATATTTAAAAATAAAATCCCAAAACGAAAAAATAATAATTCAAAACAATCAGGGTATATCATTTAGTGATAAATTCCATATTCCACAAAATATATTAATAAGAAAACATAGACATAAAAAAAAATTACAACATCAATTCATTGTTGATTAAAACTTAACAAACCGTTTAGTTTTACCAAACATGAACCCTTTGAAACAACAATTGACTATTTCAAAACCTTTGTTCCTATTAATACGTAGGATACATTAATTTCAATTAATATACTAATTTCAAAATACGAATGCAAAGAGACTAAAGTATTTTCCTTCAATCATCTTCTTCAAAAAACAAAATGTGAACAAAATTTTCAATGGGCTAAGAAAATAAGACAAATAAATACAATCCTCAAACACAATTTTTGTAACTATTCCGTAAGGGTTCGGATCAGAAAACTTACCGATAAACAGATTTCCAAACTTGAAATTGCTTTTAAAGAGAACTCTACATCCAAATTCATTAAGAACATGCAGAAGTAAAATTACCATATAAAACATTAGAATTCTTATAATTTACGTCATATAATTCTGTAATAATAAATTTATTATAATTCTCAATTATCTTCCTGAGAAAACCCTTAGGATAATCATTTTTAAGAAAAGCATCAAATAATTCTTTAATTTTTTGATTATAAAATTTCTGATTATGGTTGTGGAAATAATCCTTCTTAAAAAAATTTCTAATTATTTCCTTTGTAATATTATCATATGCTGAAGCGAAATTTACAACATCTTGACTTCTATACTCTTCTGAATAATGTTGCGTTCTTATGTTGGAGTTCACCCTGTAAAATTGAATATCCAAAAACATAATACCATAATAATAATACTAATAATAATATCCTTGATCAAAGTATGCTTGCATTTGGGATGCAGTGAATTTAGAAGCTTATGAAATAAATCAAACTGTCAATCAGTGCCATACTAAAACCACCAAAACATCGTCAACATATCGGAACATTTGCAATTTATCATTATACTTTCTCAGAATACAGCGATGTTCCAAAGTGTTAAGAAAGAAATTGAAGAAAGAAAAGGAAATAAAAGATATTTTTGTAAATACAATCTTTATACCAAAAGAAAGTATTACGATAAATTAAATTTATCAAGTCTCAATTCCTATTTGTGTAATGTTGAAAGACCACATAACCTTATTAGGGTGAGTAGGGGTAAGATGGGCAGTCGGGGAATATCGGCACTTTAGGCACATTTTAAACAAGTAAATATAATTTTGTGCTTAAGCTTAAATTCGAGGGCGACCCATAATAATAAAAAAAATAAAAGTAATAAAAAATAAGTACATTAACGTAAGGAAAAATAAAAAAAAACATTAGAAAATTAAGAAAGAAAAAAGTCCACGCGGACATTGAAAAAAAAACCAAAATAAAAAACAGTAGATATATGGATTCAAACCGACAACCTTAATCATATGGGTCAGAGATTTTTCCGATCAAGCTATAACTAAAATAAGAGGGTGGCATTTGTAACATGTAAGCCAATAGCCGAAATCCAATGAAAACAATATCAAATATCTAGAACATGGGGGGGGGGGAGGGCCTTGAAAATTCCCTATTCTTGTGTTGTTTGGGCCTCTGAACACGATGGTGAAATCCGTTTTTCGATCCACCATTCGGGAATTGTTAGGGGAGTACAATGACAACAATGCCAAATGCAGTATCTCGAACATGGGGAGGGATCGTTGGCCCCTGAAAATATTCCATTCCTACGATGTTTGGGTTACTGAACACGATGGTGAAATCCGTTTCCCGATTCGACCTTCCATGCGGCAGTTGAAAGGGGTGGACAGACACGGACGGATGGACAGGACAAACGCAATTTTTACCGATTTTGGTCGCTAATAACAATAGCTTACAAATGGGTCGCTAAAAATTGCCGGTGCCTGGCAGTAGTTACCCTATCAGGCGATACTATTAATGTTACAGGCAAGTCCTGACGGCAAAATGGCGCACTAGAAAGAACAATCATGCCGTATTTCCTGAGTTTTGCCAAATTGTCGACGCAAGCATCGAATATATCTGAGACGTATCACTTCATTAAGCTAATATATTCTAGGTTAGTATATGAATGTGTTAAATGTTGGAATAGTAGGAAATATTGAAAGTGTATATAGTGCTTTAATAAACATGCAACAGTTTCGTTGAAGTTTGGTATTCAAGGCCATGCAAAAGTAATCGCTACTATTGTGTGCCCATCTTTCCCCTATCCCACGCTCATATTCCCTCTATGATGGGAGAAGATATTCAAATGACACTATTTTGTTTTACTGGTTTTTAGCAGTGTAAACTACATTCCACAATCACATGAATTATATTATTTTTTTATCTTAATACGTGTATTAAACAATGGCGTACCTAATTTTGGATAAATGTTGTCTGAAACCGTTTTATATATTTTCTTGCTTAGTGCGCCATCTTACCCAACTCAACCTGTATGTAATGATATTATGAATGAACTTGATATGATATATAGGTTGAGTTGGATAAGATGGGCACTCTAAGCAAATAAATATATAAAACGGCTTCATCAAAAATTAGGTCTGCTATTGTTTAATATAAATCTTAGGATACAAAAATAAATAATTCATGTGATTCTGGAATAAATTTACACTGGTAAATATCCATCAAGTATTCATCCCCAGGAACACTGGTACACATATTTTTAATGTCTGCTACGTTACTGTGTAATTAAAGCATGGGATGTTACATCGTGAAGAAAGTCATTGTTATATAATATAACTGTTGTCTAACACCTGTTTGGCTCCTGTGCTTGCTTTTATCTGTGTAATTGTTGTCATTTCAAGATGTTAACTGGCTGCAGTTTAAAAATATCTTTCTATAATAAAGTATTTTTGTAGTCTGCGTTGCAAATAACTAAACAATGTCAAGGATATGCAACCTAAACTTCTTGTTCGTGATAAATAAATGTAAAATAAATTTTATTTTGTATTTCATTAATTAAAAATACAGTAAGCGCCAAAATATACAGTACTGAAATGAAAAGATGAAGAAAATTACATTATTGTCATCTGTGAGTTTATTTCTCCTCAAAAGAAATGAACATAGACACTACATATATACATACACACACTATTAGCGTGTTGATTTACCACGGTATGCGTGGTGCAAAAGGAGATGATTTGCTCACGTAATGCAGGCACAGTTCTTGGTGTATCTTCACAGTTGAACACACTCTCCTTTAACATTCCCCACAAGTAGGCATCAGGTGGTGTAAGATCGGGGGAATTGGACGGGTATGGGAAGTCAGTACAACGTGAAATGATTCGTTCTGGAAAGTTTTCCTGCAGCATGGCTAGAGATGCTCGAGCGGTATTGCTTGTCGCCCCGTCCTGTTGATACTACTGTATATTCATGTGAATGATCCCTGCACGACAGAACATTCTTAAATCCTGAAGAAATGGCTCGATCACTAAACCCCTGTAGCTTTCTTGGGTGACGGTAAGAGCTTTGCCTTCCTCATCTTCACGAAATAGTGGCCTAATAAACCGTGTCCTGAGATGGCACACCATATCGTCACACGTGCATTTTCCCCTTCTGTTGACACAGTACACTTCTAGAACGGCGAAATTTCGTAACAATAGACAGCATAACTGTGTTACTTGGTGCCGTCTTATTAAACTCCTCTTGGAATTGTTCTGCCACCTTTTACAAACTCGGTCCACCTTTACGACCTATTCCGTATGAGCGGAAATAATGCTCAACTATGAATACTTTTTCCTCCGTCGAGTACCCATTTCCAACAACTGCACAACACAACTTCCTTTGCATTACTGCGAACACGTGCAGCTGGAGGTATACCCCGTCAACAAATGCAACCCCGTGTTCGAGATGCGCGAGTTTCATTGCTGTATATTTTGACGCATACCGTATATGAGAAGTATCATGTTGATCAAAATAGGTTCAATTCAATTTTGCATTTAAAAAAAAAAATGAAATCCATACACAAAACATGCCGTGCAGGCGTGGCCGAGCAGTCTTGACGGCGGTTTGCCGTGCGGGCATTGTGTCGGCACCCAGGTTCGATTCCCCGCCGAGTCTTGGCTGTTTCAATTTTCTTTCCTGTGTTTGTCAGCCTCTTCTTCACTTTCTATTCGGTCTGACGTCATTCGTTAATGGCGTCCTGGGGCAGGCAACGGGAAACCACCCTAGTATTTTTCCCTAGGTGTTTCTGGGAGTTCCACGTGAATTCCATAGAATTGGACCTGTCTCCGGACAGAATCCTATGGATGGATGGACACAAAACATGAGAAAATTTAATATTAATCTGTTAAAACTTTCTAAGGAAACAAGTTTAATTAATATTTGATCAATTAAACTAGTTACAGTATCTCTAGAAAATAGGAACAACGCAAATAAAAAATATCCTTTAAAAAAAAGAAATTGAAATAAATGAATTTAAATAATACAATTTTAAAAACTTAATTTCGAAGTGCCTACTTCGTATCTTAATGTATAATTAAATCTATTTTTTTCAAGAATTCCGTCTTACAGTATTGCTTTGAATTATATGGTTGTGGATGATGTCATAAAAGTTAAAGTATCCTTCTACAGGCCTGGACAGGCCTTTGGGGCGTGGGAGGTAAGGCTCCCAGCGTTTCGTGACCAACGGGACGAAGTTGAGGTCGGGTGGTCAGCCCGACACCCACCCGCCTTTAACTCCCGGGAAAGAAATCCTGTACCCATTCCACAGAGGGCTGGGTAGATCCTAGAACCCATTTGGAGGTGAAAGGAGCGTGAAAAAATCCCCGCCCTCCGCCGAGGCCGGGAATCGAACCCATCACCGTGGATGATGTCATGAATCACCTTATTTTTATGTTTAGTATATTTTAATAACATAATAAGTAATCTATTGCTTTAAATTTAGTTCTTGAAATTAGAATATTCAGTATTAATGGGGAAAGCAATTCAAAATTTGTTGAGCTGTAGTAAATAATTTATATATTATTTACATGTAATGCGAATTTAATTTCTATAAAAGTTTTTTTGTGAATCAATTTCTTCTACAAAAAAGATTGAAATGCTGCTCGCTTTTTTGTTGTTTTGTAGATGAGCAAAATTACTTATTTTCAGAAATACCTCTGTTGCAAATTCTCTAATTATTGAGTGTTGCCAAGAAGTAAGTGAATCACTTTGACTAGAGATTTCTCTGAAAACATCAGAATGTCCGGAAAGCTGTAGTAAAAGACATCCATTCAATAACTCCTGAATCACTTGTAGAGTGAAGTATTAGGGCTCAAATTGCGGAAATTTATAAGTTATTTTATAATATAATCAATCAGAAGTTTAATTTCAAAACTACTTAATCTGAATTTTTTATATAACTAAAAATATTCCACTGATCTACATGATTTTTTGATCTAATAAATATGAGATATAAATTATTATTGATAAATATTATTTTTGCTATGTTGTTTCCTCTCTTAGTTTATTTGCTTAATAAAGCAATAATTTTGAACTAGAATTAAAGCATGTGAAAATTTAAACAGCTGTTATGGACATGAAGTATAAAGTTTCCAAGGTTAGCAAATGCTTTAATTCAGTGATTGAAAGTAAACATTCAAAATATAATGTTTAATATTCGTTGTTAATTAATTGGGCTAATGAACATACATGAACTTGTTATTATTATGAATATTTTATGTAATATAATGTATTTGACAGATAGTATAGTTAAATATGTAAACAAGCCTAAAGTACTGAAAAATTATATATCAATCTATTAAATTTATCATTCAGAAAGGAAGCAGTTCTAAAAATATTGTTGTTTGTCAAGTAGCCAAACTTTAAGTTGTTTTTTAAGTTAAATAGTCTTCGTCATATGCAGCAAAGCATGAATTTGAAAGTGATATAATTTGACAAAACTTCTTTTACATAATACATTTGTAATTTCATTATTGTATTGGTAAATCAATTTAATACGATATTCCTTACAAATTTTAATTAAATTTAGACTATATTTATTCATATAATGCATAACAATCCTTTTACTTCTTTCTGTTTTATCAATCTCTTTAATTTTCCGTATGTCATATTCTTTTTTGACTTTATCTATGAAACTTTGAGTTGTATCCATTTCTTTTTAAAATTTTCTTGATTTTCGTTAATTCATTTATATAATCTTCTTCTCTATTAGTTCTTATGTCAATTATTCAAATATATAATTATATATACTATATCTAATAGTATTTCTAATATACTAAGTTTCTCTTTATAGCCTGAATGGAAATTTAATGGGATTTACTATACTGTATGTTTACTTTTCTATGTCCTTCCTGTGGTACGAAGTGACTAGTTTGTTGTCTATTTTCTTAGACATAAGTATAAGAATATTAATTCATTCTGCTTCTCTTCATCCATTTTGTAACTTCCATCATTTTGTTACTTATGTCTTTTATTCTTTTCTTCGAAAAATTTTTAAAATTGCTTTACTGTTCCAATTAACGTGTCGTCTGCATAACGATAGTTTTCGAAATCATATTTCTTATTATTCAACGTTTCATATTCCCTAAAATTTGAAATGTATCATAATAAAGATTACAAAATAGACCTAAAAAAAGAAGACTCCCATTGGAAATCCTTTCCCTTGTTTTTTAATTTTTTTTTCGATGTTTAAAATAAGCATTCTTTATGAGTAATTCTATTAGACTTATTAATTCTTTAGTTGTAATAATGACAGTGATAACATGAGCAAGAGATTTATTCATATCCTTTCCATTTATTATAATAGCTTGAGAAAGGAAGATTCGGAAAGACTTCCGTAAATTTGCTAATAAAATAATGCATAAGGATGAAGAAGAAGAAGAAGTTTTACTTGAGTGCACCACTCCAAACGAGTACAACACTATATATACAAGAAATAGATGAAAAATTACAAAAAAGTATAACATATTAAACAGAAGTGCTAAAGTAAACAATATAAATTGAAATGTTACTCCTATAAATATAAGTTATAAAATTTCAAAATTACAGATATCAATTGATTTTTTTTTTTATTTTACTTATTTATAAGGATGAAGAGATCCTTATTTATAAGGATGCATAAGGATGAAGAGAGTATCCTTTTCTTTATGTGATTATAATATTATATGTGATTTACTAATAAAATTTTGATATTTATTGAGTTGTAAACCTGTCAAAATACAACATATATAAATTTTCCTCCAGAATAAATACCGTTTTCAATCAAACCTATAGTTCACATGTAAAATTGAACTTTGAAGAGTATGACACAATTTTGAAATCCTACTATGGGCGGGGGCAGTTGTATGTTAGTGCTGAAAATTTAATAAAAAAACAATAACTATTATAACATAAATTACAATGTATACTAAATAAAATTACTAAAGTTGATTTTTTACAACATTAAAGACAAGGCGCTAATTCTATGTTATTTGCGACTCATGAAGTGGACAGACAAATAAGATATTCTAGAGAAGGCAGTGGAAGTAAAGATTCTACCAATGAAGATAAGTTTAATGCTCCAAGTTCTAGACATATAGTTGTTCAATACAAAATCTAAGCAAGAAAAAAATCAATAAGTCAGCTAAACTTTACTTCATAATCAAAATGCATTGGTTCTGTACAATCAAATGTACTTTTCTTACAAACCAGTACTTAAAAATTGATTTTCATTACCTATTCGTCATTTTTTAATTGTGTTGATTCTTCTATTCTGTACTTGCTTCCATCATTTACCTAATCTTTGATGTAAAAAATCTTCTCAGCATGATACATAAAATACACTTACCAGATCCATATTAATGTAAAACTACATTAGGTGAGTTATCTCTGTAAATCTTCTCAGTAAATTTGCATTATTACATTACGTTACCATTACACATCATTTAAGAACTCTTGTAATGAAAGCCAATGTAACCAGCACTGATCTCATTTCTTTCCAATAGAGTCCATTTATGCCCATTTATATCAAGTTCTGAACCATCCTAAGTCATCTCCTGTAAGTAATAACAATCATCATGCATCTTACAAATTATAATGCCTTAAAGGCAAAAGTTAATTCTTAAGACGTATCCATAAAAATAAGTAATTTTGAACAAATAGTTACTGTAATTAATTGTTGCAGTAAGTTTCTTGAAGAAATAAAAAATAATATTTCTAAATATTTAGAAATTATATAAACAATAATGTGAGTTAGCTTTAATTTTTTTAAAGTTCGATAAAAATAAACTTTGATAGGTTAAATGTTCCTAAAGATGCATGTAAATACTATATACATGCGTCCAAAAATCTAAGGATGGACGATATTTGTATACGTATTTGAAAAACAGTTCTTGATTGTAGCCGAAAATATAGACATAGATGTATTGACAGAATATACGATACGACTTAAAAAATAGAGTATAAAGTAAGCTGTAATAGGTTCTTTTGCGAAAGTCAGAAATTTCTGAATGACTTAGGTGGAGAATGTATTTACAGATAGACAAGCGGAGAGACATGTGAGTATGGAATATGGCCACCCCGAATTGCGATGCAGATCGGACAACGTCGTAGTTTGATTAACATATCGAGGAGTTCCTGAGGCAAATAAGTCCACTCCTTGCAACATGAATGAGTCCCTGCTTGGTTTCTGGATTAAGATTTCATGCAGCAATGCATCTCCATATTGCGTTCCAGACGTGTTCGATGGAGTTTTGGTATAGAGAGTGTGCTCGCCAGTCGTTGCGAAAAATTGCCGCAGTCTCCAAACGTGTGTGCACTGCTTTCGTACGATGAGCGAGTGCGTTGTCATCCAAGAATAGAAAGTCTTCGATTACTGCACCAATGGAACAATAGAACATCACTTAGAACTTCGTTGCAGTATCGTTCGTCAGTCACAGTCCCATTTTCCAGCATGTACAGCTCAGTGCAGCAATCATCATGCCTTTCAATACTTGGATCTTCCACCACCAAATCTGTTCCTTTGCTGCACATTGTCGCGATATTACGCCGTACCACTTTCAAGCCATTTCAGCTGACGTCTAGAATCTGAGAAAAAAGTGAAACTACTCTTATCTCTGAAGCGTTTGGCCACTGGTGGATGAAAGGAGGGGGGGGGAGCCAGTGGTCTCAATTAAAAATGTATGTTTATGCAGTCGTCGTAGAGCGAGGACGACTCATTGCATGCGTCTGGAATACATTCCATTGATTTCAGAAATTGCCCAAAGCCTGGATACAACATTGAGGATCGAATTCCCAGGCAACATTAGTTACCCTGCGGCCTTCCAATTTTTCTATAATTCTTCATCACGTGAAATCATCTAGATGATGTCTTTGTGACATACTTAAAATTCCACATTCGTTACTTCTTTTCTTCACGTCAAACAGTACCTTCAAACACAGTTCACCTACTGCGCCAATTTGCCTTTCAACCGGTTCAGTGCTACCATGTGGCCTGTGTGCATGATTCACATTTAGAGGTATGCAAATTTTTTAAAAAATGCTTCGCCTGATTTTTTGTTTGTAATTATTAGAAGTAAGGGTCCTCAGATTTTGGATGCCTGGGGCGTAACGGTATCCCATCAAACATATTCGATTGGTGAGAGGTCGGGCGATCATGAAAACGGGTCGCCATTGCGGAGGCAGTCCTGGCAGAACCTTGCTGTGTGTGTCCGAGCGAAAAATGGCCCGGGATTCTACGACAGGAACAGCAACACAACAGTTCGTAGAATGTCGTCGACCTACTATTATGCCGTTAGGCTGGTCCGCCTATCGTAGGAAATGGCTCCCCAGACAAACACTCCCGTGTTCGAGCCATGGGCCATTCCACGCTAAAGCCAGGATTTCTGCGTTTATAGGCCTTCTTAGGATATGTGGAGAAACTCCTCGGGGCACAGTGGAAACTGTGATTAATCACTGAAGAGAACACGACTTCACTACACAATATCCCACGTTTATCGAGTCA
>JAFIDM010005346.1:31762298-31797688 GCA_023159025.1 Thereuonema tuberculata | reverse complement strand
TTTACTGTAAAAATGTACTAACGCACGTTAATTTCCTTGTCTAAATACTAACCTTGTTATAAATTAATCCCTTGATGCTATGCTAAACGCTAGCGGGGATTAATTTTTCACCCCTTTTTATTCTTGATTTTATTTTGATGTTTTTGTAATTCAGGGGTCATTGATTTGTATGTTTGTCCGTTTTGTCTATTCGTCCCATTTCACTGAGCTTGGGTATGCTGGATAGGTGGAGCTGATGAGAGGCCAAAAAGCCTCGAAACAGCGCTGTCCTCCATTTCCAGCACAAATATCAAAAATAGCTCAGTGAATTTGTGTTTTGTTTTGTTTAGTTATGTGCGTTCTTTGGTTTATTTTACTGTAAAAATGCTGAGTTATTTTCGCAGTATTTTCTGGCAATTTTATCGTATTTTTTTTGTCAAAATATATATTTTTAAAATGAATGTTGAGATTAAGATTTACGTAGAAGAAGTAAACTAATGTTATGTTATGTTATGAATGTGGGTGGCAGAGAAGCCAAGCACTACGACCGGAGGTCTATTAGAAGTAAACTATATGTTACTTTTAGCTCATATTAAAATGAAAAATATTCTTAATAATCAATTCTAATTTCTATTCACAATATTGAGAGAGAGAGCACTGAAGAAAAATGAGAAAATTGTTTTCTTCGTATTGTCAAACCAATTCTTCAGTAGTTCTGTATCTGCTGGTTTGAAAACGATGAACCGTCGATTAAACGTCCGTTTAAGACTTGCTTGATTCATCTTTTTCACTTCTTTTTTTTTCCTTATTGTTTTCCTTATAAATTCTTTTCCTTATTTTACCTCTCGTTCATACATTCGACAGCTTTCATCAACTTCAAGAATTGTACTATTAAACTCGACGACCCTTCAACGAGCAAATAAAAGGAAGAATTTGGAAGTAAACAAACTTAACTATAGTCTCCCAACAACTCATCATCCAAGTTCACTTTTTTTGGTTGATTAGACCATAAAACTCGAAGATCTGATATAGGATCTCTATATTATCCGTTTAAGATAGAATGTTTTGTATTAGTTACCTAAAATCCCTACTTTCAAACTTCAATCCAAATTTTAATGCTAAGTTTTGTTTAAAGAATTTTCTGTTAAGAAAATGTCCATCATCCTTGTTTTAAACCTAGCTGCCGTCAAACATAGTGAATCATCCGCAATACTTGAAATGTATTCTTAAAAAAAAAATTATATAGATAAAAAGCCGAACAGTTTTAGATTAAATATGTAGAAGAAAATAAAGATAAGATATCTTTGAGAACAGCGAATTTCAGAATAAAAAAGGAACAAAGTACGAAGGCTGTAAAAGAGAATAAATGAATCGATGATCAAAAAAAAATATTGTTTAGGAGAGAGTTTCGAGCTAATTTCTACAAGGAGTCTGATTTAGCTAGAACTCGTATTGCTAATTTAAGAGCTGCAGTAATTCATTTTTTATATACTAAAGTATTTAAAAGTTTAAGATAATTAAAATTATCAATCTATTGTAATTTAGAACTTCAAAGAAAATTATTTTTTATTTAATTAATTTTGATGTAATTTAGAATATTCTAAATTCTAATATATTAATTCTAATATGTTAATTCTAATTTATGTCGATGATGGTATAATAATTTGTTAGACATTTCTACTTTCTTAATATAATGTCGTGAAATAGACAAATTACCAGTTTCCTATTCTTATAAGTTATTATTTATTACATAAATTATTTGGTGTTTAATACTCACCTACCAACTTATTAGAGCTCAAAACGTCATCATTTGCTCTTAGATTAGATTAGATTAATTGAAAGTGGGTGGCATGACTGCCGAGCACGTCGACCTGAAAGATCTTTTGTACTATCCCACGGAAATATGGACAGATGGAGAGAAAGATTGGGAAAGTATGGTGTGAGAAATGCAGGGGAAACGGGAGAACCCCGGGAAAACCTGCCCAGCGTGGATCGCCACCATCAACGAAACCCACATGAGAACCGAACCCGGGACTCAGAGGTGAGAGGCCAGTGTCTTAGTGACATCGCCAACCGCGCGGCCTTGCTCTTAGTCTATAAATAATTTCCTCATGAACATTTCATTCTAGTTTGTCTTCCACATGCAATCAAATCTCTAATATTTTCATCTTTCTGTATTTTTAGTTCTGCACTTTCTGTAATGACATCATCTTATAGTAAGAGTTCTCTAGCATTAATTCGTATTTTGCCTCCTGTCTCTTCAGGGAATTCTTCGCTGGCTCTATTATTAACGTACAAGAGTAATAAATTAGTGCTTTCTTTTAATGGTTCTTGCACAATAGTAATTCATCAATCGTTATTATTTTATTTCTTCTTTACGTCGTGAAAAGTACTTATCTTGTAATTTTAAAACAGTACATGCATTTATGAATTCATGGTACAGAAAAATCTATTAATGAAGCAGTTTGTGGTGGAAAAAGTAATTAACGCAAATGCAGTCCTCCTGAATGCTTGCGCAGACAATCTTTCCAGCTGATGATGGAGGAAAATAAATTTTGTGGCTTTTTAATTGTTTGTTTTAAAAGCAAATATATGTCAGCCATAGATTGTGCATTTCACATTATCATAATAACTGACATTTTAATGTCTTTAGTAACATGATCTTTGTTATGTTAAGTTATTGAAGGACGTAGTTATTATGGAATCGCATTTATGATAAATTAAACACTCTTGATAAAATAATATAACTGAATAAAACATCAGAATATACAGTATATTCATTCGAGGAAATGTAAGCTTGAATTTATTATTTTGTTGTCTGAAGTTATTATATAACCAATCTTTTTTGGTTATATAATACTTTAAACTAATATCATTCAACAACTTAAGATAAAATATGATATAAGAATATTTAATTAATTCCTTGAAATTAACACATTTCTTACAGTTTTTCCATTTGAACTGTTTATAAAATTGGTCAGAGTTTCAACTATTATATGCTAGAGAAAATATTTCATTTACTTTGAAGTCATTTCAGTCTTAGTTGAAATGTCTTCGTTTTAATTCCGACTACTTTTAACACTATTTTAATAGTTAAATTGTGTAAAAGCTTGCCAAGTTTATCTGATTTCGTCTTACAATGCATCTTATTTTACTCTACTCAAATTACTTGTTAATTTTGATCAAAAGAGTAAGTGAGTTGACTTGTCTATCAGATAAAGTTTTAATAAAGTATTGTGAGTTTCAACAGTTCAGAATACAAAGAAGATTCTTGTAAAGTAGAAGGACTGCATCTTCATTTGTTGCAACCAAATTGCTTAAGCAAAATCGCAAAACATGAGATAAGTGTTAGAGTTTCTTAGTTTGGAAGTAGATTCTGTAGTCATCTGATTGAGTACTCTTCTAAACAAATTTCGTATTGAAATTTCATTTACAAGTGATTTCAATTGCCATTTACATTTTTTCTGGAATTTCAATTTTGTCTCTCGATATTTTAGTTACAATTTCAAAGAGATCATTTGAAAAAAATATCTTTCCTTTAATAAAAAAGATCTTAGTTATTATACAGAGTTACTTTTTTTACCCTTAATGTAATCTTCTATTTATATGACAAATCACAACATAGCCGTTTCAGTCTACTTGGAATTTTTCTTTCAGTCAAGAACAAACAGTCATTTTCGATAAGAAGATAAGATATCTTTTTTAACTTTTTAAAAGTAATTGTTACTTTTTAAAAGTAAAGTAACAAATATAATTAGATTGGTTAATGTTTATGGAAATCCTTATCTGTTTTAACTAACTTGAAGAATAAACTATTTAAAATTATTTTTCTTTGGGATTAAGGAAAAGAACGAATGAGGAAAAAAAATCGGAAATGGTCGTTAGTCGAGAATGAAGGGTTCTCCTATGTTCCTCTTTTTAATGATATTTTGTGGTTAGAAAACGGGTTTGTTTTCCCCCTCTACTCTTCGGA
Organism: Thereuonema tuberculata; assembly: GCA_023159025.1. Classification (NCBI taxonomy): domain Eukaryota; kingdom Metazoa; phylum Arthropoda; class Chilopoda; order Scutigeromorpha; family Scutigeridae; genus Thereuonema; species Thereuonema tuberculata. Next base: position 31,793,736 of record JAFIDM010005346.1, on the reverse strand, counting down.
TAAGGGCTTGTTCTGTTAATCTTCTCTTCAACGTGAACGTAATAGATTGGTCATCGGACTTCTTTCGCACCGTGAAAGTTCCTCCCACAGCAGCCCCATTTCTGCACGCGGTTTTGTTCCGTTGACGTCAGCCACTGCGTTAGCTCCGGATCGATGAAAGTAATTAACAGTTTCTGAGTTCGTCCCACTGACAGGAGACTCGAATTACTGACAGCGAGGCTCTGCTGTTTGTCCGCCGTGCAGAAGAGTGTTCGGGCTGATTCAGACCCTCTCTTCCTCCCCCTGAGGGTCGGGCGCCGCCTTCATCGGTTCAACTTCGATCTGTTATCTGAAACTCTGAGGACGGCCAATTCTGCGTTTTCATCCGTTAAGGCTTTTTCCGAGATAAACGAAATGGATGAGTTCGAGACTTAGCCAAATAAAAGATCACGTTACCTGAGGTTTTCTTTTCATTCTGAAAATGAATTTAGAATCGGGAAAGTTTTGCTGCATTTCAGGAAAAATGAACATGGCCACTAAATAATTCGCAATCCTGTTTGGTTGTTTCCATTGCTTTTAATTTACTTTTTACTGTAGTTTAAGATATTTTTATGCAAAATGAAATCGGTTTTAAATCCATAATGAAAACCAACTCTTCTGTGGAAGGTTCTTCTTAAAGATTACGAACTTGAATGCGATAAAACTTCTTTACATATTATTTATGGTTTTTAAATTAAATTTCATATTTCACCAAGAAGGCTACCAAAAGCTGCAGAAAACAATTCAAAGTTGAAATAATATACATTCATGTAGGTACAGCTGACTCCTCAAAACCAAAGATAAGCAAAATAAAAAGAAAACAAAATCTGGAGTTTTAGAACCTTGGACAGTCTTACCTCTAATACAAAAGGTATTTGACAACAAATACAAAATAATAATAAAAAAACAAATGGGGAAAAAGGACAAGGAACCAAATCCTAAATCATGATAAATAGAAAGCCTTTTGAGTCAAGCTGAGACACTGGGATTTTCCTCAGTTGAAGGGAACCTAATAAGCTCGAAACAGCTGTCCTAGTATCTCAGTTTGACTTAATAAAAGGCTTTCCGTTTATCATAATTTATGATTTATTTAATTGTCCTTTTTCCTTATTTGAGGGTTTTTTTTCTTTATGTTTACTTGGTTCTCTGTGGTCAAATACTTTTTGAGATAGGAGTAAGGCTGCCCACGGTTCTGAATTCGATATTTAGGTGTTGCTTTTATTATGCTTATATATTTAGGTTTCAGGGGCATTCGTCCCACAATGAATATACATTGAAGTGCCTATCTAAAATAAACTGTATCCTATATAATATCTCTTAGGCCATTCTGGACCTTGGATTACGGGAGCAACACGACGTGCCATGGAGTACACGAGCGCTCTGTAGTATGTAGAGTACAGTGCACGTTGTGCATCCTTCAGAGCGTCCCACAATTCCGTAATGTTCGCTGGTAGTGGATTCTTGACAGTGACGGCACGTTGAAGTGCATCCCATATGTGTTCTATGGCGTTTAAATCCGGCGAACGCAGGAGGCAACCCATGACGTTAAACTCAGAGGAATGATCAGCCCAGTGGCGTAGATAAAAAGGGAATCTCTATTTCAATAACCAAAAAAAAAAAAAGGAATCTCCAATTCAACAACCAAAAAAAAAAAAGGGGCTGGTCGGGATCCTTGGGTGGATGGTGCCCCTAGGCTGGCTGGTGGGGCCCCTCTCAGGCGGGGGCCCGGGGCGGACCGCCCCCCCCTTGCTACGCCACTGGCTCCAACAGATATAATTGGATGACTGCGGCTTTGTGCGATAGTCCATTCTCCTGTTGAACGAAACCGCACCTGTCTGGGTAAATACCGGTCACATAGGCTGCAGATGTATGAGGTGTCCTATCATGATTTATCATGATTTCAAATAATATATATTTTACTCATTTGATAACTCAAATCCAATTATTTTACACAGCCAAAAAAATAGGGAAAGGTATTCTTTGAAAAATTGTTTTCTGAGCAGATTGGAATTGTATATTCAAAAGGCGTGTTTTTGAAATGCAATGGCTTCAAACATAGTAACTACATTAAATTACTCAATACGTTTCTACTTTTGGCTGTAGATTTGTCATTTGATTTTATTATTCTTTATTTTTGAAGCATATAACTTTGAAGTAAAGTTTCTCTGAGTAAAAGCACTGATATTGTAAATTTCTGTATAGGCATTAATTCACTTAAAGATTCCGCAAAGTCTCGTAGCATTTATTAATGAAAAGAAGGGTTGAATTATTATGAAGTAGCAATTAGTAGATGTAGTAAAAAATTATTTTACTTTTAAATTATATAATTAGAACATTATCTCAAATACTGCTGAGAATTTGAAGTATATATCTTGAATTTCTTGTTCATAACTTTTAAATCTATAGGAATACAAATATTAGATTTTTTTCTAAGGTGTTTTTTAAAATAAGTGCCAACTCCTTAGGTCCACTTACTGAAGTTCTCCGTAAACATCATTGATTATTCTTGTCAGTCGTCTTTCAAAATAGTGAATTTTTATTGTATTCTGATTCGCCAGATAATTCGCTTGCTAGAGAATGGTTTCGCATTCTCTTATTAGTAACAGTCGTTAAAATTCTGAGGCGCATTTCCTAAAGGAAAGCCAGAATCGCTCATGAATAATTCCGAATGCAATGGCAGAGCTTTATCCTATCTGGGGTTTATTGATAAGGTAGATGGAGATTTTGCCTTTCGCATAAAAATTGCTGATCATAAAATTGAAAAGCTGTAATTTATAGAAAATTAATATTTAAAATAAGTTAACAGAAATAATCTTACGGCATATACCAAATCAAGTTTGAAGCGATATTTTCATTCTGTCTTCATTTTACCTATTTATCTATCTGCTAGATATTCCGGTACCGAATAAAACATATTATCTAAATTTTACCTGTGGTTTCTAGGCTTGAAAGCTACATAGCTTATGTTTATAGCTGAAGATTTGCCAAGCATCCAAAACTTGTAGAGAACTTCGTTGTCTAAGGATTAAACATTTTTGATATTCAGTAGTAATTTAAATGAAACAACTATCTTCGCAAGTGTTATTAAAATAAAGTAATCTTATATTATAAAAGCGTTATTCTGTCTGTCATAAGACTTTACGTTTTTCCAATTTTGTGACCAAACTATAAGAGATAGATTGGTCATGTAAATGGATAAAATGTAGATCTTTTTAAGACAAACAAAATGCTACAAAAATTTTTCGAAAAAAGTTTTTGGTTTCCAAGATGGCGCCTTTTAAAGGGTCAAATTTTGACTTTTTCTCAATTTAAACGAAAAGTATAAAAGATGGAAGAGAACATTATATTGAGAAGATGTTGGTATTTGAAAGTTCTATCGAACGATGTATCACTTTTTCATAAACACTTCAGCGTTTGCAAGATACATGCAAAAATGTGAATTTTCGGTGTGTGAAGCAATACATCCTAGTTATTTGGAGAAGCCACAACGGGCTCGGAAGTTATATAATCTCCGACGATCGCAACATTAATTTGCTAAATAAATAAAGTTTGTTTTTTGAATGCTATATATACAAGGGTTCCGGAGCGAAGCGACGGTACCCGGCTATTATTATAATATATTATAAAAACGTTATTCTGTCTGTCAATCTGTAAGCAAAATGTTAAATTACAAATTACTAAAATATTACTAAAATAGAGAATCTATTCATAAAAAATGAAAATATATTAAACAACTGTCCCACTATACTGATTGGCGATGTAAATATAGATATTTTCAAAATGAATAAAAACAATGCAGTACATAAATACGTAAAACTTTGTGCAATAATGGTTAAATTGTCTTTACGGAACAACAAGAAACAACTGTACAATTCATGGAAATACGAAAACAAATATAGATCAAATTTTCATAAATAAACATGATATCAAAACACCAGGAATAATACGTAAAGAACGAATCGGATAAGAGTTGAAAATGAGAAAATAACAGATCAAAATATTAATCTATAAAGAACTAATCAATGATGTTAACAAAACAAAATTCATGAAAATCTACCTATATAAAAAGAAAAGTCCTGACTCACTCACTCACTGACTCATCAACGCCCACCCCAAACCCTTGGATCTAGAAAGCTGAATTTTGCACAGAGGTTTCCATTATGATATAGACAATGAATAAGGCCGGATTTTTCGAAATTCTTACGGGATAGGGAATAATCTGGCAAACTGACGATGAAGTGTATGGCGGCAACCCCAGGTGTGGGGCGCCAACCCGCAATACACCTGAGTTAAGTGGAGACGGCCACAACGGGCTGGGAAGTCGTATATTCTCCGATCTCAATATTTATTTGCTAAATAAATAAAGATTTTTTTTTAATGCTGTAGATGCAAGGGTTCCGGAGCGAAGCGACGGTACCCGGCTAATTAATAATATTTTATTATGTTTTCAGAGGACGAAACTTAACATACCACATAAATAAATGAAATAATGCTGAAATACTAATCACATTTAAGTAAATAACTAAAGACAATTAAGCACCTCAAAATTTTCTTATTACGCTACTTACATATCATTTAAAAGTTATCCATTCTCAACAAAGAGAAATCAATAAATACGAGATTGCTAAAAGATTACTGAACGCTTTGCTGTTAATAATATTAACTATGAAATGTTCTTTTACATATAAGTAAATGATGTGATTGGAACCTTTAGATGTTAAAACTTATAACAATTACAACATTTACAAATTTTCTTAATTCTGGACTTCAAAGTATTTTGTTGGTTACATGATTCAGTCAAATGAATTCAAGTAAAGGTAAAAATGTACTCCTTATTTTTGCTCTTGATGACGATGTCTACATTCTAAAATTCAAGAGACGAGTTGGATTCGAAATAGTTTAATGTTGTATCTGTATAAAAGGGGGAAAAAAGGATTTTTGGCTAGTATAAATTAGATATGATAAGAATTTCTTTTAATCATTACCTTCCTTCTTGATTTCTAGACAAGAAAGGTTTTGATTATTATGTAAGCAAGTCGAAGGAAATAAATACGAATAAATAAATAAATAAACCATTTTCAATTGGTCGACCTTCTTAAATAAAACTTTAGGATGGAATAGAAGAATTTTTAGTTGTATTCTACAAAATTACTTAGATTTCCAGTTAAATGGATATTTCCAATCATTTTTAGCGGCCCCTAGCTTGCCTGTAAAACATAGGGGACCGCTCTTGCTTTTTTGCTTGCTGGATGTCACACTCCGTAGTAGAGATATTAGAATGATACCTTCACCATTGTGTTCAGCATCAAAAATTAGGTGATCACGTCCAAAAAATTACACCTCTAGGACCACTCCCTGACCGGATGTGGGGGGTGTCAAAAGTAGGTGTTTCAATACGTATTTCTTTTATCATATCTCAGCAACCGTTTCTCTGGCAAAAACGTGACCACCACCAATGTGTTCAGAAGGGTCGATATTGGGGGTACGTCTATCGCCGTTTTCCTCTTTATCGGAAGCAACTACTTTTGACTCTCCAACTTCCTGTTTGCTGTAAGCGTCCGTGAGGTTCATTGTAAACGCTGGTTAGGTTCACTCTACGTTTGTTTATAAAATTCTGCATATTATGGGGCCGCTTTACTTGTGACACTGTCTAAAAGCATTAATTATCTTCTTTGGTTTTGCAATATTTTCTTATTTATGTTTGATCAGTTTCACATTCTACGAATCTAGATCAAAAGTAGCTCTTAACTTATTTCATAGGTTGGTGTTGTAGCCTCTTCTTTTATCGGCAGAAGCACTTTGCTAATGAGAGATGAACCTAATTAATAAAAGCTCTGACATATGAATAAAACAAGTTTAATTCGCAAATTATCCAAATCTATTTCGAATAAAAGAGTAATGTGATTTTCAATATCAGCGACAGATTCTCTAAATGTCTGCAAAAAATTTAAGAAAAATTAATTTTTTTGCAGTCATTTATAGAGTCTTTCGTTGTTACTGTCACATTTCTCTTTTATTCGAAATAGATTTGGATAATTTTCGAATCAAACTTGTTTGACTGAGAAAAATTAACGTATCTGATATTGAGTAAAATATTATTGAGTACCTATTATTTATACAATAATAAATTCTTTGCTCAATTTACTGTTTAGCAGAAGTTTCATTATGATTAATTCTGAGAAATGTCTGGTCGACTTTACAGACTTTACAGACTTAGTTGGGGAAATTGGAAATTTAAATGGAATTTAAAAATGCTTTTCATTAATGAAGAATTAAACATACCGCTAATATTGCATTTCGTTAAAATTATGAAAGTTCTTAAAAAGATTATTACTTTCCTTTTTTAATTGTTTTAGTTTTTTTTCCAAATTAATAACTGTGTGAAACACTAGTAAGTTTGACACCCATAGATGAATTTAACAATAAACATCAAATGATGTGTTGTAAAATATAAAACCGTATTTGTTTGAATTCGTAATATCTATTTATTCTTTTTTGTCATTATTAACTGTTATTTGAATTAAAATTATTTAATTGTACAAAAGTTATTTTAATGTAATTTGAAAATGGAAGAACAACAAGGAGAAAAAGATGGTGTGTATATGAAAATAGTGTAGTTCACGAAAAAAAATAAGCTTGTTTCATTTTGTACACGAAAAAAAGGAACGTGTTTCTCTGGGACATCAAGAAACCGAAGACCGAAATTCCTATTTTTCTCACCTCTACAGGACTTCCAATAAGATATGACTTATTTCTCTCTGACTAATAGTTTGGGCTTTAGCGTTGGTAACAGATGGACAGAAGGATGAACAAACGAACAGAATAAACCTAGAAGTTTTCGTTCTTTGTAGTTCCTGTAAGGGATCGCTAATAACTAATTTAAAGCTTTCCTTACAACTTTCTGTTTCTTGATTACTAAATTGATTAACTAATATATAAGCAAAATTAAGTAATAATTTAAATATCCAAATAAGAAATAAAATTGACATAATTAAAAAGAATAATATATTTGTAAAATGCTTTTAATGATAATGAATAATCAGGAAGATTAAAAGTTAAAGTTGTAGAATTTCAATTAAATTCATTTTTTTTTTCAATATTACTCAAAGTTACGAATTAGTTCACATACATAAAATTAATATCCTACATTTGGATAAAATCATCTTTGCTATTAGGTCAATTTTTTGCTGCTACTAACAAATAAGCTACTACTACTATTATTTGTAACTACTATTAATTGTTCTACTGCCACTATCAGTTATATTAGACTATAATAAAGACATCACATATGTAAATTAAACAATTCCTTTTAAGTGAATTCAATAGGTCAATGTGAATTCAATAGGTCCAAAAAAGCACACACAAAAGAAAACAAATAAGAAAAAAGGGGGCGTCCTCACCCTTGTCAAGGAGGTAGCCCGCACAAGGGTTCAAGTAATTAGAATATTTTGTATCTCTTTTTTTTGTTTAGTATCATACAGTATGTCTTTTGGGTAGATTTATATAATAAGGAAAAGGGGGAAGAGAGAAAATTGATATTATTATAAATACAGTAAATATATTTGTGAGTTATAAGAGAATAAAATAATAATAAAAAAGTAAACAAATCAATCACTGACAGATGTATACAGAAATACAAACGAACACAGATTCGTGATTGCTTAATAAAAAAAATAATTATGTTTTAACCTTAGGTACACTGTGCCCTAACACTGAGGGCGGTGGAGGTAAGGCTCCTAACATTTCATTTACCTCGGGACTGGGATGAGGTCCGGTGGTCAGCCCAATGCTCGCCCGTCTAAACTTCCGGGAAAAAAAATCCGGTACTCATTCCACAGAGGGATGGGAAGACCGTAAGACCCGTCTTGAAGAGAGTGTAGCGTAGAAAAACCCTCTGTTCGGTCGGGGATTGAACCCGTCTACCAACCCGAAGTCCACCTCGTTACCACTTCAATACCGAGTCCCTCTTTTAACATTATAGAATATTGAAATGCTAAAACAGTCAGGAGCAATTTGTTCAAATAATGATGAATATTCAAATAACAATAGAGATGAATCTAAAATTGCTGTGAAAACCAATTCATTTATATAAAAATCTACTTCAGCTTTACAATTTAGTACTACTAACTTTAACCACAGTATTAATTTATCTTTATATATCTAAATACGAGTATATGTTAGATTATAGATGTAGAGTATTTACAAACTTTTAAAATTAAAAATGTTCAATTTAAGCTATTTGCAAATACAGCGAAGGTAATATTAGATAATGCTTGACATTATCTGTGGGAAACAACGAAATGTAATTTCCCTGTGTCTGACCTTCGCCATAATGCTAAAAATTGTCGTAATTTATAATTTACGGCCTACTGAAAGGTTTTATGTGATAAAGGTTGGAAACAGTTCTTGATCTATTAGGAAACGGTTATAGGAGACTGGATTATCAGTTAAATAACCCTATAGGGGCTTAGTAAGTTCAAGAGTTCTTAAAAGTTAAGATACTCGAAGTTAACGAAAAAAAGAAAGTAAAGAGTGATAAAACATGAACAAAAATGAGCTAATGGATTACAATAGATAATAATTATTGAAAGTTTTCATGATTTTTACAATTTTCTTTAAATTTTTCTAACAAAAATGGGCTACTTTCAATACCTTTTTGTTTATTGAAGCAATTAAAGCTATTGATGACACAGACTTCAATCATAAACCTCGTGATCTTGTCATATATATTTTACTATAAAACTCTAAGTAATGTATCTGGATTGTGTCCCAAAGTTATACAATGATGTGACCAGCCTGAAACTTCAGGGTGTCTATTCCGAAAAGCGCTAATGTGCTCCTGGACACGTTCAGCTAAAGTTCTGCCAGTATTTCCAAAATATATACCACTGGAAGTACGACACTTTAATTTGTAAACTACAGCCATTGTTTGCATTTTATTACTTATCTTGTTAGAATCTTGTATTAAGGATCCTAAATTTTTGTTAGCTCCTCTTATAATGGAAATATTATTAGATTTGCAGTTGATGCTTATTTCTCTAGAAATTTTGATATAATTAAATCCAGACCCATTAGTTAGTGTGTTATATAAAATATATATTTATGACAAGAACACGAGGTTTATGATTGAAGCCTGTGTCATCAATAGCTTTAATTGCTTCAATAAACAAAAAGGTAATGAAATTAGCCGATTTTTATTAGAAAACTTTAAAGAAAATTGTAAAAATCAACAATTCCGATGTCTTAAAAATTGTAAAAATCATGAAATCTTTCAATAATTGTTGTCTATTGTAATCCATTAGCTCATTTTTGTTAGAAAAATTTAAAGAAAATTGTAAAAATCATGAAATATTTCAATATTGTTGTCTGTTGGAATCCATTGACAATTATAGCTATATGAAATTATTATTTATTATCATCTACGACCATCCTTAATTGTAAACATTGTAATCTTTACCATACTTATGTTGTTTAAAACTCTGCTCGTTTTTCTGTTTGTTGTAATATTCTGTGTTTTCTGTATCTAAGCCTGAAGAAGCAGGATAAGAAATTTTCCTGCGAAATATAGTGATGATAAAGAATATTTAGTTCTAGTATTTTTGTTCATAATGATTATATATTTTATATATTTATTTATTGGAGCATTAAACCTTGTTAAGATTGAGAGTTAAAGCTGTATTTTTTTCAATTAATTTAGGTAGAAGAAAAAGAAAATAAAAATATAAGTTATCGAATACAAAAGGAAAACAAAAATTTAACAAATAATTATTATCATTTTCATTACAATTTTATAAAATATGGATCTTTAAATTTAGAAGATATTAAGAGGAGTTAATTTAGAAACAAAGAGATCTAGAAATCTAATAGAAAACATAATAATATTTTGAAAACGGATTTATCGAAAAATACCGAATATTGGATTTATTAGTTTATCACAACCTGCACAAAAGATTATTTTTAGTGCAGTCAAGAAAGTATTAAAGGCCAATTAACAACTAAATTAAGATTAAAGCTTTTGTACTTGAATTTTAAAATAAGAAATAATTCGCATTAAAAGTTTTCGTAGCAGTACGATAATTCGAAAAAAGATTTATGAATTTAATTAAGCCCCTTTATAATTTATTTCCTAATTTTTTGCTTTAACTTATTAATCCCTGCTATTATTAAACGGGATTATGTTCTTAGTGCTGAGTACTAAACTATTCTTAAATTTGAAATTTAAAAATTTTCTTCCCTTTTCTTGTTTATTCACTTATTGTTAACAATTATAGAAATAAGTTATAACTGCTCAGTAAAATTGATACTGATTTCCATCTTATAGAAGAATATAAAAAAATTCCAATAAATTTTTGATAATTATCTAAAGATCAGGATGCCTCAAGAATTAGACTAATAGTTTTAAGTTCATGTCGGAAAACATAATAAGCAATTGAGACGCCATTTTTAATAAAATAGACAGGATTAAGTTGACGGAAGTGAGAAAAAATTGATAGACAAAATATATAAGCATAATTATCATCATGAAATTTCATTAAAATTTTGTTGCATTGAAACGAAAACAGACTGAATGTTTTAAGTAAAATTAATGATCAACAACCATTGAAATTGATAATTACTAATTAATATTTGGAGACACAAATATGATTTTCTAGTAAAACATAATCAACAATAGCTTTAACAATTTTGCGTAATTACGACCGACAACAGATGTTGAGCTGTAGTACTTTTCATGATACAAAAGCTTTTTACCTCATTGAATTTAATAGACTTTATAACGTACATTTGACTTGTATGTAAACGCAGGCTCCTAGCATATGCTCAAACACTGCTAATTAAAAAGCTACTGCTCGTTATCTACTTGAAATCACATTAGTAATATCATTGTGTTCAAAAGTAGATTGTTCTGTTTGAAACTAATATTTGTGCCGACTTGAAATCTTCTCTTATTATGTTGGATGTAGAAGAGATTTAACCACATTTGCGAATTCACTTAGCCGAGAATATGATATGAACTAATGAAAGCTTCCTTTGTAAATTAAGCGAACAAACCACAAGTGAGGAATTCCACAGAAACCATCTTCCTGCAGGCCACAGAGCATTCAAAAATGGCACAAGATCTTTAAAAGTTCTTGAACGGTAGATGAACTTGTAAGGGAGGAATGTCCAACCTAGACTTAAGTCCTGCTATTTTTTTTATTTCTTTTCAGTCCATTTTCTTTATTTTCATTTTAAACGTTCCATCTCGATGAACTAGAAGATGATGTTTATTTTTATTTCTTACAGAAATGTCTGAAATCTCCAGAATCTTTTTTTACGATTTTACCAACGGTGCTTGGAAAAAAAATGATTATGGTGAATGTACAGTGGCTATCACACAGGGAAACAATGAACTTTGGCGGAAAAAAATATCTTTTTATATCGCCCCTCCCCCCTCTTCCTCTTTGCTTCCTTTTTCTAAAAGGAACTGAATTGTCACTCAGGTTGTGTTTAGTGGTTCAACCAATTCCTGAGGAGTTTATCGTCGCCTTCGTCGGTTTATTTCCTCTGCTCTCTTTCCTCCTCTTATGTTGTTAAGTTAGTGGCACCAGTAAAACCGATTCCCTCCCGGTAAGATCGTTGCGCCTCGTCCCGTTCAGCTCGTGGGTGGCAGCTGCGACTTTGACCATAAGAGACGGCCCTAAGGCGGACGAACTGTGCCTTTTATAGCTGCCAAACAAACTGAGTGATTCTGCCTGAGACATCTGCTACCATAAAAATCTGACTGAATTGCATCGTGAGTAAACAAGTTGACCCTTTTACTAACATAAGTAGAATCAAAGAGGGATTTCAGTCTTAAAATGTAAATAGATTTTTCTCGTCCATTTTCACTTTTTCACTTTTTTTCTTCGTTCACTTCAGTAAGAGATTGTTAACTACTGATTTACAGTTAAAGGAATTAACATTGAAAAGCTCAGTTAAATCTAACTGTTTCTTGAAAGTTATATTAAACTATGTTTCGAACAATTATTTCAATTTAACTTTTAAGAATAATTGAACCAGATCTTCCATTGAATTCCATATATGACCAAATAATTAGTAGTAAATAATAAATAATATTTTTTTCTAAAAGACTACTAACTGTTACATTTGCTATCTCGGGACTTATTATTTTCAAAGCAACTCATTGCTACAATATGAATGTAAAAATTTCAATTTAGTTTTTGCATGCAAATTACCATTTGTTGCATGAAATATATATCACTTTCTAATTTATTATAGATAAAGACTAAGACAACAAAAGAGAAACATGTTATCGCATATTCTCGATTAAAACAAATAAACTCACATCTCAACAATGGAATAATATCTTTGTAGTTGAATAATACTAAGCCATATCGGTAAAAACCATTTAACAAACCAAACAAAATGATCATAGTCATTAAGCATAATTAATTAACTAATTCTTTGAATGCAAAAGATTTGAATGAAAGCAAATGATCTTTTGTCAAACCATTACCTAGAAAAATACTCTTTTATATCAACACCATCCATCCATCCATCCATAGTATTCTGTCCGAAGACAGGTCCAATTCTATGGAATTCACTTGGAATTCCCAGAAACATCTGGGGAAAGATACTGGGGTGGTTTCCTGTTGCCTGCCCCAGGACGCCATTAAGGAATGACGTCAGATCGAAGAGAAAGCGAAGAAGAGGCGAACAACACAGGAAAGGAAATTGAAACAGCCAAGCCACTGCCGGGATTCGAACCCAGGTACTGGCGCACTGGCCGCAACAACAGACCGCCGCAGAGACCGCACGACCACGCCAGCACGGTATATCAACACCAACATATCTATTTAAGTTCTGTGCTTTTTGTACTCCTTTTTAACAAGCTTTCAGTGTTTTTTTTCTTTTTTTTACTGTATTTTCATAAGCCAATATTTTCATATAAGTATCCATAAAAAGACCTTTACCTAAAGTAGGTGCTCCTGTTATGGCCATGTTCCTGATATGGCCACCCACCTATTGTGAGTTAGCTAACCAAAAATTCTGCTAAATGACATCATCATCCAATAAGGGGCCTCTCTAGTATGTCATGTGATAATTTTCCACCTAGCCAGATTGAGTACTATTGCGTCAGTTGTCTTGCGTTTTTCTAAAGTCTTAAAGAAGTTTTTCGTTTTTCGTATGACTGCTTCTTGTGTTTCTCCGATGAATCTCCTTTGTTTTATGCATGTTTTCAAATACGTTTTTCATGAAAACCATCGTACTCTATTCAGTTTTTAATGCTCTTTCGATTGGTGGTGTCGTTGATGACGTATCTTTTACGAATTGTTCGTAATAACCAATTTTCGTGAAAGCTGACCTGCTCCTGTTATGGCCACCCATGTGGCCATATTAAGTGCACCAAGGACATATCAAGTTCACTTCAAGTTTATTTTTTCTCCTGACAAAATTATTCAATAAAAACCTTTTTTGTGTGTATTAGATATAAAATAATGTCTGACAACGTGAAGGAGAGGGGATTATTCACTTAAGAAGCCATGTCCAAGGCAGTCAACGATGTGAAGAGTGGGAATCCTTTTTTGAATCCACTTTTAAATAACAAAAAAGGATTATTTAGTATCATATTTATTCATTTACATCAAAATTATGTAATTTTGTAATTTTTTCTAATTTTAGTAGAACTGCAGTAAGAAACTGAAAAAAAAAACCAACACGATTTGTAGAATATGAAACAAGGATGGCCATATCGGGTGCACATGTTCCTGATATGGCCACTAGGTAGACTTTTGGAATTTTGTTTTTTTGGACCAATAAAACTATTTTTATGAGGAATGTCAAAATTTTTTGTGAAAGTCAATTAGCCTGACAACGATTTAAAAAAAAATGGTTTTGATTTTTTCCAAAATGGCGGCTAGAAAAATTCTCAAACCTTAGCATGGCCATATCACCTTATATAATGTTTATCTATATGATAAATCCCTTACTTCATTAATTACAACAGGAACCTTGGTAAAATTTGTAATAAATATGGTTACCAAGTAACTTATAATAATAAATTAAAAACTATCTCATGTTCCAAAATTAATGAGTTATTTAGGCAATGAGATGGGAGTGATTTACAGTATAGATTGCGCTATTTGTGACACGTTCTATTTGGAGGAAACAAAAAGAACAATAAGGGAAAGAGTGAAAGTTTGAAAAAAGATTATTTGCTTTTGTCCAAATCTGTTGTAATCAAAGAATTAGTTTATTAATTATCCTTAATGACTTTATAATCATTTTGTTTGGTTTGTTAAATGATTTTTACCGATATTTAGTATTATTCAAATACAAAGATATTAGTCGATTTTCTGAGATGTGAGTTTATTTGTTTTAATCGAGAATATGTCATATTATGTAAGCGTCATTTTAAGAAGATCTGAAAGGTTTAAATCGGTACTGAATTTTTATTGCTGAATATTATTATTGTTATTATTCGATGACAATGCCTAAAAAAAATATGATGAAGGAAATAAAACATGTTCAGCTAAAAGAAAATTTCCACATTTTAACATAAAAGCTACGATTCCTTTCACCATTTTTTATGTTTATACTCAGACTGTAAAATGGCATTATAGCATAATGAAATTTTTCTTTTCTCTAATATTTTAAGTATTTGGTAAAAGGACGAGTCAGTTCCATTTATATTCACTAGGATGGCATTTGTTTAGTTAATTCTGAACTGCGATGCTATGAATGCTGAGTAAAATACTACATAAACCGAATTAAGTTTTACCTTGTGATGGTCAATAGTGAGTGATCACAACAGTAGCCGCCAAACGCCTTAGTCAGGTCAGTATGAAACTAAGCAACAAAAAACAATGGTCAACCACTTAATGGTTGTGCCATTGATGTGGTGGAAGTACGACTTATCTGTAAAAATCTCCCATGTTATTCTTTAAGCTTACATCTCGAGATCTGCGACGCGAACCATTGTGGTTTCGCACCTCATATTTTGTCATCATCTTGAATGAGATAACTACAGATT
This sequence comes from Thereuonema tuberculata, assembly GCA_023159025.1. NCBI lineage: Eukaryota > Metazoa > Arthropoda > Chilopoda > Scutigeromorpha > Scutigeridae > Thereuonema > Thereuonema tuberculata. Next base: position 31,778,705 of record JAFIDM010005346.1, on the reverse strand, counting down.
GATGAATGTGCCTTCATCAACTGTCGATGTGGTTTTCTATAACAGTGAATAATTTTTGATATTCCATTCCAAAAATATAGCTGTCAATAATGATCTCTGGTTGAACTCTAGATGCTCTCCTCAAAAGCATGAGTCTTCTCAGCGCTTAAGCATAATGAGTCATTACACTGAAAACATATATTGTTTCTTGCCTGTCCACAACAGTCGTTGCTCTATTCTTTATTGCACTGTTAGGGAGATAGCGGAAGGTGTCGCACATTAACAAAAGTAACGTAAATTGCCTCCCAGCTAACGAGTAATGTTTTCTCTTTAACATCTGGACATAAACAAGTATGGAGAGATGTTGGATTTTTACGAACTTCAGTAAAAATTCATTATTAAGATTAGCTGAATTCAAGATAATACTATGTAAATTACATCAGCTTTCTAGATTTTCATAGACTAAGAAGATTTTTATAAGAACAAATGATAGTTGCTTATTATTATTATTCATTGATCAAATATATCCTACGAGGTACAAAAAGACCTGACTGCAGGTTATATTGTGAGTAAAGTTAAAATACAGAAATTAAAAATATCAAATATTAGAGGTAATAGAATTGCAATGGAATAACATAAGTAAATAATAGATAAGATTTTCTACGTATTTAATATTACGAATATTACAATTCAAAATATTCATTGTATTCAGAAAGAGATAACTTTATCTTGTTTACTTGTACTAAGTAGGTCTAATTAAATTATCATCTCATTTACAGTCAAAGTTATTTATTAACACTAAAAAAATCAAATATGACTTTAATAGACAGTAAATATATAATCATGTATAATCATATAACTGAAGATGAAATTTTAATGTACCGGCATATTGAGTATATGAAGGGAAAACTATAATATTAATAATTAGCTGCATAATCATGGGTTCGTAAGGAACTCCATGGCAGACATCGCCACGAACTCAGCTAGCCTCTTGTCGACATGGAAGCCTCGAACAGATTGCTTGACGGATGGTGAGATGTTTGAGGAGACCGAAGAGTTCATGATCGCAATACACGACCAAGTCCTACACGAAACTACAAGAAACACATTCTACACGACGCAAACACAACTGACGACAGATGCAGGAAATGCCACACTATGCATGAGATGATCTACCACATAATATCAGGCTGTTCCCTTCTCTCCCAAACAGACTATCTTCACCGACACAAACAAGTAGCGTCGATCTTTCATCAACAGCTAGCACACAAACACTCACGTTTTAAGAACACGGTCCCGTACTACAAGTACACACCACAAAGCGTACTAGAGTCACCCTCATTTAAGCTTTACTGGAACCGTCCCATTCACACAGACAAAACCATACATCACAACAGACCTGACATCACACTTGCTGATAAGGTCAACAAACAGACCTATCTCATTGATATTGCAGTCCCTGTCAGCAAGAACATGCAGAAAACTCACGCAAACAAGATAGGTAAATACACCTATCTAGCACAAGAGCTCCAGAAGCAGTGGTAGAGTACGTGTTCTACCCATTGTCGTGTCCGCTACTGGTCTGGTGCCAAACACATTGCATCACAGCCTCAGCGCACTAGGATCTCACAAAAACACTTACGCACAATTTCAGAAGGCTTCAACGTAATATGCATAGTTAGGAAATTTACGGACACAACCAAACATCCCTAACCCTCCTTGTACACTTCTTTACACATAGCGATATGTGCTTTGAACCTGCCATGCTGTCTTTGCTGGGGAAACCCAAGATCTGAAACTACGTAATAATAATAATAATAATAATAATAATAATTTTGTATAAAATTGTCCATTTTAATTCTTTATAATTTTTCTTATGATTTCTTTTTAAGTTCTGATATTTTATTTATTTTTAAAATTACAGGATTTGTTTGATTGGAAATGTTTTGTTTAATTCTATTTTTATTTCTTAGGCATAAATAACATAAATTATGAAGTTTTCTGACATGTGTAGTGGCTTCTAAATTATTAATTTGTTGAAGTGAATAGAAATAGTCTTTAATAATAATATTATACAATAATTTTTATTACGGAAATATATTATTTAATTTTAGTGGTACTTGCTATTAATCATTTGGATGGTTGTATTTTATAAAAATGAGATTTAAAATTTTGTTTATTTTTGAATGCTAGTAATTAAAATTAAACAACAACCAATTTTGAAAAATTAGAAGATTAAAAATGAGTTTATGATCGCAGAAGATAAATTTTTAAATAATGCTCAAATTCAAAAACATTCACAAGCATCGTAATAACTACCTTACTTAATCTTCACTACTTATTTCTAATCTAAAAGAACAACTTAAACTTAATTCAGTACAAAAAAAAAGTAACCCGAATAAGCTAAATTTATCTCCAACGAAATGTTCTTTCTTATGCACTTACTGACTTTAAGCACTTAAAATTCCTTTTTCCCAAAACTGAATTAGCTAAAGTGCTTCGAATTTTTATTTTGCTTTATTTAGTTAATATTTTTTTTTTGGGCATCAGATTACTGACTTCTAACACATCTTGATTTTGTATTGTTCTTCCATATACATTTCTATAGGATTTACAAGTGAACAGTTTTTTTCTTAAATTTGGAAAGATAATAAAAAATAAATATTCTTAATATTAAAGATATTAATAATAAAACTTTTAAATTTTCTATTCACATTATAAGTAGTATACAACACTATACTATTCAGTCTAATTCGGAATTATGTAAATTATTCTCGTACATTATTTTCTTCATTCAATGACATTATGATTTATTTTATTTCTTAAAAAAAGCTTATTTGAAATATATTTTGCAAGGTTAAAGTAGCAAGTATCCTACCCATATAAAGGTTTTAAGGATAGTGAAAACAGGAATTAAGATTCCTTTGATAATTTGCAAACACTGGAGGGTCAGTTTTAGAACAGCCTGCCATAGCAACGAGATAGAAACTCGATAACATTAGAGTAGATGAAACCAGGAACTCTATAGGGGAAATATAATGTAAAAAAATCGTTGATATCAATCCCGCTCCGCCAACAGACAATCGATTACCGCTTTAGCTACAGGTCGTAGTATATTTTGTTTCAAAGAAAATCCCATCTGCATTGTATTTATAGAAAACAACCAAAAGAAAAACATCAATGGTTGAGACAAAATTGTTTACCAAGTAACATCCTGGAACAGCTGTTTCACGCTCTTTGGCGATCATCAGCCAGGAGCAGTCACTATAAACAATGAGGTCTCAGTACTGAGGCTAATGTGAATAATCGTCGGAAGCGGACTGCTGGCACATGAATTTTCTCATTAATGTTTCATTAGTGAGTTTTTTATTGCTTTTTTTATCTTTTCAGACACCACTGCGCTTCCGACAAAAACCAAAAACCAAAAAAATTTCAAAGTTAATTATAAAGTTGAATGTTGAGTTTCGTCTGATCTGAAATCTTACCTTTTACGTAATTCAGAACAAATTAACATCAAAGTTTTAAATTCTGTTTGCAGGATCTTATTAAAAATAACAATAACATTTCTAAATAGGTCTAAAAATATTTACTTGAAAATAAAACTTAAGTCTTTAGAGAGTTTTCAAAAGCTAAACTGTCTCTCAAAATAATCCTGCTTAGAATTAGCCCTAGGGTAAACACGTTAATATTAAATTCATAATATATACAATTTTAAATTAAAAATTAATTATTCAGCTTTATCATAAACAAAACCAATTATTGGATGGAGTGTTTACAAAATTTTCAATAATAATAAGTCACTAACAATAAGTTGTTACTTTGAAATGGCTAATTGAAAATTAGGAAGTGCAGGGCTAGAGCTGAAGATCCAGTAGAATGGTGAAACAGCTGTACTCTAGTTCCCCTCATAAAAATGAATCTGAAAAGGCATTTTGATTGTTTATTCTTGTGTTGGGCCTAACAGTCATTTCTATCTAGGAAGTGCAGAAGTTCATTAGAAACTAATGACAGGGTGTCGCAGAAATCAAAAAGTGAGGCAACAAACGAAACATTATTATTTTTCTCAACAGTGTTGAATATTCTTGCTATCATTTGAAAACTAACATTATGTAGATTATTTTCATGATAACAGCTTATCCGATCATTGCTTACCGAAAAAAACCAAGTCTTTCATAGATTGAGCTTGCTCTTCTCTATGCCTCATACTGGCGGTAATGCGATTGTGCTTGGAGGGTCATACCATTTGAAGCATTGGTTGGATTTATTTATTCAATTAGCTTTTTTGTAGCTTTATAAATGGAGAGTTAAATGACAAAGTGTTTTCTTTTAAATACACGGCAGTCCCAGAAAAAAAAACCTAAAAGAAAATCAGTCGAGGCTAGTTTTCATCTTCGTATTGTCAATTTTTGATTTTGATTATCCCTCCAGCTGCACCAAATCTCCATTATCTCGAAAAGTCTTTGATCGAAGACAGATCAAAAAAGTTATTGATCTTTTTGAAGCATATCTAATGAGGAATCCTGTAGAGCAAATGCGGTCAATCTACGACACCCTGTAATAATTATTAACATATTTTAAATATGTTAATAGATTACGTCAGCGATTAATGAAGTTTTAACCTTTTTAATACTTTCAGTGTTTTAGAATTATATTTTTCCCAATTAATTTGACTGAATAATTTATATTTTACATAGTTTTCCAATCTTATTCTTCAATTTATTAATTTGAAAGATTTTTAGCCAATTGTATCGAGTTATTTTTTCATTATTTTGATTATTTTTTCCCTATTGACATTATAAATATTATTCATTATTATTTTATAAATAACCTTTTCTTTAATAGTAAGTATTATAAATATTTAAAAATAAAATTTTTTAGTTTTATATTTAATAAAAAAAAATTTAAATTGATTACGAAATTTCAAAGCAATGAGAAATCAATTTGTTCTTTGATTTATTGAAAACACTTTTCTTATGCTCTATTCTGAATTCTAAGAAAGTTTTTTATTATTAATATCATTTTAATAAGTTACTGAAATAACTTTATGTAAAATGACCACTTTATCATTTCAAACTAGATATGTCAGCATTTTCATCAAGATCATTTCATAGTGCTTGCTCATTCTTTTTGGCTTTGTAAAATCGTCTGATAGTTTAAAAGAGTTATCCCTAAGCCTGTCTTTGAGATTCTATCAGCACGCTTCGCATACAGATGCAAAAATAATCAGGATGGATTAACTGATATTCACAAGTTGAAGTCGTCGAAAGAAAAATTCAAAAACAGTGTATAGTCTGGTAATCATAAATATGTAGGCAAGTTTCAACAAAAAGTTACTGATAGGTCGATCCGATGATCTTTTAGGTCCTACATCTTATATAGTTATGTAAAGTTAAAATTCGTCCTCTTCTATCATGAGAATCATCAAAAAGTTACATAATTTTGGAAAATTTAAATCTATTAATTTTCTTGTTAAACACGATTTCCTATAGAAGAAGAAAATTCCAACAGTTTTTAGTGATAATTCTTATTAAAACATTATTATAAAGAAAAATCCATTTTATAGTGTCTCTGACGATATAACATAACTGTGTTTCCTTCCAATATTATGTAACCATATTTTTATGATGTACTCAATTTCAATACATAAATTCGATAGTCACTTACTTTTTGTAATTTAATTTTCCAGTTATGGTAGAGTATATAAGTTATTTTGTTTTGCCCTTTTTCACTTTACTTTTTTTAATATGTTTTTTTACAACTTCTCAGCTGGACGTTAGTCACATGAGATTTTTCTGTAAGCAGGGAACCATTTTGTAGTCATTTCCATAGACAAAGCGTGGGAAGAGTTGTAGTTCAACTTCCCTTTTAAATTGAATTGAAGTAAGTTATTTACAAAGTTTGTGAATAATTATATTCACAATATGTTTTATATGTATTTGCATAATTTTTAATCCTATATATCCGTGGCCTATCTGCAGGATCCAAAGTACAAACAACTGTTATTTATTGTACAACTAAAGCTTTATAGATAAAGTTGAAAAATATAATCATGAGATTTGTAACTTATTAATTATATCTACACTGTATTAGTAATCAAAATATAAGCAAATAATGTTGATAATCCTACGTTTGTCTTTACTCTAATTATTCTCATATTTAGAACTAAAATAAACCTTACAGAGAGAATTGATATACGGGTAACCCCCAAACAAAACGATACTTGAAAGAAAACGAGTTTCGAAGAACACGGATACCTACCCCCGAATTATACGGTGTCAAACTACACGATTTTCTAGTAATTCTTTCGAAAAAGAATAAAATACAATAGATATAAAATTACAGTAGTTAAAAATTTAAAGTAATATTCTCATTAATTACGTCAGCGATTAATGAAGTTTTAACCTTTTTAATACTATTAGTGTTTCAGAATTACATTTTTCCAATTAATTTGACTGAATAATTTATATTTTGTATAGTTTTCCGATCTTAAACCAAAATTATTCTTCTATTTATTGAATGAAAGATTTTTTAACCAATTGTATCGAGTTATTTTTTCATTATTTTTATTATTTTTTTTTCCCTATTGACATTATAAATGTTATTCATAATTATTTTATAAATAATTTTTTCTTTAAGTATTTTAAATTTTTTAAAATAAAATTTTTTAGTTTTATATTTAACAAAAAAAAAATTTAAAGCGTAACTTTTTTTTTTATTATTTTCACACTTGAAACGGAATCCCGTTTTTCTAGTCTAGAATAACACGGTTTCAAAGAACACGGAACAAATTAATCGTGTTCTTCGGGGGTTACCTGTAAATTATTTCATTCAACTAAATAGACTGTTCTATGTATCCTGTAGGATATCAATTCATTATGTGAAAATATATTGTAAAATTTATGTAATGTTCATAGATGTGTTTTCATTCAGATTCTCTTCAGCAATGATTCTTTGAAGATTTCCTTCATATTGAAAACAAAAATCTAGAAATTATTCATTTGCATCTTTAAAATTAAATCTTCCCGTTACTAGCTTTAAGCCTCTGAACATCTTGTAAAAATACCGTAATGCTGTATTTTGTTTTTATTTAATTTATTTTTTATTTTATTCCATTCACAAAAAGCATGAATATTAATTATTACTTTGGGAATCTTGACTGTTTTTAATAAATAGAACTGTTAGAGCAAGAGAATATTTTTTTTCAGTTAAAATAATTTAAAAAAATAATCTGTGGATAATCATATTTTATAGAACGAAATGTATTTACTGATATTGCGATTTCTTGCCTACTTAATTGTAATTCGATTCATTAATTATATTGGTAATCTTCCCATCAGGACACTTCCATTTTTTCATCGGTGGGTTAACTATTTTTTATAATGTGTTTATTGCTGATCTTATTAAATGTTAAGGAATTTTTAGTTGCACCTAATTTAATATTAACACATTATATGTTATTGATTTGGCAATTGTGATTATTGATAAAAAAAAGCATTAAAAAGAAATAATTTTGTTATGACTAGAAGAAAGGTCTTTCTCACCTTGAAGTAAAGTGGTCATGCCTTGAAAAGATTGTCTGTGATTGGTTATCGATCTCCACAAAGACTGGATGATAGTTAGTTGTGACGTAGCTACAGTGTGTGTTGTTTCTGTACGGGCGGGAAACACGAGTGGTGTTGTAGGGTTGAACTGGAAGAGAATTGTATAAATTCTAGGATTTGCTGCTCTTTGGACTAAACTCGTGGAAAAAATCCAGTGAAGTCAGGATTATGTCGATTGGATAGGATTGGCATCAACGCTATTAAGCGTCCTAAGTCGTCTCTCAAGCACCGTATATGGCTTTGATTTCAAGTAGACGACTTCAAGCGATCAACAATTCTGTAAGTTGTGATTTTCTTATGATATATATATATCTTAACTTATGAAGAAGGGTGCAGATAACCCCCGAACAACTCGGTATTTGAAGAACTCGAGTTTCGAAGAACACTGACACCCTCCCCCGAATTACACGGTTTCAAACTACGATTTTCGAGTAATTCTTCTTGAAAAAGAATAAAATACATATATTATTTGATATAAAATTACAGTAGTTAAAAATTTAGTGTAATATTCTCATCAATTACATCAAAGTACATCAAATTACAAAGTACATCAAATTACATCAAAAGTATGCACCTGGGCATACTTTTATGCCCAGGTGCACCAAACTTCAATTAACTTTGACGGCTGCATTGTGGACGTAGCTAAAATTAGTGTGGGGTGCTGCTGCAGAAAAATTTTAGCCTTTGCTTTAAAATTGTGTTAAAGAAAACAAACATGTATAAAAAGAAAAATTAATTTATAAACTTGATAAATTTCTATTTATACATATTTGTTTCCTTTCACACAATTTTATACAAAGTCTAAAATTTTTCTGCAGCAGCACCCCCCCCCCCACCACTAATTTTAGTTACGTCCACAATGCAGCCGTCAAAGTTAATTGAAGTTTGGTGCACTTGGGCATTAGTGTTTTAGAATTATATTTTCCCCAATTAATTTGACTGAATAATTTGTATTTTATATAGTTTTCCAATCTTAAACCAAAATTATTCTTCAATTTATTGATTTGAAAGATTTTTAATCAATTGTATCGAGTTATTTTTTTCATTATTTAGATAATTTTTTTCCCTATTGACATTATACATGTTATTCATAATTATTTTATAAATAATTTTTTCTTTAATAGTATTTTAAGTTTTTTTAAAAATAAAAGTTTTTAGTTTTATATTTAACAAAAAAAAATTTGTTTTATCTTATTGTTTACTGTCCTTTTAAGATGAAAAAAAAAATAATGTGAATTTGAAACAGATTATGACATTTTTGTAAATATTAAAACATTGAACATTTAAAAACTACTAAAAATTAAGAGTTTTTGAGTCAACTTTTGAAAAATTTTTAACAAATAATATTTCTAAAGTGAAATAGTGACTTTTTTAAATAGGTTAACATGTTGAGATGAGTCGGAAGTATCAGCTATAAATAACAAAATTCAAAACACTGCTGAAATTTTTCATATTCATTATTTGGTCCTTTAAGAAATAGCTTTTTTTATATTTAATGAGATTTTAAGAATTTTATTGTTAAATTATCAGATAATATAACAAATGAATTGAGTGTATAAAGTGGGTGGATTTTTCGCCTCCCTTTTAAGATACTATAACCAATTTCATCTTTTATAGTTTCACAAGCCTTATCGTATCATGTAATTTAATAGATACTGAAATACAGCTCCGTAATGTTCATTACTTAAAAATTCAATTGTTTTGTTTCGATTCCCATTCTTTAATGGAAAATAAAGAAATGAAGTTCCCTAAGCCAAAACCACTCATTTTTAAATCTTTTGGGGTAAAACTGGAGATTACGGTACCATGCTGTTTTGGACTACGGTCGAGTTTTCAGAAGATGGCCGCCTTGGCACTACTTTTAAGAAATGGATTTCAGTTTTTCAATTGACAAATGAAAATTAGAATGAGATTTGCAGGTAAGCTTATTTTAAAATGGTTTTGCACGTTGTTTTACTAAATAAACTAACCCTCATCTGGCTTACTGCGATTTAACAGTATGCACCATCATGTATCCTTACGAAGGCTGTGATTGGCAAGTACCGTATTCTCTGGTTTAGCCGAATGAAGAACCAAAAGTTCAACATTCGTAAAATGAAAATTCGAAATTTAGGTTTATATTATTTTTTTCTTTCCGATAATGACGAATTACCTCAGGCCTCCTTGAACCGCCTGAAATTTGAGAATCCAGTGCTTTATAGAACAGTAGTAGTAACAAAACAATTGGATTTATAAGTAATGAAAATTACGGAGCTACATTTCAGTTTTTATTAAATTATATATATGATTATTAATCATTGTTTGTCTATTTTACCAAAATTTTGTAAATATTCTAAAAAACGAATTTACAAGCAGTACAAATCCCCAACAAACTGGGACCGTAGAGGACAAATTTTCTATGAAGTAAGATTTCTAAGATGATGCAATACTTAGTTATTTTTGAGGCATTTCCGAAAAATAGAATCATTTGAAAGAAGAAAGTAAAAGAGGGGAATCAGTCTTTTAACCATTGTGGAATTGCATGAAATTTAAAATGCATAGGACCCCCCATCAGAATAGTAAGAGCTACTATGTGCTCTGCCGCGCTGGTGTGGTCGAGCGGTCTCAGGCGTCGGTCTGTCGTGAGATCAATGTGCCAGCGCCCGGGTTCAAATCCCGGTAGCGAGCATGGATGTTTCAAAAATTTCCTTTCCTGTGTTGTAGCCTCTTCTTCACTTTCTCTTCGGTCTGACGTCATTCCTTAATGGCGTCCTGGGGAAGGCCACGGGAAACCACCCCAGTATCTTTCCCTTGTAATTCTAGGGAGTCTGCTAGGGGTTCGCCGTCTTGGGAACACTAGCGCTCCCTGGAGCACGGATGCTTCGGCAACGAAGCTCGCACTTCGGTGCGAACCGACCACACACACACACCATGTGCTCTACCAGCTTAGATATACATTTCAACTTGTGCTTTATCGGCTCAGGCCCATACAAGCTTCAGGTGGAATTCCGGTAGAGCGCGCACTAAAGAAGTACCTATCTGTCTATATATATCCTTACATCATCAAAAGATTAATTATGTAACGGGAAGGTGCAGGAAATAAATGAAATTGAGATGGCAAGAAATAAATTATCGCCATAAAATTTGATAAGGTTGATTTTTGTTTAAGGGTAATGTTTTTTTTTGTTTTGTTTTTTATCTTGCTTGGTTCAACGTAACATGACGTAACGTAACATTACGTACATCAACGTAACAAAATTCGTTTCAAAATTCCAGGAAGCAATATAAAATGGAATGAGAGTCGGCATCAACAACTCAATTCATGTGCTGTTGAAAATGTTTTTTTTGAATCTATTTATCTAATCAAGGTTTCATAAATTCAACGATGTATTCCTTGTGGTTTTTTGCTATGGTAGCCTCTTCACATGTCAATAATTGCCACGGGATAGCATTGCGACGGCTTTTATTTTATATAGGATTTACTCGTCATATACAGGGTGTCTCAAAATAATGTACTAACACTTCGATAGTTAGTACATCAAAGTGTTAGTACATTTTTTTTGAGATACCCTATATATGACTTATCAGAAATTAAAATGAATGCCTTGTTCGGAACTGAAGTGGATTTGTTTATTGAAAGAATTGATCATATTGCGAGTGAAAATTCGAGCATCATTTAGCAAATGACCTTAAACGTTCATTTTTTTTAATGAGTACTTTGATACTGTTTCGTGAACGCGACAATGCAACATAAAGTTAGTCATGTGATAATAACGGTTCCTTAAAAAAAAAACTCCCACGTGCTCGAAGGTTTGTTCTTGATTAGGTAAGTCACTGCGAATGCGGGCATTACTGGGAACTGACGGTGCTTCAACTTGAATGGTAAAATCACTCGGTTGAAAATCGATCCTGTGAATACTGTGATACCACCTCTGTTGCTTTCAGGAAGAATTTCTGCTCTGATTAATAGCGATGGCACTCCTTAATGACAAATCCTGTGCCACTTCAAAGTCCTTTCTTTGGATTGAATTTGCGAAGGAGCATCAGAATTGACCCTTTCTTGGGGATCAACTGATCAAGTAGCATGCCGGTAAATGTGAGTGAGAAGAAACTTCCGAATAATTTCGTTCATCACTTGGATCATCCGACATCACTATCTTTGCGCTGCAATAGATGTGAGACTTGCCGGGCAGCACTCCTGCGTTTTACACAACGACACACACGGATACACAGAACTGGTAAACTATTTAGGAGATGGTTAACTAGTCTGCTTTCTTTGTTTTTAAGAAGACCATGTATTTCTTTTAATTAAATTGATTATAGCTACAAGTATTTATTTATCTTAATTCTGGTGGAAAAAAAAAACCTGGTGAATTCGAGCGTAAAACTTACATTAAAAATTATTAACACTTAGTGAATTTTTTTTCAGCTGTTTCTTTGAAGATCCTGTATTTTATGCGAGACAATGGATTTGTATTACATTTGTCAAAAGAATTTTGTAGATGAGCGAACAGTGCTCTGACAAATATCATCTCAATACTATTAAAATTTCAGTTTTAAAATTTTAACAATTAAATCTCTTGACCTTATCATATTACTTCCTATAGCAATAAAAATACTGACTATTCTCTAATATCAAATATAAAAACAAATACGAACGGAAAGAGTTGGGAGAAAATGCAGACAATTAGAGAATAAAAAATGCTTCTTTATTTGGAGAACAATATTTGTATGTAGTTACCAGATTTTGTTAAGCTAATGGAGGACAAAAAATTTCCCGATAGTTTTCTAAGATTATTAAGTTTCAGATTAAAATTCTGAATCTTTGAATGTTTTAAGATTAAAAGCTCTAAACAATATCAAATATAAAGCTCTAAAAAATAGAGCCCAAAGACTGAATTTCAATTTAAAGAATGGTAAGAAACTGCCAACTCAAGTAGAAATGTGCCCCTTATGTTCTTAGATTGTTTACTGACTTCTCAGTAACAGGTAATTTATCTGATATCAATGAATCAGGTTTCCAACATAATTCTTCTGGATTGGAAGCTAACAGTACTAATTCCTTAAATAGTTTCTCTTCTCTGGATTGACCTTGGCATTTGTCATTAATCCTAAGCTTCAATCGTAGTTATTGTTAATTTTCTTTCTTCCTTGACTTAATCCAATCTTTGTTACATCATTGTTTGTTTTTTTTTCCAATCAAAACTTGAATATTCGGACGTCTCTTCTAGTTGTTAACCATCTGCTTTTATTCGAAATTTACAATGATTTTTAAAGAAAGTTTTATTTACAGAGATTGGAGAATTCTAATAATTCTCAACAAATTCCACACATCTTCAGTTACGTTAACAATTGATGTATCGAAACCATAAATTTCTAATTAATTAAAAAGTTGAATACTTACATACTATTGGGACCCATTTTTAAAAATCGATTTTTGGTGCGTGTTTTTAAATCATTAGCCCTCCAAATGTGTAATAATAATATGCACTTAGGTATTACCTGATATTGTTTTGGAAAAACAAAATCCTTTTAATTAACACTAGGTCAGGTAAATTGAGTTGGGATTCTTTCCAGGATGTTTCGTTTGGATATAGAACAGAAAATCAAATACTTTCCATTTCGAAATGACCAGAGGTGTCATAAATAATGACAACTACAAGTTATATTAAACAAAAATAAATAAAAAGTAAACACGAGAAATTTGATTATAAAAAATGGATATAAATAGTAAATAACATCTTGTAAATAACTTCTTAAATACACAAACACCTATGGCAATATTTCGACTTTTATTTTCAAAGCCTTATTCATGCCTTTGGAAAGGAGAAAACGTCTCCTTATCCTAAAACGAAAAATAATAATACAAAACAAGAATAACTTTTCAAAACAAACAACTTATAACGTGATATCACAACGTTCATACACAAGCCAATTCATTGTTAAAAATTCTTCTAATCTTTAAATTTAAAATAAACAAATTTCTATTTTTTTAAAATAAGCAAATATCTTTTTAAAGTCTTTTAATGTCTATTTGATAATATCTTCAATTCCTTAAACCATCTTCTTATATAAAAGTCGAAATATTGCCATAGGTGTTTGTGTATTTAAGAAGTTATTTATAAGATGTTATTTATGTTTAAATTTTTGGCATTTTAAGAGGATATAAATAGTACTTAAATATCAAAAGTTGTTATTGAACTGGGCTTTGAAATGAAAAACCTGAACCATGCAAGTTTGTTTTTTTTATATAAAATAGTGCTTTGTTTTGACTATTTCGTTCTTTACTTCATGAAAATTTCTTAAATCTACTAGAAATTCTTCTGACTGGCAAGATTTAAAGTAAAGAATTTTCAACTTAATTCACGTTAAAGTTAATATATAAGTTTTAATTTGCGAATGAAAAATAATTATCAAATTCAACTATATAACAGAACAGATAATTCTTTTGAAAAGGTCTTTCTGAAACTGCAATGCTACACAAAAAAATCGAAATTATATGTTCAAATGCTGTTTTATATTACTTTTATAACTCGAAAGTTATTTTATTTTTAGAATTGAATTTCAAAACCTTGTTTTAAAAACGCTTCATCTTAGTTTTTTTGGTATTGTTAGAATGTAATTCTATCCATGGCGACACTACTTTAAGAAAGAGGTGATTTGATAAGATTAAAAGACAGGGATTTGGTTTCTGTGTGGAGGTGACACCTTATTCCCGTTGCTGGCTTTAGCTCTGATGGAAGGCTTTGGGGAAGCACCGGCTGTTCATCGGAATTCCCTGTTGACCACCGAACCCAGATCTTGTGTTTTCAAAGTCAATCTAATTGATTTGTAAAGATTTGCAACAAATATTGATTGACTTGAATCCAAAGGAAGCAAATAAGATATTTAAAATCTGTTTAAACCCACACAGTTTCCTTAAGCTAAATAATAAATACACATTGAAATTCTAAATGTTAGTTTAAAGACTGATTATCTTAAAATAATAACACACTTTTATTCCTTTATATAACTTTAGGGATACTTCGATGTGCTTTTATTAAAGAGATTGAAGACATTCTCTCTTCCTCAAAAAATCGCGTGTATTTGACAAACATTTTTCCTCTCCTCGTCCTTTACAAACTTACATCTGTCAATTAAATCAGACTAGCTGCGATCCGTGAAATATTCACAGAAGTAAAACAAATTCAACATTTTTGAAAAACATCTAGATTGAAAAATATGTTCTAAGCTAATTTTTTAGAAGCCATGACTTCCACAACATACCTTATGTAATTTGAATATCGTCTTATTTGTTAAAATAATATTATAATATTGTTAAAATAATATTATAATATTATTAAAATAAAAAAAAATAAAAAATTGATTTACCATTTTCGTAGTAGCCAGCGCTGCGGTTTCTCATTATGAAACATAATGGCAACCTGCTGCCCTAAAAGAATAGGTTCGTCGAAATTGAGGCAATATTAACGGAAGTAAAACAAATGCCACATTTTTGAAATATCCTGAAATTTTTGAAAAACACAAGATTGAAGAAGGTGTTCTAAGCTCATTTTTTAAAAGCCACGCCTTCCGCAATAGCCCACATATAATTTGAATGACGAAGCCAACTTTTGTTAAAAATAAAATAAAATAAAAAAAATTGATTTACCAGTTTCAACAATAACAATAACGAACCTCCAACAGCCAATACCAATAATCCTGTCTGGGCAACAATGAGGGCACGTGCATCGTCATTATTCCCTATTTCGTCGATTATTGAGAGAGCGACGACCGAAATTATGTAAAAACCGAGGTTTTACAAACTCTGATAAATTTTGACGCATGAACTTCATGCATTTCAGTGTAAACTTCATTTATGTGGGAAAGAAAATCTCAATACTCTGATAATAATTGTGTAATCGCGATCTGTCGTGGTGAAATGGAGGGAATAGTAAGAGCGCCATCTTTAAACATGGGCGTGACGTCACGACTGACGTGTTGTAACGCTGCACTGTGATTGTTTTTTTCAAATTACAAATTTACAAAGACAGTCCAATCTTTTTTTTGCCTATTAATAGGATGATTAAACAGATAGTAAGATATTAAATAAATTTTCACATATTTCGTTTAATACGCATTAATTAACTACTTTAGCTTTCTACTCTAGCTTTCTTGAAGTTAATGGTAAAGCAAAATAAACTAATGCAATATTAAACTATACATTTTACGAAAAAATATCACTATTCTAATTATTATCCTTACATAGTATTTCTCAAAGGTGTGTTTGTGTCGGTACGCCATGTCTCCGTTAATCTATATTACTAAAATCTTTTATTTCTCTGTCTGTCTGTCTTTCTGTGTCTCTGTCCGGCGCAATTTTCTGAGAGAATGGAAAATAGAAATATTTTTTACAATGAAACATCCGCGACAGGAATCGAACCTGCAACCTTCTGATCTGAAGTCGGATGCCTTATCCATTAGGCCATAGGGACTACAACTCTCTTCATACGGTTTTTCGACTTATATCTCCTTTCCTTTCCCCCATCAATCAGGAATGTATTCAATCTTTTTTTTGAATCTCAAGATTGTTTATTTATTTCACATCAGTCAGTTTATTTGTAATTCGAAACTGACAATTAGAACGATAATTGCCGAAACATTGCAATATTTTAAATATTCTTACTTAACCAAATCCTATGTGATATTGAAAAATATGTGGGTGTACACGCCAGATGTTGGAGTAAAGAAAACAGAGTCAAGAAAGAGAGAAGCACTCTTTTTTTGAGGTGGAATAGCGAAAAAATCACTATTTGCAACTCAAAAACCATCAATAAATGTAACTCAAACGTCACTGAAAAGTGACAAT
>JAFIDM010005346.1:31718904-31752298 GCA_023159025.1 Thereuonema tuberculata | reverse complement strand
AGGATTCTTTCTAGGTGTTCGCCATGATGGTAATTCTAGAATCCTTTGTAGTAGAACACTAAAGAAGAGGTATTCTGAACTGCAATAGTATGCAATTAAATATAATTAATAAAGTATGACTACATAAACAATATTTAATTATGTTGAAAGTAAGGTTTGAGATTAATATTTGACGCTAATCAGAAGCAAACTTCTAAACAAAAATACAAAATATTGTTTTTTACTGAGCTCGTTGGATACTTTATATTAGGGTATTTACAACTATAATAAAAGGTTTTAACACAACATACAGTAAAGTTCAGAGCTAACCACAAAAATATATTCAGATTTTTAACTTCCTACGGATTACATCAAGACTACTGTTACAGAAATCCTAATAATTGAAATATCAAAAGGCGATTTTGCAACTAGGATTTTATGTTACAGTTTTAGAATATTCAAATTTCTTTAAAATTAATGAAAATAAGTTGATGTAATAAATTAAGAATTTGTAAGTACAGCAGCGCCCCGATTATCCGATTATCAGCGCGAAAAATTTTTTTAATTACGAACCTCAAAAAAAACAATTTTAATCCAAGTCAACAACAGGGAAAATACAATAGGCCCTACAGAGCGAAGGTCGAAAATTACTGACAGGTTTATTGTGCGTCGTAATCCTATAGGCCTTCTCGGAATTTGTGGATGAGTGGCAGGCTCTTGCTCTGCAGAAAGGTTTCTGCTGTACTGTACATATTTTAAAAGTTTTGCATATTTTTTTTTGTGTAAAAAAAAGTAGTTTTAACCTAAAATATTTTTTTTTCATGTTTAAATCTCATTTTTGCTCTTTTTTTCGGATTATCCGCGGTTTTCACTATCCGCATTACCCTTGCCACCAATTCCGCGGATAATCGGGGATCTACTGTAAAAGGATTTCCGCTAAAACAAAATTATGATTTGCTTGATTAGAGATAATTTATTCGGATTAGTTTAACTGAAGACATACTTAAATTACTTAGCAATTATTGACAAGTAAATTTTCTGAAGGCACCGAAAGAGAAGATAATGCTTTTACAAAAACTACAATCCATTACGTAAATTGTTTATGGATTTATTTGTAAATTATTAAGATGTTTACCAGTTCTTCATGTTCCAAAACTTTTTCGTTTCAAACAGAATTAAAGATGAAAGCCAAAAATTTAGATATTGTAAGTAAAATTAGCTTACGATTTTTAACTAAATCATCTTATAAATGAAAGAGAAATTATCAAGATAGCAAAACAAAAATCGACTATAAGAAATAAAACGTAAATAATTAAAAATACAAAAATCGCTTTAAAAAGACAGTATCGCGATTATTTATATGAAAAATTATAACATTTATTAACTTTAATATCAGAATTTGAATATAAAATAAGAATTAATTTTCATATTAACATATGTGAAAATATTTTCAAAACATTATTTTTCAATGTAAGATAAACTTGTTCTGTTTCTATTTGTGATATTAGAAAAAATGATGTATACATTTTTTTTTCTGAAATGGACGATGTATATTATATACTGTGATTTTGGTCGAAATCCTTAGACATTCTATGCATTGAAGAATCTTATTTTTATTTTGAGTCGACAAAAACAAAGTTTCTGAAAATTTGTTTCTTTTCTCTTGCAAGTTTATTATTTCTCTGGGGACTATGAGTGAAATGTTGTATATTATTCTGTCAACGCTGAACTTTGAAGGACATTGAAATGACGTTACTGCTTCTATTCCTGATTGAAAGTGTTTGCGTGCTGCTCAGAAACATTTTCTTTTTGTTTTTCCTTTGTGAAGGCTTTTTCTCTATTTTTACTTCCCCAAATGATTCCTTCAGTATCTGCTTTGAGGTCTTCGATCTTTTTATGTCGATTGCTGCAATATTACTATTCATTATTGAAATCCAAACATTTTCAGTAAGTGTTGATTTAGTTTTTTAAATTTTGATTAAGTTTGGTGTTCTCGTGTTGAACATGAGAAAGACGGAATTCTTTAAGCTCAAATTATCAAATTATCCCAAATTTTTATTGGTAATGTAATTTCATCATTACAAAAAGTTCAGTCAAGTAGGGTAAGGTCGAGTAAGATGACGAACTCGATATTTCTCCGACGCATTCATAGATAGAGCACCTGTCCAAACAATTTCTGAGACTCGTGATTAGTAACGAAGTTCACTGCAAAGGATGTCGGGCAAGATTGTTTTGCGAGCAGTAGCGATTAAGATGTTTGTTTCCCGTGCGTTTGTAATGTTTCGACTTCACAGCGTAAGGAATTACTCGAGTACGTTAAGTTGTTTTTGCTCTTTCATAAAATATTCTCAAAATACAACTCATAATGAAAAGAACCATGTATGTTGTAGGTTGTTTACGATAAACTACGGTAATGATAAATAAGTTCTAAACCAAATTGGTGGCATGGAGATAAGATGACGAGAAGTTTGCTTAGTTTGTCATCTTACCCAACATGTTTGAGTACCTTTTATGAATAGCTTTTGTCCTATTTTAAAAATTGGTTTTGAAACTAAATTTTTAGTTGCAGTCATACATGTTATTTTAAATGCTCATGTATGACTGTTTATGTATGAATGATTTAAGTATTATAAACAACATGCCACGAAATTATACAAGGAAAGGTGACAGGGGAAAATGGGATAAGACGACAATGAATGCAGCTATTGCTGAAATAAAAGATAAAACCTCAAGTGTAAATGCTGCAGCAAAGAAACGTAACGTGCCAGAGCCAACACTAATGTTCTTCTAAATTTTTGTTGCAACTAATTGTTCAAAGTTATGTTTCATTACGGGCAATCTGTTATTGTAATTTAACTGTTTCATCTTTGACTTTTCTAATTCATGCCACACTTAGTAAGTGAAATTGTTTCTGCATTTTTAAAATAAAATGTTTCTATCTTAATGTATTACTTTTATCTGTTCGTCATCTTACCCCATAGGTGGGGTAAGATGACGAAAATTACTCTTTTTTTTCATATTTTTTTATTGAACATAAAGGTTACAAGAAGTGTCCTTTCAAATTTCGGGTTTTTAAACCACTTACTAAGCCGAGGGACAATCTCTGATGCTTAAGTTCGTCATCTTACGCTACCTTACCCTACTAATGTTATCAAAAAATTTCAGTAAACTTTAAATTGCTATAATTATTTCATAACAATGTTCATTATTCATAATTCAGTAACAGTAAGATGGCTGAAATGATTGTTTTTCTAAATAAGAATTCGACAGTAGTCAAAACTAATACTCCTAAGTGTTCTATAGGTATGAAAGTAATATAAGTGATTACAAATTCATTGCAAAACGAGTTTTTATTACATAGTATTGGCAACATAAGTGTCACACGTTAATACGTACTAAACCCTTCTCTGGACGATATACCGCCGATATACGGTCGGCATAGTGTGAATTAAATCTAATGTTTTTCTAAAGCAAATTTTTCCAGATCCTCTATAATTTTTTCGGCTATCTCGGTCGCATTGCTTGATGGCTGCAACTATTTCTCAGCATTCCCCAAACAACCTTGATTGGCTCAACATTTCGGGATCTGACGGCTTCAGTGGGGTTCCTACCCTTCATACTCGTCCTATGAAGTTAGACATTACGATATTGTGAATGTCTTAGATGCTTGACAGGATAGACAGCACAATTGGCTGTAAAATGTTGTCAACTACAAAAGAGATATTAAAGTACCTTACAGCTAGCCTAAACTAGAGGAGATCGGCTATCATAAGAGATGGCTCTTTAATGTCACAAAACTACAGCGTTAGGTATGCTGGCAATTGATAACTGAAGCCAGTGATAACCACGCCTTATCCATACAGGAAGATACGGTGTTTTATGCTCAGAATTGAGCGAGATTCGTCGCTGAACACAACTCCAATTTTAAGGATTCCCGGGCTAGATCCCTCCCCAGATTTTGCTGCCTGTGTTGGTTGGTGAGTGGCGTCTTAAGGGACTCCGAGAAGTCTGCCATTACTAATCGTTTACAAATGATGTCCCTTGGTATATATGATTGCACGAACCTAAATGCACTTGCTCTGTTGGGACGTCTAGATTTTTCGTTGCGATTGTAAGTGTCCTCATCGACCTAATGCTGACGACATCGTCTTCCTGTTGCAACACTCCGACCAAGATAGCGGCTGATATGTCTCCGTAACACCGCGACTCCTGTCAAGCTATCAATTGCTGGTAATTCCAGTAGGTATATCATAGACAATTTTTTACAGATTACTTCATGTAACAAACAACAAAGCCAGTGAGATTTGATCGTCTGCTCCATATATTGACTTCACAATGGCCCTTCTCATTAGTTCTGGAACATCGGTGTGTTCATTGGCAATGAAAGTTTAATCATTAGCTAGCCGATAGGCATTTCGCTGCCCTTACTCTTATTTTTTTTTAGGGATATATATTACTTTTTTTTTTTTTTTTTTTTTTGCAATAGTGTTTTTCTCTATTAATAATTTGTTTCACCGGTCTTCATATGTGAAACTGATAAAACAAAATAGCTGCTGCATTAAGATATTTTCGTAAATTATTTTTATTCACAAGAGTTGTGAAAACAAAAAGCTTTACTATGCTGCCTTCAGGATAAACCTTGAACATGTCCATTCACTTAGCATTAAAAATACTTTAAAAATTGATCCATTTCCATTTGCATGTTTCATTGGAGGAGACCGAAGACGAAGATAAGGTGTGTAATACAGTTTTGCAATTAATCATAAATCAGCCAACAATAGAATCATTTTCTTTTCTACATTAATAGAAATATCAATGAGTGGCTAATGTAGAAGAGAATAAGGAGATATATGCAATGAAATCTTAGATATTAACTTAATCAAGTTTAAGCCTTTCAATCCTATCCATTTATTACGAAAAAGGTTTTAATGAGCACTATAGCACCTAATTTATTGTTGTTGTTTTGTGGTTTCGGGGGTCACTGTTGAGTGCGGGGGTGACCTCCACTTATGTTCACGCCTTTCTGGATTTGTCATCGGAGAGGGCGGATCGGGTTGAGTCCCTAGTAGGACAAAACTGCCGTTCCCGATTCCCTCTTATAACTGACAGATCTTGGTTATTCATTGTTTTTAAGCCCTTGGCTTTTTTGTTTTTAATTAACACATTTGTTTTATTGAAAAAAAAATCGAACATCAATCATTTATTGTAATGTATTCGCAGGTTTGAGAACTCATAGAAAAGTAGTGAAGGACTTCCGAGCCAATTTGAAACATTAAACAAGAAAATCACTGTTAATCTATCTGTTGTACAATAATCGCAAGTTGGCAAATGTGTTATATTAAAACTAAGAAAATCATTGAAGCTGTTTCAAATTATTAGCAACAGCATTACTGAATGAATCGACGACGTTAATCTGTTACTGGGCGAGATGGAAATTCGTAATACATATTTGAAATTAACTTAATCATCTGTAGTAGACTATGTTTTAATTCCGGTTTGTTTCTTGGATAATCGAACAATACAAGGTAGGGATAGCGATTAGTAAACCAATAACAACGTGATCAGAAGTTTAAAAAAAATATCCAATAGTGAGGAGGAAAAAAATCAGACAAATTATAGAACGCTTCTTAATGGATTCAAAATTAATAATTATATTTTCAAATTGCAATCCACACTACGATGTTTGATAAATCATTCCGTCACAAAAACGAGAACAAAAACAAAGTCGCTGTGTGATACGTAGTTAACCTAATTTCTCTACATGTAGAAACTTCTTCATATGACAGCAATAGAACATTTTCTAATCTGTAATCTGTAGGTTTATAATAAATTTTCAACTTTGTGTTTGAGTCACGTGTGTTTTAGAAAGTTCGATATTGGGGACTTTGAGTAACTTTTATCTTAATTTTCGTATTTTCTGTTGGTGATTGCTAAGGGCGCAAGTGCTGACTCCAGAATCGCACAGAGGTCGAAGGGGAAACATTCTAATTGCCATGAACCCTGACATAACAGCTGTTGATTAACTTTGCTCAAATTTTCGCAAACTTAGATGTTGTAATTTTCATATCATTAGGCCTGTTCTTCCATCTATAATTACAAAAGGATTCGAAAGTTTGTCATTCGTAACATCAGTTTCTTCAGTATTGCCCCAAATTCTGCCTTAATCTTTTGTGTTCTATAGAATAGACTGTATAATTTCTATATTAAATGAAGTAGAATTATGAAGGAAAAAAATTAATTTTGTAATGAAGGATTGTCATTGATCATCTACAACAAGTTTCCAACCTATTCTGCATAACTGCGTCGTTTGATTTTTTTTTATTACAAATCCAAAATGCTTTTTTCATAAAAAGTTAAAACTAATTTAAAGTACCCGGCGTTGCCCGGGGAGGAGCTGCGGTGAGGAGAGGATGGTAAGAGGGTGGGGAGTCCGTTTTCAAAAATATTTGAAGTTTTATTGTCGTCACCAGGTCTGTGATGTGGTGCTATTTCAGATATCTCGCCTTTTCACCCCTTTGGGGGTGGTTAAACGGGTTCCAAGGTAGCCTATATTTTCCGCAGGGTAGTAGTGTGTATTTGAAAAATTTGGTTCCGATCAGTCAATCGGGAGATTGTATAGATAAAATACGAAAATACAAAGTGACTTTTTTCTTTGTATGTGTAGAAAATCTGTATATACACAAAAGAAAACATTGTTTTTTTCTGATCGCTACTCCTCCGAAACAATGAGACAGAGAAATAAGGTGTCAAATAGGTGAAACCGGAGATTAAGGTACTAGGCTGTTTTGGAATACTGTCGGGTTTTGATAAGATGGCCGTCTTGGCACTACTTTTAAGATGAATTTTAGTTTTTCAATTTACTAGTGGAAAGTAGAATGAGATTTGCAGGTAAGCTTCTTTAAAAATGGTTTTGCACGATCTTTTACTAGAAAACCTAACTCTCATCTAGCTAACTGCGATTTGAGGTAACAGTATGCACCATCATGTATCCCTGCGCGGATGTATCTTTACGAAGACTGATTGGCAGGTACCGTATTCTCCGGTTTAGGCGTCAAATATTTAAAAAACGCCGCACACACACGATAGTCACTTGACTGCGAACATGACTTCCAATTCAAAGATCACGAGATTTACTAAGAACTTTGCTAGTTGGTATTATAAATTAAAGACAATATGTAGCTTTTCCAAATAAAACAGTTTCCTGTGCTTTAAAATTTCTTTAAAAAAAGATTCTATTAATGACCTACTTCTAAATCGCTGCAATATCAACAAATTTGTTCAACATTATTTTACAACAACAGGAAAATAAATATTAAAATGTTTTATGTGTGCTCATAGAATTAAAACAGTCACTAAAAAGGCCAGCACTCTTTTTGCTGTGTAAAGGCACTGCCATTGAAAATGTTCTGTAGCCCTGGACGAAACGACGTCTGACGTCTGGACTAAAATAATTTTAAAATTGTAGTGTGTTGGCCTTTTTAGGAAATTAAAACTTAATTAGCTTAATTACTAGGTATATTAGCCTTATCTAGCTATCAATCATCCGACAAATTGTTTCTTCTAAAAATGATATAATATATGGAATATATTAGAATGTCGGTTATGTTATTACTGTATATCAGAAAACTCGTTATGAAAGAAACAAAACATGTGTTGCTTTGCTGTTCTCAAATCTTTAGAAACTTCTTCTGTGAGGACATGATCAAATATTGCAATATAAATATTGCAGTAAGGAAAATAGGAATATATGGATTACATTATTAAAAACAAATAACTCACAGAAATATTTTTATATGAAATTGTACTAGAAGATTGATATACATTTAGCAAAATTATTAGTTAGTTAATGAAATTGATAAAATGGCTTTATTTAATCTGAATGCATTCATTACGATTTGTATTTAAATAAAATTTAAGTTGTTAATTTGTTTGTTTGGAATGTAAATAAAGGCTGTGCAATACAATCACTTTGATAAATATTTATATTTAAAATTTTGATTAACAATATATTTATATTCTGTAAGCTTTTATGATTAAATTGTTCATTTGACTACTGAAGTTTTTAGTGTACGTAAAATCAAGAAGCATACCGATTCATTTTGTTTTGAGGAAATTGTACATTTTGTCAACATACCAAATATTGATGAGAAATACTGTTTAATTTCTGAACGATTGCTTCAAAAGATGGATGTTCGAAATATGAATTTTTAGAAAATACATTATATTTGCAATAGAGGAAATTGTAAAGGCATCAATAATATTAACTGCTGAAATTTCTTAAAAACGTCAATAAAGTTCAGATTTCATGTTTTATAGATGTAAGAAAAGGTTTACAATCTTTGAACTTTATTTAAGATGATTATAAGTTATTTTTCCTAAATTTGATTGAGATTTATTTTATGTTAAATTTATGATCTGTAAACCTTCCTTTTTTGTTACCATAGCAACTTTTTAGGTTCTTTTAGTAATAGGCTTGGTACAATGTATTTTTTGTTTTTCAGTAAGTGACCCTCAAACTACTGCAGTGTTACGTGTTTCCGAGGGACTATTTTTTTATACTACCTTTTGATTTGTCATTCTCTCTTCATGATTTTCACTGTTCACTTTTCCTCTTCAGATCCTGAATGCCTCCATTCGTCTTTTCCTTATTGCCTCTCGAGGACAGTGATGATTCTATCCCTATGGATCCCAACCTCCCACTTTATTCCGGGCATAACTTTTCTTCGATATTTCCTGAGATGGAGTCGAGACATAAACTTTATTTCCAAGGTCGTAGAATGCATCGTCTGTCTTTTGCATAGCAAATTTACAGGGAGTTCTATAATTTTATACTCAGAATAATGTCGCCTCATTAATCACATTTTTTTCTACATTGCTTCCATATCAGATGTTTTAATAGGATATTAGAAGCACAATCACACAAAAGAGAGTATTAGGTTTTTAATGATTAAATCTTTAATTTTAGGAAACTTTTAATATTGTATTTATGCTATTAATAAAACCAGTATGGTTACGAATGTCATTAAAAAACTGATCGCAACTTTTAGATTTGAACTGTCCGTTTTAGCTTCAAAGTTATTTACATAGCCCTATTGGTAATTCTCCAAATTAAACGTGTACTTACTACCAATATGTTATTCATTATATTGTTATTATTCATTATTATTACAATATTTCGATGAGCTACAACAAATTCATAACTGATCTTCAGTAATTGTACGGTTTATAGGGATAAATCCCTTATAAATTCGTTAAGATTTTAAAGCTAATAATTTCTGAAAACAACAATCTATCATTTTACAGAAAAACAATACATAAAATTTACGTAATATCCTCGTAATTTAATAAACAATAAACAATATCACTTTAATCTATGAGAATTTTTCTGTTATTAATATCATTTTTAAATAGCGATTCATTAATTTTGACTCGGTTTTTCTTTATCATGCATTTGGGACTGTTTATGGCGGATGCTTCCATAATAATCGTTCTTTATCATTTCTTACCATATATATCAATAGTTGGATCAGTTTCAAATGTATGGATAAAGAATGATTTATTATGGAAGAACTGGTTATAAACAGTTTCAAATATATGAATAAAGAAAAAGGAGTCAAATTAATGAATATTCAGTGAGATTATTTTAAAATAATTTCAATAACATTGAATTCTCATAGATTGAAGTGATAAGATATCTTTATGGTACATTATTTATAAGAATACGAGGATATTAACAACATATGTAATAGGAAGTATATTATGTCTTATTATTTAACATTTCTTTAACATTTCTTAAAAGACTAGAAATTGTTACATTACAACATTACGTCCTTTATTTACAGATCCCATTGTTCAACTTATTCTTACAAAGAAACTCTTTTAAATCACTAATTTAGATTAAAACTGATGACTTACATTTTCTCTCTATTGCTATTATTAATGAACTATCGCAAAATAAATAGCAATAAAAATTTAGAAATTAATAGATTACAATCCATAAAATTAATTTATAAATACAAAAAAAAAATATAACAAATTAACCCGATGAAATAAATAAAAAAAAACTAACAATTTAAAGATTTTTTTTTTTTTTAGTTTGAATTTTTATCAATAAAACTAAAAAAACAAATCTAAAGAAGAAAAAAAAATAAAGGTTTTGAGGTAAAACAAAACAACAAAAAAAAAAAACCCAGAAAAATTCATGAAAAAAAACAATAAATTAAACGTTGCTGACAAACCAAAAATAATTTATAACTGAATTAATAACAATACTTGTAGTTTATTGAAATATGAAAGAAAAAATTAGATACATATACTTATATAAATAGAAATTAGATAAGTTTCATAAAATGAACAATCTCCCAAAAACTGTAATTCTAATTAAAAATATAACTGAAAATATCGTCAATTAACCAAAACATACTTTCAGGAAAATGTCTAAGGAATAGAACACATTATGCATAAAGTTCGATTATATAAAATTAAATGTTTACATAAGTGTAGTATTCTTATTTGACTGTACATTTGAATTAGATTCTTAAGGATTTTTATTCTCTGTACAACTATCTTATAAAAACAAGATAATTAATGCTTTTAGACAGTGTCAAAAGCAAAGCGGCCCCATAATATGAACAATTGTATAAACAAAATAATTAAAAGCAAGAGCATACAAATGCAAGACCGTTCCTTCATGTTTTACAGGCGAGCTGTAGCCTAGGGGCTGCTAATACAATGCTTAGTGTATCATTTGAATATGTTAAAGAATTTATGAAACAATACGTTTGTAAATATTAACAATGACGTCCTGTTGGCAATTGTTAGTATGTTATTTATGAAGCATCAGTATTATTACAGTGTTAATTGTTATCATTATTACTAACACTGCTATGGAAAACGTTAATTTGGGGGGGGGGGTCAGGAAGTAGTTCTACAGGTCTGAGTTCATTTTTTTTATGTGACCGCCTACTTTTTGATGCTGAACACAATGGTGAAGGTTTCATTCTAATATATCTAACCGTTTGGCCACTACAGAGTGTGACACACAGTTTGACAGACAGACAACACAAAAGCAAGAGCGGTTCTCTATGTTAACTTTAACATGGGGCCGCTAATGATTGGATTTTGATAAATTACGAAAACAATAATTGCATTCTTTTTATTTAACACAACTACTATTGTCAGAATCATCCTATTTTCGTTTCATTAGGAAAAGCTTAAATCCCGTTGTTGGTAAAAAGGAGTTAAAGTCACCAAAATACATTCGGAAAAACATAGAAACAATCTATGAATGTTTCAAAATGAGAAGGTAGAATTTTTGTTTTCTTTTATCTAGCTTATTCGTATTTTCGAATTTTATCTTGTTGCACTCCTGGGCAACCAGAAATTGCAACCATTTCTTATCTAGAAAATCCTACTCTTCATCTATTTTGTTTATCCGAAGTCTGTCAGTTATTTTAAGCCTGACTGTTCTGATATGTTTTGTGTTAATCATATTCATAACAATTAAATACTATTCAGACATTAGTCACTTAATGTCCAAGAATTTTTAGTTTCTAAACTGACATTTCAAAGCAAAAATCAGTAGTTTATGCTATTTCTTCCCTCAACTGCAATAAAAAATATATTGGTTATACGACGCAATAAAAAGGCTGAAACAACACCAGGTAAACTATGAAAATAAGACCATTTCAAATCAATACTATTTCAACATAATAAATTAACTATCCACGTCCCCAATTTCGATCAAATTCAAGTAATAGATGAGGCGATAGATAATCGTCTTCTCCCAAACATTACGTGAGTCCTGGCACATCGCCAATTTTCCCCACAATCAACAACGAATTGTCATTAGAAATTATTTAAACCCACCTTTCCCCGTTAGCATTACAATTGAAAATAGTTTACAGATAGTCTGAAACGTTCTGCATTTTATGTTTTAAATCTGACTGCAAATATCTAAGTATTTTTGATTCATATAATTTATTGGGATTCATCATTTTGGAATTTTACTGCATTTTACCTTATTTAAGAAAACGCCAAAAAATGATGTTCTTAAATTTTCCAAGTTTCAGATGCTTTAGGTGTGATATTTTTTTTCCGATATTAGCTTATAGAAACTTCTGTGATAACCGATTTTTTTTTTAACAACCTCAATCCGGTAACAAACCTTACTTTATTGCTATTTTGATGAGTGCCGAAGTTTGAGCTAATACTTAAGTCAATCACAGCTAGTGATATTGTTAAGAGCAATTTGTTGATTAAATGAAGCACGAAGGAATATTTGACACTTAGCTGCAGATGTGGGATTAGCGATAGGAGATGTCGCCATAAAATATGGAATTAGCTGTTAACTCGTCTCGGAAATTAATTTGGTCATCGGTCGATCGTACATTTGTTTGATAACTTCTATTGATGTTCTTCAAGGGTCTAACTCTAAGGAGAGCTAATAAATTATGTTCCTTCCAAATAAATACAGTAGAAATGAATGTAGCTTTCATAATTGGATTTTACTACGAAATGTTACTGCCGAATACATTTTTTTCCCCAATTTATATGGCTGGAATATTTCGTAGACATATATTTAATATATACTTAATATGCTGCTATATACGAATAGTAACGGATTACATAAAAAGAAGCATATGAAACTCTAAATAGGCCAACTTTAATTATAACCTTCCTGCATATGTAACCAGGGTATATTACATATATCTATGTAATATGCACTGGTTTCCAAAAATTAAGGAAAAATCGCAAAAATCGCGGTATCCCAAGAAAGAAGTCAAGTAAGAAAGAAGTACCAACTGTGGAAAGTTTGAAGTGATAGGTATGTGGGGGACAGAAAGGGGCGAAATGTCTTATATTCTCGATCTCTATTAATTTGATATCTAGGTCTTATCGAGTTATAAAATAGGAATATAACGTTCATTGTAATTACCACGTGAAATTTACCAACTCGAATTTTCAAAGTGATCACACAATTACAATTTCTTCGTCATCCACTACAGGACAACTCATTTAGAAGTTCGAAGTAACCAGATCGAAGTTTGCTTGTTATACGTAAAAATGCATTCTAAAAACATTATTGATGTATAATTCGAACAGATATGAGTTAAGCGTTTACTGCAGCAATATATTTACAAGCGGTTATATACTTTTAGATACTAACAATTAATTTGAGATACAGCAATTTTAAACATAGAATTGTCCTATTTCCAGTAAAGAATATGCCTTATGTGTCCAATCTGAAATCTTACCACAATTCTTTTTATATGTTCTAATGTTCTTGACTTTTTCCCTCACATTCTACTTGTACTTCCATATAATTCATCCCTCTATCCTTAAAATTTTAAATTATACACAACCTCCATTTCATTCATGCTATTGATAGACTGGTAGATTAATATCTCCAATCTTAATCCCCAATTAACTGTGTAGATATGCTTTATCATCTTTCAGGAAAAACAAATCGTCTATTGCCCTGCATAAGGGAGGAATATAGGGTCTATGACATTGGCTAGCTTTCATTTGGTCGGGCATACATATGCCATCAAACCATCAAGCCACATTCTTCAAAAGTGTTCGGTTCATATTGGGGAGGTAAAAGAATGGCAATCGTTCCATCATGATGAGGGAACACCTAGCATCACTCTTGCAAAGCAAATCTGGTCTCGTCTGATAATACATGACATGGAATCTTGCTCATTTGAAATGTTGTGACAGTTGCCTAGCATAAAGACCTCCGTGAAACTTTGTTCAGGTACCAGCTTTCCTGTAACCAAGACAAGATCGCAGTTGTGTCGCTTGAGAAGACACAGGACTTATAATCGAAAATAGCAGACATGTATGAAAGTTCCAGACTTAGGCTTTAAAGACCGCTGTTCCATCTGCACGCTGAATTTATATTTTAGTGACACATTCGCTAAAACACAGTCTAACTCTAAATATGTTTTGCATAGAGGATGCCAAATAAACAATTTTTATTGAGTTTCAAATCATTCTTACGAAATAATTCGCATTTTGGTTTTTTTTTTTATCTTAATTAATGGAAAATACTGTACATTTTCTATCTTCTTGAATTGCTACTTTTGATTTTTTAACACACATGTGTGAAAACCGACACGCTGACTAACAATTGTTGAATATACATTTATACTTCATGGAATCATCCATCCATCCATCCATGGTATTCTGTCCGGAGACAGGTCCAATTCTATGGAATTCGCATGGAATTCCCAGAAATGCCTGGGGAAAGATACTGGGGTGGTTTCCTGTTGCCTGCCCCAGGACGCCATTAAGGAATGACGTCAGACCGAAGAAAAAGCGAAGAAGAGGCGAACAGCACAGGAAAGGAAATTGAAACAGCCAAGCCACTGCCGGGATTCGAACCCAGGTACTGGCGCACTGGCCACCACGGCAGACCGCCGCCGAGATCGCACGGCCACGCCAGCACGGCTCAATGAATCAGTTGGACATGAATTTGTTTGGCGTTCCCTTACAGCAAAACAATACATCCTCAAAACTATTTGTATCTGCATTTAGACACTGCCAATTATGCTTCAATTAGTTTACAATGTTTTAACTGTATCCTTATCTTCAAGGTGAACGTCTTCAATGTTGCAAAAAAAAACATTAGAAAGTTTTTTTTTGTATTTTTTTGTAATATTTATAGCTTCGATTCAGAATGCAATTCCTACAAATAGCCGTTTGGGAGAGAAGAGTTGATATCGATTGGTTGAGCCGAATGTTATCCAAGTCTTTTCTGTTAAATTATTCAGTAAATTCTGACTACCAATTAAGTGCTGCTTCAATTTAATTTCACTCAAATAGCACGATACCCTTCAGAAAAACAATATTATATCTTTCATGGTCATCGCCATCAACTGAAAACCTGTCTGATCTAATTTAATTTTCGAAGGAAAGAATAGTAGTTGAACAAACATTGTGCTTTTAGGGAGTGTTGTAGATAGTTACGAAACAAACATAAAACTGCTAACAGCTTCGATTCACTTTACTGCTTTGAAGAACACCATTTTAAAGTTAAAGGAAAAGTGTTTTTTTTTTTAATTTTTATTTTACAAATTATCTTTGTTCAAAATTTCTTTCTAATCAAAATTAAAATGATTAAGATAACTTTTCAGGCCTAAATCGTCTCCAGTATACGAAAAAAGAATCTTACATTTTGAAGACTGCTAAAGTTTTTAGTCAAGTTTATATAATGTCTTCGTAAATATATTTAATTTAGAATATTTATTTGAAATATGAGAATTTCACGAAATCATAATCTTATTTCTATTTATTTACTAATCAGTTTTAAGAAAATATGCTAAAGTTTGGTTAAGATTCTGTTCACAAAACATAAAAGTAATCACACAACAATATAAGCTAGATTTACATTTAGATCATTACTGTATCGGAAATGCTGTTGTTCGCAGATGATATCAGGATATCCTTTCAATGTGATGGCAAAATTTTTATGAAATGAATTAAACAGTAGTTTAATCCTATTTTTAAACCTTGCTGGATTCCAGTACGTTTATGGTGTTCAAAAACGCTTTAGTTTAACCTTGAGAACGTTTACAAGTTATGTTGCAAATGAACCTGATTCACCGACGATATTAGCCCTTAATGTCCAGTTCGCCAATTGAAACATGGAAAATGTTCCATACTTTTTTTTGTAGCTCTTTCCTTCCACAATAGCTATTATAAAAATTCTTCAACATCACTCAAAATAAATGTAATAATTCACATTTATTTTCAAAAGCAAATTTTCGAGGAGAATACTAGCCCATTTCAAAACAATAAGTTTATTATGGAAATAGGCTTGAGAAAGAGGAGACGAGTATTCTCCTCGAAAATTTGCTTTTGAAAATAAATGTAAATTTTTACGTTTATTTTGAGTGAATATGAAGATTTTTATAAATGGCTGTTTTGCCCGTACGACACTTCGTGTTTTTTTAACTTCATTGGAGATTAAATTTCTTGATATCATCTTTGATGAAAACTAATCTTTTAATGTGGCCTCAGAGGCAAAGGACAAAAATATATCTCGTTGTCAAATTTCATGTGAACTAGGACAGTGATTGTCTATTCTTAGTATGTCTTTATAATCCGATCACAAATTACGGATGCACTGTAAATGTTTTGCTCGACTCAACTTTTAAGTATACTTGGTCCATCCACTATCAGACCCTCTGTTTGTCTTGATGGGGAGTTTCATCCCTGAACCTCCATCTTTGTCTTCAATATTATTCTTGTATCTCAACTGAATTCTCCAGAATTTCAATACTCCAGCTTATGATTCAGTTTCAACAACAACTTCTTTTTAACAATCATCCTTCTGTATTATCTTTTGTAGCTCGGTTGAAGGTCATACTTGACACATTTCATCTGGCAAACATTACGAATTGCTTTATTATCTACTTAATCTCCTTCACATTTTTGCAAAATTGACACTTGGATATTTTTTTTCAAACTCCAAGCTTACAAGTTTCAGTCTTCAGTAAAGCATATAAACTTGTAAGTCTTCTAGTCATGGGCCACCTAATCAACAATGCCACGTCATGAACTATATCATATAGATGGCCCAAAGGGATTATCCTACGCAGGAGTAAATTTTTCAGCATTAGTTGTTTTTCTATCTTCAGAAGTTTGTAGCGAAAACGTATGCTATTTATTATTATAAATAATCTTAATTTTTCTTATTTCTCTTATTCTGATTTACAGGGGCCCTGAAAGTGCTTTTAAGAATCTTGTACAGCCATGCCCTGACGGCCCATCCTAATTTATTATCAATATTGGATTTGTTGAATAACATAGCAGGAAAATTTTTTTCTTAAATATCAAATCATGTTGAAATTCGTAGTACAGAAAGTGTCTACTCTGTAGCAAGTTCTGCTATATAAGCTTTCCATTGAAGTCAATTCCAATATCTGCTAGTGACTATTGTATAATTTTGTAATAATAGACTGCAAACCTTCTAGCAACAAAATTGAAAGAAGCTTAACCTGTGTGAATGACATTTATTGGAATAAGTTACCAGTATCTAAGTCTTCGAGAATATCCACTACTGCATGAATTACATGAAGTTTTACTTTAACCATTTATCAGATATTAGTTTAGGTTCCGTTTTTATCACAACCTTGTCAATGTTTTTATCGCTTTATAAACAAAACATTCCTCAGCATATGTCGTTAGTTTCAAACAACACTGGTCAGTTATCTCTTTCTTCCATTTTGCGATTTCTTCAACTCTGGGTTCGTGATCCTTTTATGATTCGTCTTTCGCATTTTTTGATAATGTTAAAATTGTAGTCTATAACTTAATTATTTTTTAAAAAATTTTATCCACTTTCAATTCTTCTTTGTGATGTTTTACATTACTAACGCATTTATTTATATTTTATGCTTTTACATTGTATTTTTCGACTAGGTTATAGTTTTTTGTGGTTCTTACATGTTTTCAGACTTCACTTTTCTGTATTTTATCTTTTTCTTCTTTTTCATCCATTTGTCGTCTTTTTTCTTATTTATGTATATTTTTATGTTTAGTTATTTGAAAATAAAATATATTTTTACGATTTATTGTTGACCCTTGCTGGTGCAGCATATCTATTGCGCCCTAAAACCCAATCAATCGAACCAGAATCACTACTAGTACTACAAAATTTCCGCTGGCTTCACTCTTTGAAAGTTTAGAAGACGATAAAAACTTAAAATTTTAATATTATCATCTGCGCTAAGATGCACATTTTCATAGTCGAGATGCTACTATATGAAAATGCAGCTAATTTTATTGACATGCAAATATTCTTATTAACTTCGTACATAAAATAACTTTGTAGTATTATGATGGGTCGTAATTATCAAAGTTAACAGCTTTAAAATGCACTTAATAACTTCAATCTTCACATCGTGAATTATGATAAAACTAAATTCTGATTATTGACTTTACAAATTACCTGAAATTCCTATTTGTTGGTGCTGTTTAATTAGAAAATTTTAGCAGTCTCGTTAACGCTAACTTATCGTACGTAACTTGCTGAAGATGCAAATTAATTGAATAGACATAATTAACCATTCTTTTTTAATCAATTATGCGTTGTAAAGGTTCCTCCAATTCTCATCATCATAATACCGCAATAACCACTCGAAAATAGGGCTCGCTTTGAGAAGCAAGTTCTCGATAAGCACTCTTTCCAATGTGTAGCCTAGTCAGTTCTGCTTGGTTTCGACAAATTCCTTCTCATTTCCGTGGTCTAGAATGAATAATAATGACTCGTTTTGTTGTTCTGAAGCAATACTCCAGTTATAATCATTCCATTAATTTTGCAGAATCAAAGACAAGAGGAACAGTTTTCAGCGTAGAACTTGGAAAGAGCACCACCGACCATTTAGAAGAGCTAAGTGCTCTGTGATGTGGGCGTATGAATAGTGTTTGTTTCTTGACAGCATGATACTATAGAATATCCAATAATTACGATTTTTTTTTTCAATATCGTGTCTCTTCATTCAAGAGACTTAGAGAAGTTTTAACACAATTTCATTGGTAGCTCATGTAGCGATTTATTAAATCTATTGCTAAAAGTATTTAGAATAAATTTCAAAGTTTTGAATACTTAATCGAAAACATTAAAACTGACAATCAATTACTAACAAAAAATAATTTATACATTTAAAAAAAAATCATAAAAAGAAAAGAAAAAGACTTTTACATCCCGATTGTTTGCTTTTATCGAATGGAATACTTTAATAATCTTTTTTGAAATGTATTCTTATTCTTTACATTGAATAGCATAAATAGCATTGAAATTGCGGAATTGTTCTATATCGATTTCTCCGTAATGCATAGTAATCAAAGAACTTACTATTAATTAAGTAGAACATTGTGGCTTAATTTTTCTAATTCGCGGTTTTGGAAAAAGGAAGATTTTTATTGACTTGCATTTCACCTACTTCCCAATATTTTATCTGATATTTCATAATAACTGGCGATTTGGTATTTGAGTGGGAGAGTGGGTTAGCTTAATCTTGTACCTTCCATTCTGTAAGGATAGTCTTTCTGTTGCTATGACATCGCTTTGAAAATTGTGATAATCGTGTATCACCTTGCTGAACTCTAAGTAAACTTCAAATTCTTCAAAATTGGGAAGCGACTACCACATTCTAGATGGTCCACGAATTGAAATCAATGGATAAAATAAACAAGCACTAGATCATCCAAATATTTTATATCATCACGGCTATCAATCGAAAAAGAGAATTCTTTAAGAAAGATCGAAAACTCTTCACTCCAAAATTGTCAATAACTTTCCAAATGTATAGATTTCCCAAAATAGCATTTAGGAAGTAATTTTGGGAAGAACATTCATTTGGAAAGTTATTGACAATTTTGGAAGAGTGAAGATTTTTCGATCTTTCTTAAAGAATTCTTCGATCTTTCTCGATAGGAATTCGAAATAATAGATTGAACCAACTTTACCAACAGATTTAATAAAGAAAGCGTTTTATTTGACCGCAAATAATATTATTGATAATATTACTAATCCATAGACTTCATCCAGGTATCCAATCCATCTTAAGCTATGATAGAACTCTAAATGCACTGTAACACATTATCTTTCATCGTTAGCCCACGCCTGTGAATCTTTTAGTGTTTAAAATGGCTCGAGCTTTTGCACAAATAAGCGACGAACTGCAGAGATTTCAGCCATTCGAATAACTTCCGAATATTCAAATTACTCCAAAGACTATGTTCAAAATATAAGATTGCTATAATTTAAAAAAAAAAAACGAGATTTCTTAAAGAGAATAGTATTGAAATTGGTAGTGTTTATGATGCAGTTGAACGTTTGGACGAGCTTTTGCATACATTGCAGTTGTTGGTTTAAAGCCAGACTTCCAAGCTATCAAGGAGTGTAGAGAAGCTTCTAAGATTTACCTCTCGCAACAAAGACTGTAAAACATTCTCTTCAGATAGATTACTGTTTGCTTTATAAACATGCAAGAACACCACATATGGCTCTAATGAGGTTCATTATGAAATGCTGAGCCATCTCTTTTTGCTTCTTGAAATAAATTCTTTTTTGTGTCAAAAATTTTGACTGGGGCATTTATTCCAACAATGTTGAAGGTAAAATCTAGGAAAGACAGTAGCGAACAGAATAGCTATCACTTGTACTCATCACTTGTTTTTGTAAATAACTGAACTTAGCATTTTGAAACTTTAAAGATATTTACAATTCGATCCTGCGTAGACAAGAAGCTTATATTCATACAAAACTTTCAATCATTTAGTTAAAGTTCGGTTAGGTTCAACTCTTTTATGATCTGTAGGATATTCGACGAAGGCATGACTTTTTTTCTGTGAAGATAAATGAAATTTATTTCCGTCACCTTCAGAGCTTTTTCCCTAATGATTTATAGATATCCTACCATTCTAAGTCTTAAGTGATAATTAAGGCTCGATTGCAAGTCGATTGGATTGTTTCAAACTGTTTTACCTCTCAGCATAAACACTTTCTGCGTCCATTTTACACACCGTTGATCTACGACTTGTATATAGTTGATCTATCACTTCTTGAACACAATTCTCTTTGTTCCAGAGCTAAAATTTCTTGGTATCTTATTTAATAAAAATAAAACTCAATTTTAAAGCCAGTAGTTGAAATTGAGGATAAGCCTCATGTCCCTTCAAATATCTAATGGAATATATCATTAGTTTTCCTAAGAAAATTTCTCTCTTCGTTTAAATAATATGCCATTTTAGGACTTATGGAATGTATATAAAAACTTAGCAGTCATTCGTGTATACAGTAATTCTCGCAGTTAGAGTACTGCAAACCTTATGTAAACGTACCCCGAAAGCCCATCCAATTCTTTTAAATTATGTGGATTTATAAACTGGTTTAAAAAGTTGCATTTCCATCTTTTGCTGGATTCCCAGTCATGTTGGAATTCCTGAGAATGATCATTTAAAAAAAAATTCTAATGCCACTCTGCCACCATAACTATTTGTCTCTTTGGAACACTAAAATAGTTATCCTTTCTCAATTAAGGATTTCCTGGCAACAATAGTGATAAGAAACATCCTGTTTCATACATATATTCATTCATGTATTTTATATATTCTAAAAATAGTATCTACAATTCTCGACGAGGAAAGGCTGTTCTATTAGACTAGTGTGTCCAATTCTAAGACTTATCTCAAGCAAGATAAAAAAATTGCTTCTACGTGATCAGCTTTTTATGTTATATGGCTTACGAGCAGCGTTACATTAGCCATACATTTCATTTTATGAGAATATCATCCTTTTTGATCAACAGTATTCGTCAGTGTTTTTATCATTGCACTATTTCAACATATTTCCTTATTTTTAAATAATAATCTTTTCTCTATCACATTTGCATGAAAGTTTGAATATCTTCGTGGCCTGGCACCTTTCTGTAATTTCTTATCAATTTTTATGGTAATTTTTTATTATCTGTAAATCATTATTCTTGGTACTAACCTGCAACTGTTACCTCGCCCGATTATTCTTTCTTTAGTTTCCTTATTCTAAGTCCTTCATTTTTTATATTCTTTTACTTTAGATGCTAGTAACGTTTTAAGAAGATTCGTGATTTCTGAATTTTATCTGGTTTTAAGTTTCACCATTTATTGTTCTTATCTATCTTGGCTTACCCATCGTAATACCATAAATAACCCACCAATAACCGTTAGAAACTAGCCTGCATTTTGTAATATTGTAATTTAGTTTGTTTAGCTTAATTACAACTTTTTTAGTATTTGGAAACTAGGAATGATGAGGAAATGTATTTTTGGTTTTATTTCGATTTAGGAATTTATTCCGTATATTTTCTAATCTATATTACTAAAATCTTTTATTTCTCTGTCTGTGTGTCTGTCTGTCCGGCGCAGTTTTCTGTGAGAATGAAATAGAAAGAATTTTTTCAATGAAACATCCGCGACAGGAATCGAACCTGCAACCTTCTGATCCGAAGTCAGACATCTTACCCATTAGGCCATGGAAACTACAACTCTCTTCATATTGCTTTTTTGACTTATCTGTCAAAACTGAACTGACTTTGATTGAAAAGTAACAATTGTAATTAAAAAGAAAGTCAAAAAAGAAAGACGCAGTACGTCATTAGGTAGAATACTGAGAAATCAGTATTTGTAACTTAAAAACAACTGAAATGTATCAATTGGAATTGGATAAACGAGATGAACGAGAGTGTCGATAACATCAATCGAATGATAAGTCTAAGAATACAAGGAGAGACTACAGAGCATACAATACAAGTGCGAATAAAATTGACACTTCTGATAATCCATCA
Organism: Thereuonema tuberculata; assembly: GCA_023159025.1. NCBI lineage: Eukaryota > Metazoa > Arthropoda > Chilopoda > Scutigeromorpha > Scutigeridae > Thereuonema > Thereuonema tuberculata. Next base: position 31,729,982 of record JAFIDM010005346.1, on the reverse strand, counting down.
CAAGAACATCTCTATATGCCCAAGTGTCTGAACGCATTGAATCTCAGCGGAATTCCTCAACATCGTTTGTCATTGAAGATTGAATCTCCAATAATATTGTTGCGAAACATCAATCCCAAGTTTGTATACTGCAATGGAACTAAACTTAAATGCTGTTCATTCGATAATGATCTCATAGAAATCGAAATTATAACAGAACTCACAAAGGAGATTTTGTTTTCATCCATAGGATGTCTATGGAACCATACGGTAATCTACTTCCATTCACTTTCACAAGAAAACAATTTCCGATCAGACCTTCTTATGCGATATTTATCAATAAAGCTCAAGGACAAACTCTAAATAAAGTTGCCATATAATTGGAAAACGTTGTCTTAACTCACATACAACTTTAGGTCTTTGAGTCACAATTCAACAGAATTTGGTTATCTTCACTCTAAAGAATACTCACAATCAATTTGTTGCGAAGAATTTCGTTTACAAGCTATGATCTTCATTTATCATCTATATCAACTAACGTCCATCTGAAATCTCTTCTTCAAATATCTATATCGAACAATCTGATGGCCTAGCTAATAGATATAGATAATTTTCACTATTTGTAACTCAAAAACCACTGAAAAGTATCAATTGGAATTGGATAAAAAAGAACAGAAAAAAAAATAATCACTATTTCTATTAGGTAGAATACTGAAAAATCGCTATTCGTTACTCAAAAACGATCACTATTTCTAACTCAAAAACCACTGTAAAGTATCAATGGAAATAAAAAAAAGAGACTCAAGAAAGAAAGAAGCACTATTTCTATTAAGTAGAATACTGAAAGCTCACTATTTGTAGCTCAAAAGCGACTGAAAATTGTATCTATATTACAAAAATCTTTTATTTCTCTTTCGGTCTGGTGCAATTATTGTAATTTACAAAAATAGAAATAATTTCTACAAGTTATCTACTGGAATCCAACATGCAACCTTCTGCTCCGAAGTTAGACGTCTTAGGCATTAGACCACAAGGATTACAATCTCTATAAAAAATAAAAATATATCACAGATATATGATTCACACGCTGATTCTAAAAGCAGTCGTGAATTGAGAGAATATATACATCAAAAATTAAAATAAAAAAAAAAAAACTTTAAAAAAATTTTAGTTTTATTTTACGTGATGTAATTTGTGTGTGTGTTTTTTTAATAAATAACAAATTGTTTTCCGTTACATACGCGAGGCTTCCGGAGCGAAGCGACGGGTAGCCGACTAGTAGTGGTATAAAATGTTTTTACTTTTTCTTGATTCCATAAGTAACTTCCTAGATTTGTTCAATTATATTTAATCTTCTTTTTCTTGCAGTCAAAACCTCTTAAAAAAAAAAGCTACCCCATTTTAAGACTTCATTTTATTTTGAGCAATCTGCTACCATATTTACTCGCATAATTTCTCCCTCTCCAATTTAGTGACTTAGAATTTGGAGAAAATATATTAAAGTAATTCCCCCCCCCCCTTCCAAGAAGTGTATCTTCACAAAAGCTTATCTAAAGTTTCTTTTATCCTTCATATTTCACAAACTTTAAACTCTTCACCAGACAAACCCAATATAATCCAGATTCCAACGCCGATATTTAAACCTAATCCACCTAACAATGGCGACTGACATATTTCTTGCCGTTTCATCGAGAAGCATTGACGTGTTGTAGAAGCTCTGCTGAAAATGGGAAGAAATGAGGGTTCCAAAATAACTAGTTGAGTTGTGCGTGGGTTTCAAAATGCAAGTTGTTACATACGCCGAGAAAAACGGTGTAAAGACTGGAGGAACAATTTGCATTGGAGCCGAAATTAATAGAGGAAAAGGTGTAAAAACGGGCATAGGTGTAAATATGGGCACCCTTTCCCAAAGGGTTGTGGGAGGTGCTGCAGTTTTATTATGAGACTTTAAACGGCGCCACTTGTTGTTGCAAGATAGCAGAGAGCATTTGGTAACTTTGTTTCAAATAGTATGGAAGCAGCGTCAATTATTGTGCGAATTGGTGTTTTTTCTGGACTGCAAATATTTGACAGGTATTTGAAATTGTTTTCTTTTCATGTCCTTGTGGTTAGTTTAAAATAATTTCACAGTGATATCTGGAAAGCGGAAATCCTAAGCTACTTTTAGAAGCCCACCTTTAGTCACTCACGCTTTTAGGTTAAATGTGATAGTGGCAATCTTGCTTAGGTGGGGTTGGTGTAAATACGGGCACCATTTCTTGGTGTAAATATGGGCCCCCATTTAAAGCCTCTCCTTCGAGTTATCCTGATATACAATCACATAAGGATCTAGCCATGCTAATTGATGAGGCTGCTGAAACACCGCAATGTTCCCCGGGAACTTCAAATGCAGTTTCTCCGTTCGATATTACTCCTGTCCCCAACATTAAGAAGAGAACCAGTACTCGGGGACGTAAATAATTTTTGATTTGATTTGATTTGATTTAATGTTCATTTAAAGTTCTCCAAAATATAACTTGCTCTTCGTATCGTTTTGTATTGTTTTATCCTGTTTTAAAATATTTTAAACCATTTTTTTGTGAGTTTTTTGGAGGGGGCCCATATTTGCACCCCATTTTTTCAGATGCTTTTTTTGAAGCTTTTTGTAAATCTTCGTTTTCGAATTAAAATAATTGATATTAATCATTGTTTTGCCTCCTCTCATTTAGTAAACTTGTTATAGTTGTTAATGAAGATCAAAAATCTTGAATTTTTCCAAAAGAAAGTAACTTTAAGTCAAAAATACGAAATGGTGCCCATATTTACACCTTTTCCTCTACGCTACTGCAGGAACCAGAAAGAACAATTTGAAAAGCTAACACAACTTCAAAATCATTTTGAAGTCCAAAGTGCAGCAAATACCGAAACGTGCCTACAGGAGTATTAGAGAAAGTTACAGAACTACGAAATAGTGGAATGACGGTTACCGATGAAATGATCCAGTTGAAGGCCTGAGAAATTGCATATTTCAACTGAAGATTTTAAAGCTAGCATAGGTAGGACTGTCCGGCTTATGAGAAGAATGTGACCTAAGTTTTACGAAGGGGGCCAACTATGCATCAGTGAATGCCAAGGAACTAGACAGAAAAGATCAAATTATATAATTTGCCTACTAAATTCTGAAAAGGTCCTCTTTCAAATCGGTAACGCTCTTTTCCATGTTGAAAATTACATTACTTAAGTTAATTACTATTTTATGAATACTGCACTATAGAAACAAAATCGCTATTTACAACTATTTTCAACTATATTTCTTTATTTTGGTTTTCTTAATCTTCCAATTCGCCGCGTATTTTCCTCCTTCCCATTTTTGTATTAGGAAATTTCAAAAAAGGGAAGAAATTACGCGGGAAGAAATATGCTTTCTTTTCTGAAGTTGCCAACTATTCATCTTGTAATAATGTACATTAACAACATTATAAACAGTATTATTATTATTTTTGTGGGCCCGGTAGCCGAGTGGGTAAGGGCGCTTGGCTGCGGGTTGGAGGTGGAGGGTTCGATTCCCGGCCTCGGCGGAGGACGGGAATTTTTCCACTCTTCTTTCTCCTCCAAACGGGCCCTAGGGTCTACCCAGCCCTCTATAGAATGGGTACCGGGTTTCTTTCCCGGGAGTTAAAGGCGGGCGAGCGACGGGCCGACCCCCCGTCCTCAACTTTGTCCCGTAGGTTCTGAACACTGGAGCCTACCCTCCAGCTGCATTGCGCGGTCCTCTGGGCCTGATCGCAACTTTAACTTTATTATTATTATTTTAATTAGATTAATAGAAATGAATATTATATAATGTAATGTGGTGAGCATGGGTGGCTTGACAGCCGAGCACCGCGACCTCAAAGATCTATTGTGCTATCCCATGAAAATAAGGACAGACTGAGAGAAAGACTGAGAAAGGATGGTGTGAGAAATGCAGGGGAACGGGAGAACCCCGGGAAAACCTACCCAGCACGGATCGCAACCATCAACGAAACCCACATGAGAACCGAACCTCGATACTCAGAGGTGAGAGGCCAGTGTCTTAGCGACATCGCCAACTGCGCAGCCTATATTATATAATGTCTGAGTAATTTTGCTTTTTATTTCTTGACTGATTCTGCCATCTTTTCTCCCATCTTTGGTATACTTTCAATAAAGATTCTTCATACATTTAGACATGATTTGTGCTCGAGCTGATAAGTAGTTTTTACGATTTGATTTCAACTCCATTTTTCTCTTTGTTATTATTCTTATATCATATCATTTTTATTAAGGACTTCAAATATGAATTATTCAGAAGTAGTAGCAGAAAAATAAATACAACGGCCAACTAATAGTTGCATAGAAGACAATAAAGAGTGCAAAGGAAGTACTCTGTAGCTGTTGTATGAAGATAGTATACAGTAAAATAATATCAATTATTACTGGAAAATAGATATGTAAATGTGAGTTAATGTCTAACATTTTAATTTATGTGAGAAATGGCCTAATGTTAACAAATTCAAACATCTAATAATATTAAGAAATGAAAACCAATGACTACACATAAATAAACAAATCACGATCTCAAGTTTGTCAAGAGAGGGGAAAGGGAATTCTCAAGCGTCATTTGCTTATTTATGGGCAATCTTTGGATTTCATATCTTAATAATTTTCCTGAACATTATATTTATTTCTTGTTGTTAAATTGCAGTTTTTGTTTGGTTTTTTTCCTTTGGTCAAAGGTTTTTCATGTGCACTTCAGCACTTAATTTTTAATTCTTTATTTTGTTCGGGAGTCATTTTCAGGAGCAAAGATGATTTCAATTTATTTTTCACTCTTTTCTGGGTTTGTCATAAAGGACGCTATTCTCTTATGAGGCAGTCCCCAAAAAGTACGAAACGGCCGTTCCCTATTCCGTCTGTTCACAAACGCAAAGGCATGAATTCTTTTTTAATTCACCAGTCTTTGGTTCTCATTTCTTTATAATTTTTCTATGTTAAATATATTTCTTATTATCTAATAATTAAAAAAATTTCAATGAATTTCTAGTTTTACAAATTTAAACTTAAGTAAATTATTTACGTTTTTTAACCAAACTTATTACAGATATAAACAGTTTTGTTATAGTAAATTCTAATTGAGTAAATTAAGTCTGCTTTTAATTCTGATTTAACATCAGTTGCCTGCTTATTTTCAATTGGATCTAATTTTAGGTGATGATTTTAGCTTTTTAGGCTACCTTAAGTGTAAATTAAATTTTAAAATTTAAAATTTGATTGTTCTATTAAAGATCTTGATTTATATTATTTTTTTATATCAACATATAGAAACATCAGAAATTTTGCGGCATTGGATCAAACTTTTATGGTAAAATGTAATGTTGTTTACAGACAACAGTAGTATCCATCGACGTTTTGGAAGCGAAGTGGTCTTTTCAGGGAAACTTCATCCTGACAATTACAAGGCAGATAATCGGTGTTCAATTGCAACTCGATCAATCTAAAACAGTCGAAATAATGGGCAATCACTGATTGCAATCTTTATGTCTGGGAAGACTTCATCTGATAAGCCATTTGCATCAGCTAATTCTTGCCATTGAATGAAACCGAACACATGGAAGAGCAACTAATTGTACTGCGCATGCATAATCGAATCACTTTCCGCATTCGGCAAGATTACTTCAAGAAGTTCCTTGGTCAAACCAATTTATATAATATCTTATATAGTTCGGTTCTGAAGGAGGAGTGGGACATAATATTATACAGTTTTTTTTGAGGGATTTCCCCACTCCGGGATGAAAATATCTCGATATTTCGACCCGGGGCCTTGCGCCTTCTTCGGGAGACGTATGTATATCAATTACATCAGGGTGTGCGCAAATCTGATGTAATTCATTTTATATATATATATAAAAAAATATATATTTGGTTTCAAATTTCATATCACTGTCCGGCTATAATAGTTTAGTAATATAGGTTAATTTTTATTCTTATATTCTTTACGTTCTGAATTTAAATTGCAAATGATTGATTGAAATCTTTGCATTTCTAAACTCGAAGGATGAGCTTCAAGTTTGGACATGAGATATATATATATATATATATAAGCCAGACAGTGATTTGTGATTTGAAACACCAATATCAAAAAAACTAATCACTGTTTTAAAATTGCCAATATCAAAAAACAAATCGCTGTTTCCATGGAGATATAATTTGAATATCCCCACTTCTTCAGTGGCGTAATTTGGAAATAATTTAGAAACTAAAGCGCAACATAATAGGACTTTGCTCTTTCAAAATTTAAATTTAATTTAAAATTTACCTAAATATTAAATTGCAAATGATTAATTGAAATCTTTGCTTTACGAAATTTGAAGACCACCAGCTTCAAGTTTTGTGTGTTGGATTATATATGCCTAATTTTGTAGTATTATGTATTCATGACTACTTATTAAGGTAATTCAATATATTTTAATATATTTTACTAGCCGGGTACCGTCGCTTCGCTCCGGAACCCTTGTATCTATAACATTAAAAAATAAACTTTATTTATTTCGCAAATTAATATTGAGAATTGGAGAATATACGACTTCCCAGCCCGTTGTGGCCTTCTCCACTTAACTCAGGTGTATTGCGGGTTGGCGCCACACACCTGGGGTTGCCGCCGTTCACTTCATCGTCAGTTTGCAAGATTATTCCCTAGCCCCTAAGAATTTCGAAAAATCCGGCCTTATTCATTGTCTACATCATAAAGGAAACCTCTGTGCAAAATTTCAGCTTTCTAGGTCCAAGGGTTTGGGGTGGGCGTTGATGAGTCAGTCAGTGAGTGAGTCAGGACTTTTCTTTTTATATATGTAGATTTTCATGAATTTTGTTTTCTTAACATCATTGATTAGTTCTTTATAGATTATATTTGGATCTGTTATGTTCTCATTTTCAACTCTTATCCGATTCGTTCTTTACATATTATTCCTGATGTTTTGATATCATGTTTATTTATGAAAATATGATCGATATTTGTTTTCGTATTTCCATGAATTGTACAGTTGTTTCTTGTTGTTCCGTAAAGATGATTTTTGAAACCATTATTGCACATAAGTTTTACGCATTTCTGTACTGCATTGTTTTTATTCATTTTGAAAATATCTATTTACGTCGCCAATCAGTATAGTTGGACAGTTGTTTAACAGTTGTTTCTTTTCATTTCTTATGAATAGATTCTCTATTTTAGTAATTTGTAATTTAACATTTTGCTTACAGAATGACAGACAGAATAACGTTTTTATAATATATAATAATAATAGCCGGGTATCGTCGCTTCGCTCCGGAACCCTTGCATATATAGCATTGAAAAAACAAACTTTATTTATTTAGCGAATTGATGTTGCGATCGTCGGAGAATATATAACTTCCCAGCCCGTTGCGGCTTCTCCGAGTAACTCGGATGTATTGCGGGTCGGCGTCACACACCGAAAATTCACATTTTTGCATGTATCTTGCAAACGCTGAAGCATTTGTGAATAAGTGATACATCGTTCGATAGAACTTTCAAATACCAACATTTTCTCAATTTAATGTTGTCTTCTATCTTTTATACTTTTCGTTTAAATTGAGAAAAAGTCAAAATTTGACCCTTTAAAAGGCGCCATCTTGGAAACCAAAAACGTTTTTCGAAAGATTTTTGTAGCATTTTGTTTGTCTTAAAAAGATCTACATTTTATCCATTTACATGACCAATCTATCTCTTATAGTTTGGTCACAAAATTGGAAAAACGTAAAGTCTGATGACAGACAAAATAACGCTTTTATAATATATAATGTTTATACTTTAACTCAACATTTTAGATTTTGCTCTTTTAATAATTTTTTAAAATATTTTTTAATAATATTTTAAATTAATTTAGCAATTCTCATATTTAATAGTTCTTTTTGTAATTTAAATTTGATAATTTAAATTTAGATAATTTGGTAGAATTTAGCTATTAAATTGACTAGTTTAATTTTAATTTTGAATTTAAATTTAGATTTGGTAAATTTCAATAAGCAATAGAAAGGATCGTCCACTTTTTGTATTTAATCAAATTAATCATGTTGATTTTTTAAAAATTTTAGATAGTTAGGATAAAATCTTTTAATTTTAAATTTAGATTTATATTTTAATTTTTAAGATTAATATTTAGGTAAATTTTAAATTAAATTTAAATTTTGAAAGAGCAAAGTCCTATTATGTTGCGCTTTAGTTTCTAAATTATTTCCAAATTACGCCATTGAAGAGGTGGGGATATTCAAATTATATCTCCATGGAAACAGCGATTTGTTTTTTGATATTGGCAATTTTAAAACAGTGATTAGTTTTTTTGATATTGGTGTTTCAAATCACAAATCACTGTCTGGCTTATCATAGGTTTAATAATAATAAGTTAATTTTTATTCTTATATTCTACGCTTCTTGAATTCTAAATTGCAAATGATTAGTTGAAATCTTTGCTTTACGAAATTTGAAGACCACCAGCTTCAAGTTTTGTGTGTTGGATTATATATATATATAGCCGGACAGCGATTTGGGATTTAAAAACGCTAATACCAAAAAACAAATCATTGTTTCTATGGAGACATTATCAAATTACCTCCATGTCTTCAGCGGCAAAATCTAGAAAAAATTTAGAAATCAAAAACGCAATTTACCAAGACTTCGCTCTTTTTAAAATTAAAAACTACAACCAAACTATCTAAAATTTAAAATTACCAACATATTAACTAATTTACCTAAATATAAACGAAGCAATAAAGAGATTAGGAGTTCTTTATTACTTATTGAATTATAATATTATAATATTTATTGAATTAATATTCTAATTTTATATATTAAATTAAAATTAAAACCAAACTACCAAAAATTTAAAGATTAAAAAAATTATCAATATGTAATAACTAAAATTATCTAAATATAAATGCAAAAAATATTAAATAAAAACGAAGCAATAAAGACGTATTTAAAATTAAAACTAAACTATCAAAAATTTAAAATTTAAAAAATACCAAAATAATAACTAAATTACCTAAATATAAAATAAAATAAAAAACTAACTAAAAACGAAGCATTAAAGACGTATTTCATTTTATATATTTAAATTTAAAATTAAAATTAAAAAGAGCAAAATCTGTAATATTGAGTTAAAGTTATGAAATATAAAATAAAAAAAGTAAATACCTTAATAAGAAGCCATGAAACATAAAACTTCAAAATTAGGCCTATATCGAATAGGCGAAACTCAAAGTAACCCCTTGGAGTTTCGCAAAGCAAAGATTTCAATTAATCATTTGCAATTTCGAAATTTAGTAAGTGTAGAATATAAGAATAAAATTGACTTGTATTACTAAGCATATAAAGCCGGACAGCGATTTGGGATTTGAAAACGCTAATACCATAAAAACAAATCACAGTTTCTATGGAGATATTATCAAATTACTTCCATGTCTTCAGCGGCAAAATTTAGAAAAAAATTTTAATATAATTTAATATATCTAATATAATACATCTCCCAAGAAGTCCGAGGCACTGGGTCGAAATATCGGGATAATCTCATCCCGGAGTGGGAAAATCCCTCAAAAAAAAAAAATCTACAGTAGTAATACTATATAGGATGTCCCAAATTGAAGTATATACTCTTTTAAAATGTTATAACTCAGCAACGAAATGAGATAGAAATATAAGGTGTGTTGTATTTAAGCCCGTACATGTTCAAAATGTCAACCATCTGCCACAGTACCTTCCCAACACCGACGTCGAACAGAGCGACATACCGACTGGATTGTAGCCAATGGAATGTCATTGATGGAATGTTCAATCTCATCTTTTAATTCCGTCAGTGTTTGTGGGTTTGTGGCGTACACCGTGTTCTTTAAGTTCCCCAAAGGTAGAACTCGAGAGGGGTTAAATCGGGAGATCGAGGTGGAACACCATCGCACTTCTTCTTCGTCCTATCCGTCTGTGATTGAATGTGGGATCGAGGAAAGTTATGACATCGGTATGAAAGTGAGGTGGAGCCCCGTCTTGTTGTAAGTAAACCTCATTTCCATTCTCGAAGAGATCATTAAGATGTGAAATCATGAGTTCCAACATCTGCAGGTAAGTCTGACCCGTGACAGTATGTTCGAAAATGTACGGCCCAAGTAATCCTCTGGAGGACAGACCATACCATATCGTTATCCCTGAAAGATTGACGGCCTTTTCTTCAATGATGTATGGGTTTTCGTTAGCCCAGTACACACGATTATGACGATTAATTGTGCCATTAAGTTTGAATGTTGCTTTATCTTACCAAACAATTAAGTCTTGAAAATCCTCCCTTTCGTCAGTGCAGGAACCACTCACAGGAACCACTCACTAAATTCTATCTGGGTCGTTCTCATTTAGTGCGTGGACAAGTCGCGGAATGTAAGGCTTCCATTTTTGATCTTGCAAAATTCAATGAACACTGGATTTGGCGATACCAATTTCACGAGAGCATTGCCTCACTGGCTTCTTTGGAGATCGTGCAAAAACTTCCCTGATGGCATCAACATTCTTGTTATCAGTGGAACTTCTTTCTCCGGCACCGACCTTTCAACACATATTTCACTGTTCCTTCGGCTTCAAACTTCTCCGGAGTTTTGTTATTAATACCCTTGTTGGCGGTGGTGTACCAAATTCAACCCTCCAACGTCGTTGCACCTCAACAACATTCTCCACTTTCCAATAACACTTCAATATCCACTTTCCTTCATCGAATGAAAGTTTCACCGCCATTTTGGTTTCTAAACAAGTGAACAACAATGAGCGTTTTGCTATGCTTTTCCAGCGCCGTCTGGATCATACACAACACACCTTACATTTCTATCTCATTTCGTTGCTGAGTTATAAAGTTTCAAAGAGTGTATACTTCAATTTGGGACACCCTGTATTTTGCTAAATTCATTTCCCTACTTTTATTACGATTTTATAATAATACATAATGTATACTAGCTCAATCGATTGAACTACGAATTCTCATTACTATTTCCAGGAAGCCTCATAAGATTAACTATTTCAATAACTCCCAGTTTTGTAAATTCCAACGGGCTAA
>JAFIDM010005346.1:31659600-31713904 GCA_023159025.1 Thereuonema tuberculata | reverse complement strand
TACAGTATAGTGAGAAGAATATTTTTTGTTAAATCTTGTTCTTTCTGAAAGTTCATTTAAACTTAGTTTGATTCTTGATAAGGAACTGCTATCCTTAGCGAAAACAGTTTTCCAATGTCAAAGCATTTCAATTGCTGAAGACATTTTAGAACTGTCGTAGATGCATTTATCTAAGACAGCGTTTTGCTTTGTTTTTTTTTAATCCAAATTTTGGCTTTTGGTTTTGACATCTTTTTTTTTTTATGACTAAGTAAAATATTTGCATCTACATTATGAAACATTTCCTGTTAATGTTCAGTTTTTTTAGTTTTAAAACTACAAACTTTTAAAATAAAAACTTAGACTGTCTAAATAATCCTCACGATTTTAAAATTATCTACTGACGAGTTAAAAAATAAGATGCTTCCAAAAGAAATAGTTACTGTATGGAATAAACATATACTGTAAAAGATACGGTTTCATTTTTAAAATCGAGACCTTCCTCAAATAGTTTATTGATCTATTCCTGTTCTGTTACAGAAATAAGAGGCACTTCCAATCTGGCTTCTCAGTTTGCATGCTTCGTTGACTTGTAATTCAGCTACTCTAACTTCTTGATAAGCAAAGCAAATTAGCCATACGACAGCTTCAACCATATTCCATTCTTTATTGTTTTTGTCAGTCGCCATTTCCGCTTGAGTGAGCTAAGTGTGAAGGACTACTATGGAGTTAGAAATAAAAGGTCGATTATGTACTTTACATCAAAATCTTGCAGCTAGAAGCACATGGACCTGTTCAGTTCATTAATGGTTGCGAAAATAAGTGATTTGAATCCTGGATTTAATACACAAATGCTCTCGTACAATATCCCATTTAGTACAGCTGTGTCATGACATTGTGATTCAGTTGAATTAAACTTCAAAAATCTTTCTAATTTTGCATTCACTCATTATCATTCAAAAATATTTAGATTATAAATAAATTGATGCTTTGTTATGAAAATTAATATTAAAATGTTTAATTATTTCAATATCTGTTCTACCGTACAGTGGAATTACCGTGATAGATTAGTTAAAACACAACATTCCATACGAAGTTTTCTGTATTCTTTAAACTTACAGTCTTACCTTAATTCCAACTATTCCATTGATTTCGCCAACCACATGATTAATCCCGGAGATGTATATAAGTAATACCCCTTCCCTTCATCCATTAGCTGAAGATAATCCAACGTTTAGGGGGTTGAAACTGTTCTATTTCGTTAAGTATATTTTATCATTCATTGTTTTTAACTTGTCATACTATTCGTTTTTTAATATGTGTGCTCACTATTTTTAAACAATAAATTATGTCCATATATTTAAACGAAAAATTTGAAATTTGGTTTTTCATTTTTGCAGCATTTTTTTCATTATAGTGATTTCTTAATGTCCACCGATCAGGCAAATTAAATGTTCATTATTTTGCACAAGCATAATGGTGATAATTGTATGTTCATAAAAGGGAAATTCTATGTGGAAAGGTTTGGAGACTAGCAGAAGCAGACAAAATTTTTGAAATAATAGTTTAAAACAGATATTTCTACTATAATTTTTCAGGAAAGCCAATCTTTTATTAAAGATTACAATCTTAGGAGGATAGAAAATCGTCGCAATCTTATAAAATCGCTCATCTAAAACTTTTTTGTGGATCATGTTTATATGTAAACTTACTAACATATTAAAAAAAAACTAAAAATCTTTTCTCATTTCAGAAAATTGTAATTTCATGTTTATAGTTGATCTACATGTTTAACTAAATTTGCACAATTGATATTTCTTTCGTATTAGATTGTAAAGCAGTCCATAAAGTTAATCCACATTGGTATAGGTGACTTCAAAACAATAAACTGAACATATAATTGTTCAGGAGTTAGTCAAAAATATTCAGAATAGTGAAAATAAATCTTTAATTAATTAAGTATGTCTGGGAACTTTGAACAGCTGTTTTCTGTTTATTGAGCTTTTTTTCAGCCAGAACTAACATGTTTGAGTGTTCAAAGTCACAGAGCTATAAAGTAAATTTTAGATGTAAACGAAAATTTAGTGAAAATAGATCAACAAGATTGAAACTACTTCCACCTACTCATATTATTATTTAGATTTGTTGCGATAAAAATTAGTTTTTGTTTTTGGTTAGAGTATGATGTCTTTATTTTATTTCGTGCTTGACAAATGAGCTGAAGATGAAGCAAAGTTTTCCTTAGGCTAATATCAAGAGGGTTAAGTTGCTTTCTTCCTTTTTTGGCTATTTGGGTTTTGTTTTCTGTGCCGTACTGTTATAAAATTATTGGTTTTAAAGAATAAATCAGATAGATGTAGGGGTAAGGAATATTTTTATCAAGATTGATTTTATGTAGACGATCTTGCTTTTGCCTTTAACAACTTCTTGTTTCTTTCTCTGATGAAGAAGTTGAAGGAAAAAATCATTTAATATTTCAAAAGTAAACAATCATAAAAATTCTCTCTTCGCAACCAATAAATGAAGGACTTAGCTAAATGTATTCAGTCGAGACATAAATTGCAAAGAAAGATTAGTTATGTGGAATTTCTAACCAAGATCAATAAAATAATGAAGTTTAGATAAAAAAGATCCTCTGTACGTTTCGCTTTAAAGGGTACAGCATAAAATGTATTTCTAAGATAAAAAATTTCATTATGGAGGCAAAATAACTCCTTATAAACAAAAAAAATCATGTACAATAACTAGATTTGGATAATTATAAGGCTTTTCTATGATTTTATATGTAAGAGTTTATTATTATATATACATTTAATTACCTTTTTTTACTCATTTCATACTAATAGTGTTTTATTGAATGTAATTATATATAATTTGCAATTTGCTTTTCAGAACATCTTGAGCCTTCATTTTGTAATTGTAATGCCAGTAACATTATCACAAAAATTATTAATAAACATATGTCACGTCATTCATTCCCTAATCAACATTACATTAATCATTGCTATTTTGGCGATTATGCCTAATGAATAACTTCTAATTCTTCTATTACTTTTCACCTTTTATGTAATTGAGTGAAAATGAAGGATAAAAGAAGCCTGAAGCCCTAAGCTTTGCTTTTGACTAATTTACATTGTTTATCAGAGGTTTTAGATCATCTGCACTGTTTGTTGACGAAGCAGGAAAACAGAGATGCCAGTGGGGATAGGCCTTGCAGTCATTCTGGACTGAATAAACAATAGAATATCTTTGGTCTGACAGATCGACGCCCCAGTGATTGAATATTCTATAGCTCGTTAACATAAATTTTCATATTTATAAGTTTCGATTCCTTAGACCCAGTGTTTCTGCAGTAAGCAGGCAATTCATTAAATTTCTGGTTTCGAAACTTAGCGAGTATGCAGTAGGTCCCTGTAGGGACTCGTTCCAAATTCGAAAACTTAGACAAACCTTTAAATATAAGTTTTGAACAAAAATTTATACTTACGATAGACGCAGTGGACTTCAATTCCCAAGAAGGGATAGCATAAACATAGTGAAGTTCTTTGTGTTTGAAATCTATCTCGGATCAAAAGCACAGTGCTTTGGTTTTTCTACAGTATATATATCAATGGTTACATAAGGTTTGATCTATTATTTCTAATAACATCGTACTACGAAATAATAGTTAAGTATCCCACTAAAGACCTTGCAAACCCTTCCCGTCTCGGAAGGTATGGCTCTCCGTGTTTCGTGACCAACGGGACTACGTTGAGGTCGGGTGATCAGCCCGACGCCCGCCCAATTTTAATCCACAGCAAAGACACACAGTACTTATTTTACAGAAATCTAGGTGGATCCTTGGATCCGGCTAGAGGAGAATTTACGTGGAAAAATTCACAGGCTCCTCGAAGCCAGTTGGCTATCGGATCCACACGAATAATATATTTAAGGTAAAAAAAATGTTTCAAATCAGTTTAAAAATCAAAATATACCTTTATTTACAATAAGTTAAAAATGTATTAACTCGGCGAAAGTTCAATGATTTTTTATTCAGACAAAAATTTTGATTAGAATAAGAGAGCATTTACTTCAGCAACATAATTAAGTAAAAGTATATCTTGCATAAAGAAAACTTTAGTGGTGTAGGAATAATATTTAATCTGCCTTTACTAATGCATACCACAATTTATAAATTCGTTAGCACTAGGATCTGTAGGTCAAACGCAAGTGCCAAAATTCATAACAGGCTTAGCTACTAAAGCATCCGTAAACTAATAAACCGACAACCAAATGTAGTATAATAGTAAATGTTTAATTTTATGTTTACACTACACGCATTCAATTCATTTTGATTTTAAAATGTATTAGTAGGTAGCCTAAGGGAGCTTACGGTGAAAATAAATATGTAAATTATTCGATCTTCTACGAATTTTTATAGTACTGCTACTTGTTTATACATGGAGACAGTAATGAATCAAAAGCGGTTTGTACTGATTAAAAGAAAAAGTTTTTATACTGTATTATTGGTTTATGTCAACTGTATTAATTAGCGCAGAAAAGAATATTTCTTATTGACTGACTTTGTGAAGATTAACGATTCCTCAAGAACCAAATTTAACGTGCAGGAAAATTAAGAAATGAAAACCAAAGAACGCACATAACACACAAATCATGGCTTCGAATTTGTGAAACCAAATTTAGTTTAGTTTTTATTATAAAAAATCTCTTCGCTATATATTAATAAACTAAATAATTTCTTGAAATTCCATCAATTTCAAATTCCGTACAATAAATATTTTACAGAAACTGTCGTTCTGCTTTTTGAAGTTTTGCAAATTAAAATAACAAAACTATATATACTAATAACAACATCAACAATATATACACATTGAAGTTACTTCAATGGCATAAAAATAACAAATAACAATTCATATCCACATTAAAAGGGTGAGACCGTGTTTACAAGTGACATCCCAAAACAGTTGTTTTTCGCTATATTGGCGATCATCAGTGGAGAGTAGTCACTGTAAACACACCAGGTCTCAATACAGAGGTGAATATAAATGGAAGCAGGAATAGGAATGGCACCTCCAGAAAACTTAAGTAAAAACAACATACGCATTAAAAATAAAGAAAAGAAAATTCTTGTGCTGCCCTCTGGAAGCCTCAAAGAATTTTCAATGCGCTTTGCTAAGAAACATAGCGCCGAAAATATATAAATACAACTGCCTTTATTTCAGGCGATTTTTCTTTTCAATTTTGGTGTCCATTATTCATCGGATAACGTTAGTTATACAGTTAACAGTAATACATTGTCTCCCATCCAGAATCTAATGCGACATAAAGACTATAATAAATAATGGTTATTTTAATTTGAGAAACTTGAAAAAGCAGAACCACAGCTTCTGTGAAATATCGTTGTAGGGAATTTGAAATTGAAGAAATATATTTAGTTTTTCCTTTTAATTAAATAACAAATCGTTAAGGTACAAAAGATAAGTCAAAGATTCTTATGAGCACTTTAGCACTTTTTATTTATGTTGTTTAGGAGTCACTTTCTGGAGCAAAGATGATTTCTATTTCTCGGCCTTTCTGGTTTGTCATCAAGTAGGTAGGATTGGGCTGATGAGTCCCTAAAAAGGATGAACGGCCCCTTCCCGATTTTCTCTATTGACAAATTCAAAGGCGTGATTTGTTAGTTTATGTTCAATGATTGATTTTCATTTCTTAGTAACGATTTCTCTTGAATGTTTTCTTCTTTATTTATGACTTAAAATAGCTGGACAGATTTCCATAGAATTTTAGTACGTTATTTATTTATGGCCCAACTTGTATTATGAGCGCAATTACTTTGGCTGTCCCAATACATGGTAGATCGTTTGAAGGCATAAACTAATATGTTGAGAATTGTCATAAACATTTTCCATGTAGATTTGCCCGAACATCTACCATGATACGTCACTCCATGATCGTATAAATGATTGCAGTTTCGTGAACAATGCATGGAATCTCTGCAAAGACGACGACTATCAGTAACAGAGCTTATAAAACAACGGTACAATTGATGACAGAACAGTTGTCAATTGACAAATTGAGAAGTCGTCATGATGACGCCCCCCAATTACATCCTCAAATGAATGAATAGTCAATACATCAGTTTTAAATAAGCCGGAGAGTGATGTGGAATTTGAAAAAAATCAGTACAAAAAACCATATCGAAAACCTGTTTCTGTGAAAATACGGCCAAATTATCTTCGCGTCATCAACGTAAATTGAAGTAACTAAACTTTGGAAACAATTTAAATTACAAAAACGCAATATTCAAAGGTTTTGCTGTTTTTTATTCGTTTACTTAAAAATGATCTATTCGTATGTAATACATTAATATCGTTTTATTATTTTCTGTACTGTTCTAAATTGCCAACAATTGATTGAAATATAAAAATAAATATTTCAACTCATTACTTAAGTATTTAAAAAGATTTATTTAAATACTGAAAAATAGCAAATTTTCGAGAAGCGTACATCTTCTCTTTATCAAACCAGAAAATAATGATTAGAATAAAATTAACAAAAAACAAAAAGGGGATATGAACAAAACAAAATTTAAAACCATAAAATGCCTTTGTAAAACACAATTGTTTATTGACATTTCATGCTTTTAAATTTTGTTTTGTTCATATCCCCTTTTTGTTGTTTGTTAATTTTGTTCTAATCATTATTTTCTGGCTTGATAAAGAGAACATGTATGCTTCTCGAAAATTTACTGTTTTTCAGTATTTAAATAAATCCTTTCAAATACTTGAGTAATCAGTTGAAGTATTTATTTTTATATATCAATCTTGAGATGGAAAGGAAGAGGAGTAATGATTGATTGAAATCTTTGCTTCTGGAAACTCGAAGAGCCAGCTTTAATTTTGCCTGTTCGATGTATAATCTCTGTATATTCATGGTATTCCAAAATTCCCGTTACAAACTTTAAAGGTAAATTCTATTCAGTAAGTCAAACAAAAAAAAAGTTCAAATAAGCATGAGTCCGGAAATGAAGTTTTCGTGAAAATCAGTTTTCATTATAATCGCTGTTGTTTTTTTTTTTTGATTTTGTTGGCACAGTATGATGCGATAAAACGTTTGAAAAATCAAATCATCAATAAAATCACAGATATTCAAAATAGAAAAAGATTGATTTTAATAAACTGTGTTAAAAATACTGTATTGTTAAAAATACAAACAAACAATTAATTGGTCTGGAAATAACCAACCATACATTGAAAAATGAAAGCTATATGTTCCTAACAACAGTAAAACAATAAATATCAAGTTCCTAAAGTAATCGATCAACAGTTCGCAAGTTATTGAGCGAAACATATGTGGATTAAAAATACATTATTCTTCAGCTATTATTGCTTTTCGTATTATTAAAGTACATAACTTCATTTCAAATGACTTCGTTTCACGAAACTCATCTCACAAGATAATGGTACTTCCATCTTTTTTTTTTTTTTTTAACACAGGCAGTAAGAGCTGTTCTGACAGTTGGAGTCAATTTATTTTTGGGACTTACTGGATGAAACCTTTATGCAAAGCATGTAAGTCTTGTGGGAATGATTCAGATGTCATCGACTGCAATGTATTGTGGATTGAAACCCTGACTTTAAAGTCAAACCCATTTATTTGATCCGTGTAGGATCTTGATGACATGGGTGTGATAAAGGCTCCTAAACTGATCTATCAAATACCCAAAGCCTCACGCGCTGAATTTGTGCAGGCATAATTCGATTATCAATCTTAATTTAGTTCAGAGAAATGATGGAAAAATCAATGCCGACATTTCTAGCTTATAACTCGGTAGGAAGTTCGGATATTATTAAGACAGATCAAATATTACCATGTAATGGAACTTGGATAGTTTACCATTTACATTTTCATTAAGAGAATCGACGAAAAGTCTGCAAAGAAGCCTTTGATGAAGGAACGTTAAAATTTTTAATATCCTAATATAATGGAACTCTTCGACGCAGATTGTATTTAAAAACCTAAATGCTGTTTGAATTCTCGCTCTCTAAGCTATGAACACTTTCTTACTGTTGATACTCTTAGTAAACATAGGTACCAATGGGTATCACAGGCTTCTTGTTTAATATACATTAATCTCATTCATATCTTATTAAAAAAATGCAAAGCAGTTTCACGCCGAAGTACATATTCATCTCTAAACAAATTCAAAAGTACTCATTATAAACCGTCAGTGCTAGCATTTAGCTATTAACAAACAAGGTTCCTTTTGAAGTACCACTTCACTGTGGAGTAACATAACTATCAAAACATTTTGTTATTATGCCATCATGGTAAATCAACATTGCATATGATTTGGAAATTGATTTTTACTTGGCTTTCGTAATATTATTTTGGATTCCTGAATGTAAACCACAGCGCGAACTCAGTTAATTTGGAAATTGCTTTGGAAACTCCGAATTAATAAAAATATGGTGATAACAAACAGTAAGAAAACCGCAATGCCGCTGTTTCTTAAGTATGAACGTCTAAATTTTATATATTTTCTTTAATAATGTCATTGAAAACATCTATAAATCGAAAATAGTAGTCAGAGATACTTAGAAATATTGATTAGTAAAATTCTTAATATCATTAAATGAATGATGTAAATAATGTAAATAAAACTTATGCTTTTTTTTTTTCCTTCTATGAAGTATCTTATACTTGTATCTGTCTGCTTATTTCTAAAATAGAAGATACCAGATACTTTTATTTTGATGATTCGTTCCTTTACTTTTTAGTAACTATGGAACAAATATCTTTCAGTATTGTTTTTTAACCTTACAATCAGCAGAAAAAGGAACCCTTTTATATTATTAAATTCTCAGACGTAAGTGATACTTTGAAAGTATCATTTACGTCTGAGTATTTAATAATAGAAATGGGTTCCTTTTTCTCCTTAATGATGACTAATGAGAAATTATTCCGAAAGTAGTGAGAATAAGAATATAAAATCACAGGAAAATATTAGAAGCTTAAATTTCGAGAAATTGGGAAGTTTTAAGAATACTTTAATTTGCTTTCCGAATCTTTCTATTGGTTATTATAGAACTTAATTTTGAATAGAAATCAATCAATTATCAAAAAATATGTTTTGTAAAAAAAATCGTATATATGAGGCAATATTTTCTCATTAATTGCTTAGTTATTAACAGTTATTAAAAACATTTTGGGGGCATTTAATCGGTCTTAATAGTTATTTATTTATTTTAAGATTCTCTCTTTAATGAGATCACTATTCGAACTAACTATTCAACTACAGAAATTAATATCTCGTTTTTTCGTGAATTCACGTAATTTACGCGAGAATAGCCTCTATCCAAGTATTCTCACAAAATGTCGAGAAACAGTACCATACGAAGCAGCGCACGGAAAATAATACTGCAAGTTGAAGAATATTTTCGGAGGGAATTAATTAATGGAGGACCTCTCATTCCTTTAGAAAGAGTTCAAGACAGAGTAACTGAAGCTATTCGTACATATTTCGTACATCTTCCAATTCACGCAGTTATTTACTGAAAACAACAGCTGAAAAAAAAAAAAAAAAAAAGAATTTACCTTTAAAAGCCCTTTTCAGGGCCTCAAAATTAGACGGAAGAGCTGTCAAACACACTGATCGCCAACAAAAAAAAAATCGCTAAAATATTAGAAAAACGTTAATTTTAAAAATTTCCTACGTAAACAAAACAAAATACAAAAAAGCACACGATTTCTCATTTATTTTATTTGCTTATCACAACAAATCAAAAACAAACAAAAAATGCATGAATGTTTCATATATATTTATTTATTTATTTGCAATTCATTGAAATATTTATATGAATTATAATACGGGGAAATGCATGAGACTTTTGCTATATTTTATTATACTTTTCATAAATTCAAAACAGTCAATAAACAACAATAAATTCATTAGGTAGCATTTTCCTAGTGACAGACATTCAAAGTACTAAATTCCTTGACACCTCCTGAAGAGGCTAATGGCCATATCTCGTGTTTTCCGTAATTCTCATGCAAACGAGATCGTAAAGATCCGTCTGTTGGACTATAGGCTTAATTATCTAGAACACACTAAAATATTATTGTAGAAATTGATAAAAAAATTTCTAAAATGATAGAAAAAAATATTGAGATACAGATCTCTATTTTATCATAATTATAAGTTCTACGTATTTATTAAGTCCATTTATTTCTGTCCATTTATTAAGACAATTAATTTCGAACCAAATATTAAGTTTATACTTCCATTTGAGTCTGTATGCTTTCTATATGGTTATCTAACCTAAATACCATATTAAAAAATTAACATCGCACAAGAACATTAATTTGAAATCCGATATTGAACTTCAAATTCAAATTCCTGAATGATGATTTTTTTTTTTTTACCTGAACAAACTGAAATGGATTTTTAGTGATAACATTTTGTTCTAATGTTGGATAGAAAAATTAATTTCTATCCAAGAAGAACAAAATAAAACTGCTATATCTTTCAGAGAAAATACCAATTTTACTATATTTACTAAAACTAAATTTTTAGACTCAAAGAAAACTAGAAAAATAATCTTACTTTCTGAGAGCTAGAGTATTTGTTACTCAGATAGATAGATGGGTATAGGTTATTTCACAGGTTCCCACGATGGTTCTAGTTGACGCTGAAGGTATATTTCACAGGGTCCCACGATGGTTCTAGGTGACGCTGGAGGAAACGATTCAATGGCCAGCGATGGGGTCGATAGTCAATCCAACGCTCGCCCCCAGTACCATTGGGAAAGAAACCCAGTACCTATTCTGCCAAGAACTGGGTGGACCCTGGGACATGGCTGCACGAGAGTTCAGCGTGGAAAAAAATCGTTTACCTCTGCCGGGATCGGTGATAGAGGAGCTAACTCCAGTCAAACTGTTTACCAATTCGCTACTGGATGACTCAGAAGCAGGTTAACTTAATAAAATATAGGAATAAGGGATAATAAGTCAATAAAAGTATATCATAGTTTTTGTTTTGTTACCATTAATTGACAATTATTGTAAAAATTGAAAATGTGGAAAACATTGGAGAGGCATGGAATATCCAGTTTTTAATTTGCTTACACTCCATGGTTCACATAAAATCGATTTACCAAAGTAAGGAGTTGACTAATAGTTGAAATTCTATACTTATTATTTTCTTAAAATCCATTTGTTGTATTGATTCCATTTCTTTTGAAGATTCTTGCGATCAAAGTAGGTGTATGGTGGTTACTATTGAAATTTCTCTGAAATCAAGCAATCATCTCAGCCTTCATTGGCTGCTCCTGTTTTGTTTCAGCCCCCCGAGACTCCGACCCCCCCCCCCCCGGGGGCTACGTGTCTGTTGTGAAGTTAGTTGGATAAATCGAAACAATATTTTATTTGTTAAGTAATAATTAATTTGCAGTTATTAGTATTTTTTTATTTTAAAAGTAGCAACAAGGCATAGTGATAGACTTTAAAGATTTTCTGCATTTGTATCCAATGTTAGATCATTCTAAAATTATCTCGCAGGCTACTTGGCCATTCCAAGAATGTAATGTACAGTATAAACTGGAATCTTATTTACTAAACAGTACGGCAGAATAGAAGGAGAAACAATAAATAAAGCAATGGTAAATGTGTAAATAACTTTCGCCATTAATGTTATGGTTAATCCCACAGCTTGAAAAGCTGGTATCATGGAGCGCGTATGGCTATAGCAGGACGGGGCACCTTCTCACTTCGCTCTTACTGTGCGCGGGTTCTTAATGAACATTTTCCAGGACGCTGGATTGGTCGCCGTGCTCCAGCATCCCCGCTCCATTGAAATGGCCGTCACAAAGTTCTGACCTCACGACGCCAGACATTTCAATTGTGTGTAATCTCAAGTATTTCGTGTCTAAACGTCGCGTCGTTACGCTACAAATGAATAATTGCGCAATGCAGTTGAGGACGCATTTCGAACCATCACACTCGAACATGCTCCAAAAGAATGTCATCTAGGAAGTGGCGGCATATGAATTAGTATGTACAGCATAATGGCGAACACAGATGCATTGGACACTTATTGTGTAAATATTTTCTTAAACTTCGCGGCCACACTGTACATTAAATCTTTTGAAAATAATTGAAATATAATTAAATTTTAACATTTCCCTAGATTCGATCGTCCGTTTGAGCTCTACCATAACTTGAATGGCATTAATTTCCACATTCGTAAGAATATTTGGTTTGAAATGTAAAAGCGATTATGTTTATTTTTATTTCGCATTTCAAACTGAACGACATGAGACTCGGCTAAATTGGATATTTTACTTTGAAATGTAGCTGTTTTGTAGTTACAAATATATTTACATAAAAACATAACTTTACCAAATTAATTTTTATTGATTTATCAACATTGCCAAACAATCCTTTTTCTACGATTATTTTTTTTATTATCCTACAATTATAACCATCCTGAACTCTTGTAGTTACAAATTACAATATTTAATTTCCGAGTTAACAAAGCAAAATCATTAATAAAGATAATCGAAAGCTGAAGCTTGGGAAGAAGATATGCCTGTTTACGATAGCACTGATCCAACCATTCCCATGTGTATTAATTCAAGCAATGTTTAGTTTATCCAACGTGAAGATTTCCGCATTGGAAAGGCATAACGTAGATACTTCGGTAATGGAGAATAGGAAACGGATCGCAGATCCGGCCCAGGGGTACAAAGACAATTTCCAATGTGGAGATCCTAGGGATTTACCATTTCATAGTTTGATAAACCTATACAACAGCGAAAGTAAAATAAACAATAGTGAAAACTAGATATCTAAGAATCAGTTACTAATTCTTCGACCTGTTTCAAAAGTTATGACCGCAGCCCTCCCCCTCCCCCCAACAAACCACATATCTTGAAAAAACATCATCAACTTCTTTGATTAATAGTTAAGTTTTATATTTACATAAATAAAGAAATTTAATTGCAATACTGACATTAAATATATTTGAATTAACAAAACATCAATAAAAGCAAAATATTTAAATAAAAAAATAACAGCTAATGTTTGTTAGAAAACAATTATTATATTGGTGAAATATCATTTCGTTTAATTAGGTCACTTGATTTTTATTATTTTATTCTTTCAGATTTTCTGATCTAATATTTTAAATCAAAATTTTTAATTACAGTTATCTTAATTCTGAGTTTTTTTCGGTTTGGCTTTTCATTTTATTTTTATTTAACTTCTGTTTTTATTAATTTTAAAATTAAGATTTTTGTTTTTGCTTCAGTTAGGTTTGAGTTCTCTATTCTTTCAATTTCTTTTTTGTTATTAATTTTTTTGTAATTTCTCTACTTAATTTATTGTTAATTTTTATTTTTTGCTCCACCAATATTATAATAAGTTTTATGTTTATCTGGTGAATGTGGGTAGAAGGGAAGTCAAGCATGACGACCCGAGGTCCATTGCACTAACCCACAGAAGTAATGACAGATGGAGAGAAAGTACGGCAGGGGAAATAAGAGAACCCCGAGAAAACTTACCCAGCGTGGCTCGTCCACCGTCTCGAAACCCACATGAAAACCGAACCCAGTACCCAGAGATGAGAGGTTAATGTCAGTGATAACACTAATCCCGCGGTCTTATAATTTTAAAATTTCTACAGCAAAATTGATCTCTGTAATTTTCAGTCCAATGAGAAAAATTGTGCTAAAGATTCGCAGCAAAATAAGTTTGAACAAGAAAACAATTATTTTGAAAACATTTTTGAAAAGTAACTTTTCAGTAACACAGAAAAAAAAGGAGAAAAATACAATAGTAACCATAGAAAATGCCTCAAATACAGAAATGAATGAATGTTATACTGAATGACTGTTTTAATACCGATGTTCTTTCTTTAATTTTTTAGCATTATATTAAAAGCATGAAGATTTTTGAAATAATAAATGTCTACTACACAAACATTTATTCATACAAAATAATAGCTTTTGAGGTACTTTGATGTACACTACTAACTGCCATTTGGACTTAAAATGATGTTTCTGAAAAACAAATCTGAATTTCTACAATAGATGCTTTGCAATACCAGTATTAATCTGTATAATTTCATTTTATTGAGGTAATGTATAGAATATATATAACTTTAAACTGACCAAACTTTCATTATGGAAACGAAACTTTCATTAACGGAAAACTACGAATTTCTAATGACTTTCGAGTGATTATGGCAGCCTTTCTCAATCTGTGGGGCGTGATAAAACTAAAGGGGGGGCGCAAGTATATTGAGAAAAAAATCTTGTTAAAAAACTAGGTTTGGAGGTTGTTTTTTTTTTATTTGGTTGAACAGATAGGATTGGAGGTTTTTTTTTTTTTGGTTGAACAGATTCAAAAAATTATTGGGGGGGGGGGGGCGCGATGAGAATTGTGATTGAAAATTAGATCGCGAGTACTAAAAGGTTGAGAAACACTGGATTTGGTATAGATTCTGCTTAATATGTTATTCATTCAGAAGCGAACAGTGCTTTGATCAGTTCCTGCTGATAGTGAAGTGAAGATTTATTTTGTATCGATACTGAGGTGATGGGAGTACATTTGAGACAAAGTATGTCATATTTTTTAGGGATGGGTCTTTTCAAAACCATGTCTCCACGTCACAAAACGAGTATTTCATGAATATTCCTCACGACCGAATTCCTATTTTATCTGAACCTTGACCTCCAAGTTTCACCTCCATCAATTTACATCGAAATTCAGAGTGTTGTTTCGGAGAAGAAATGTGACAACCAAGTTTAAGCAGGAAACTAGTATAAAAAGTGTTAAATGTTGATTTACGTGCATTAATTCTGTTCATTATTTCAATTAAAGCCACTGCACTGGACTATTTTCACATATATTTTAATTTAAAATTTTTTAATTTTATGTTTTCTTTAATTAAAATATGTGAAAGTAGTCCAGTGCAGTGGCTTTATTTGAAAGAATGAACGAGTATAAAAAGTGGTTGCAACAATTCTTCAACGAAAGAAAATGTCTTTAAAAACATGTTTCGATGATGTTTTTAAAGAAAGTCAGAAGTCCATTATGCCGTTAATGTTCCATGATATTTTGCAATGATCATTCCTCAACGATATTAGCAACATTCTTCAACGATGTAAGCAACGATATAAGAAACATTTTTACATTAGAAATCACCTACGCTTAGGCAATGGCAATTATAAAAATTCAATTTTTTTACCAAAATATGTTTGATAATAAAACTTCTACAGGAATAAGACTATATTATATCTTAATGATATAACTACTTCTGATTTCTTGTACGTAAAATCATCATTCTGATCTTCAGTTTTGTACCAAATATCATCAAAATCTGATTTGACGTTTGGAAAAGTATTTAAACCATCTTTAGTTGCCTTTGGAAGTGACATCTAATTTTAAAAATTGTCTCACTTCTAAACGAAACGTCGGATTTCGACGATTTTTAGAACTTGGATGTGCCAGGCTGAAAATAATGCTTCCTGATCGCCACTTATATAATGAAAATTATCAAAATAAAGCATTCAAAGAAAATAGTGATGATCAGATTCCCATAAGAATCAAGTAAAAAAAAGATGTTCCAATAATAGATATTTTGCATTCGAAGAAATCTATCTGTTACAGTGGAATGCATTCGATGGATATACTAATCTTTGCATTCATCGATACCTGAATATCTACGTTCAGAATTTCATAAAAATAAAAAGTCAAAAAAATTTTAAAATCTTATATAATAGATTTACTACTTTTTTATTAAAATTCCTTTCAATTCATATGATACGAATAGATTAAATCAGTAAAAAGATTACGGATATTTGTGGATAATTTTTAATAAAATCCAGGTCTTCAGATTCATTTAAAAAAAATAATTTTACTTTTTTTTTTGTCAATCGGAAACGCTGTGTGTATTGATGAGTTTCAAATTTTTAGAGAAATTGGCTGATTTTAATATTAATTTTGCTTTTTTTTTAGTATTTTGAAAAAAATATCTTTTTTTATCAGATAAGAATCTCAAAACATGAAATTAAAACCTTTATTTCAACAAGTGAATACTGGAACAGTACTTCCTTAATAGTTATACAGTCGGAAACAAAAATTCCATGAACGATCGATATATTTTTTTTTTAATTTCCTTTCTTCTTCCGGTCACTCCCTTATTCGAACAAGAGGACCCGGGTTTCTGTCATTTAAATAAGAATGGAGGCAAGTGAATCATTTTTATTACTGCCTATTTTTTTGCTCTTCATTCAATAAAATAGTTTCTTTTTAAGTATGTACAGTTTCGCAATTCCACTTTCTCTCATATTTTATAACGTGAAAACTGTATTTTATAACTCTATAATATCGAATATACGTTATTTCCGTGGTAATAAAAATATCCACTTTTGTTGTATATTCCATCAATTAGCGTTTATTCCTTCTTCATCTTTACAATAAATGCGATATTTCGCAGAGTGGAATTACTCTAGTCTTCAGGCCTCTATTACATTTGAAAATCTACAAAACGGTTATAACACTTCTTACAAAACACGCCTGAAGCAGCAGAGTAATTCTACTCTGAGAAGTATCGCAATTATAGTGAAGATGAAGAAGAAATAAACACTAATTGATGGAATACATACATATTAATATTTGGTATGTTTCAGTTATATTCACTTTTGTATTATTTTTGATTCTTTAATACATTTTTCAAGTTGTTTATTAATTATTAATATAACTTTAGTAATATACTGTACTAGTAATGTACTGCATTCAAGGTGTTGATGAGGGGCTGCCGCACAGTAGCCCTAAAGCTTTTAAGTATATTTTTAAGTTTTTTAAAACTTTTAAGTTTTTTAAAACTTTTTAATCAAACTTTTGTGTTTTGTGTTGTTAATAACAATTAATCGTTTCGTACGTTATACTTTTTTTCAACATTTTTTTTAATGTTTGTCCTTAAATGAATAAAGTGATCTCCAACTTATTAATAAATCTGCCTATCAATTCGTTTATATGAATCTCGTTTAACCAAACTGGTTTCTTACGGATGGTCGTTAAGAAAGCTTTGTCATAAGATTAGAGAGTTTTTGCCATAACGTGATTTATATACGGGAAACGCAAATGTCACGTGAACGAATAAGGTAACCACAATAGCGGGCTCTGTCATGAAGAGAGTTTTTGTCATAACGTGAAAATTTACACTTCTCAACTGTCATCATCCCTACGGTTTATTTACGAAAAAAATAGCTTTGATTTTTGTAAATATCATTTAGTCAATGCATCAAATAGATGAAAGAATGTTTTTAATTAATTAAAATAGGAAATATTCTTTTTTTTTTTCATCGTTTTGTCTTTCTTTGTTATCAGTTTCGATAAATCAGTTTCGATAAATAATTCAGTCTCGTTAAATCTCGATCAAGGACGATATGTTTTCGAGATTCCATCTCGATTGAATCTCGCTCGCCGATTCAAATTTTCAAGCCGAAATTCTGTAATGATTTTGATTACTAATGTAACGTTTTCTGAAAGCATCCACGAAAACATAGAAAAAAGATGCCCTCCGATCGTGAAAATCATTTTTGTAATCGGTAATTTCGAATAAATAGATACAAATCGATTGGACTTCAAGTTCTACAATTCGTCACCAGGAGCGCTAGTGTCGGAACTCATGTTTATCGGAACTCGTGTTTCCTATCGTAAAGCCATACGCTATTCGAGGAAAGTTAACGTGTCACATTAACTGTATTTCCTCTACGATATAGTGACGCATGCGCAGAATACCAGTCATGTGACTTCAGCGTTACCGTATTAGAATAGCGAGCTGGGCAAAAACTCTCTAATAATACTTATCCTATATTCGAAATTTTTTGTCAAATTTTTTGAAACAACAGTACTTCAGGAAAGTTTCCAAATCAATTCAAAATTAAAGAAATAAGTGCTTAAAATCTTTACAAAACCCATTTAACAGTAAATGGACACATTCATTCGTCTTCCCTTTGTTGCTTTTATTACTATGTTTAAATTAAAAGACAATTTCTCTAATGCAGTTTCTTAAAATATTCTCTCTTCGATGCTGTATAATTATATGATACCTAAAGTGTTGTAATATATGTTCGTTATCAATTTGTGATGTTGGGACTACAGTTTTTTCTAATATTTTAATGCCATCAAGTGATTTATCTCCTCCTTTCTTTAAGTTGTGTTATGAGAAATGTTAGATACACCAGTAAATGTTACATTATATTAGTTTACAACAATATATTGCCTTGATGCTTTTAATTTCGCTTTCTTTTGGCCTAAAAGGTAATATCTCAAGTTTTTTGTAGGAAGGCTTTTTCCCCATTGCTGACATTTTTAGATGTTATTAGATCTATTTCATAAATTATACCATACTTTCATTTTTTAATTTTTGTCTAAAAGCTTTATTTGTAACCTCCCTTTGCTTGCAACTTCCTGGCTGTTTTTAATAGGATTTTATAGAAATATGAATGTTGTCTTCAATATGAATTGATTTTTGTTTTGTGTGTAAAATCCAAATAAAATAGTAGCTTAAATGTTTAAGTAAATAGCGAAATCTTCTTTGTAATTTATATGCCTGTAGATAATGAATGAGTTGAAAACCTTGAGCCGTCCATTACAATTAATAATGCATTCACACTGAACGCGAGGAAGATCTCATTTCGGTGGAAGGCGTTGAGGGTAGAACAACATTGGCTTTAACCACCATAAAACAGCGAGTCAGATTAGGCACTTGTAGATTTTTCGGTCTTGCTTATGACACCTACTAGTTAAGATAATAGGCATGATTATAAATTCATGTCAAGTACACGCCATGCGTTCCTTTCTGTTTACTAGATAAAAAATGCCATTAAAAATACATACTTAATCTCCATTATCAGAGATTAACTTAGCTTCCAGAAGTTAGTTTTGATTCTTAGTTGTTGACTAAATTAAAGTATTATTAGAATCAAGCTTTGCCATTTAAAAAATTTAAAAAAAAACAGACACATTAAATTGGAAAAAAATTGTAATTCTCTTTTAGGAGTTTTAATCTAAAGTTTTAAAAGAAGTATGTAACACATATTTATAAGAAGTGGTTGTTAGTTTATCTTTATTTATTAAAAGTCTGTTTGGGTTTAAATGTTTGTGAAAGTTCAGTAATGGAATTTTTTTGTTATGAAAAGCGGCGAAGTCAAATCCAAGAATATTATCTTGATGAAATAAACTATTTTTAAAATTAGAGAAATGATAAGTAGATAGTGGAAATTAACAATAAAGCAGTAAAATAAAACAAAAAAAAAAACAAAAAAAATTGTCTAATATACAGGGTGATTCAAAATTCCCTGTACAAACTTTGAAGATAGATCAAGAATACAAAAACAAAACGTATTCCTGGAAGAATGTATGTTTGCAAACGCCATCCGAATGTGCTGAAGGTCGCTGTTTGGCAGCACATTAGTTGGGCAATGTGAATCATCGTTATTTGAGACGTTGACTTTGTACGAGTAGGATGTATCGCTTCATTAAAGTTAATAGGGTAGATACATACAACAATTTATGGGCAGCGTATTAACGGAAACGTACAAGTTCACGAGCTGTTGCGCATCACCTTTCTCTCCCTCAATCCAGCGTGTGGCGAGAAGTAAACGATGAGTTATATCGTTGCAAGGGGTCCAGTCATGTTGTAAACATAAGGCTAATAAACATGTTATCTACTTTATTTGTTATCTTTTATTTCTGTATCGTAGTGCACCTTCTAGCACATTCGGCAGGCGTTTGTGGACTTACATTCCACAATGAATACGGTTTGGTTTTGTAATGCTGACCTATCTTAAGTTTGTTCAGGGAATTTTGAATCGCTCTTTATGCGTGTATGGAAAGATTCCACGCCCAGCAATCATTTTTATTCCACATTTTTTATAAGAACTTGAGAACCTTTTTTTCAGCTTTCTAGCGTTTCCAAAAATTTACTATAAAGAATGGACCACAAAAATGGGCTCTAAATAGATATCATTAGAACTTCATGTTTTATATAAAATAATCTGGATTCACACATTAAAGTTACTTTTTGTAAATCATTTGTTTTCTAGTAATGTTAGTAGATTAAATAGAATTATTGACTTTAATTCTATTTGATGAATTAAAGTCAATAATTTTAAGTAGCTTCTGATGAACCAGCTTTGAATCTCCTATCAGATATCAGAAAAAAAAAACCCTGAAAGTTATTTTTTTGAAAGTCTGTAAAATCACTATTGTGTAAGTTTATCTTCGATTTTCAAGAAAGAGATAGGGGAGGTTGATAGAATCGACGTCCATTTTTAAATGAAAGCTTTTTTTGTATGAATCGCTGAAAGAGAATCGATAGAACTTCGAAAGGTTGTTTATGTAAAAGTCAGCATTGTAAATTCTAAATGTCGAAATAATTGATACGAGTTTTAATGAATTATAGAAGACCTTGAAGCAAATATTGACATAAAAATGCTATTTCGAAACTGCCTTTCGAAACTTCGTAACTTCAGTTTTGTTAAGAGCACTACTATTCTTCAAATCAAAACATAATTAAAAGATGGCTTTGTTAATGGTTTTGGAATCATTGCTGAGCATGAATATCATTTATTGAATATGAATTTAATTTCCTTTTCAATTTAATCTGTTTTCATCTTTGATTTTTATGGTCTCATTAGCCAAATGATTAATAGCTTAACTGTGGCCTGTGTGCTGGGGATTTTTCCATATTGATTCCTTCTCCAGACTGGTCCTAGGGTCCACCAAGCCCACTGTTGAATGAGCATCGGATTTCTTGTCAGGGCTTCAACGCGGGTGACGTTGGGGTGACCACCTGATCTCAATTTAGTTATATATTTGTTATAGTTTTTTTTTTCTCAGTTCATATATTTTTTTTTTTACTTTCGACTTTGGGTTTTGAAAAATTGGTCTTATAAAAATTTGCTTTTCGAAAACTTGTATTATATCTATTGCTATTTCTTGAATCATGTTTATCTGTTTTTTCATCTTACCTGTCATCTTGTTTTCCGTTTTCTTTAATTTATTATTTTCTCCTTGTTCTCTTTTATTACTCTGTTTACTTCAAAACTTTCTTTTAGTTTGTTTTCCCCTTGGTCATTAATCTGTGAATTAACTGTTCCTAAGTCACTTGTTGACCTGATGTCGCCCTCTTCTCTATTGGTTAAAATATTTGTTTTATTTTTTGATATTTTGATTTTTGATTCCGAAAATAGAGATATCGAAGCCTTAGTCAGAATTAACGACCCTTTACCCAAAATGATATCGAAGCCGTTGATTCGGTTGGTTGGCCAAGATATAGTTTCACATTTTATCTGTTTTTATTTCATTTTAATTTTCAATTCTATTTTTAATTTTAAGTTAGAATTGGTGTGTATGTAGTTTCGTTGGTCGACAGCTCAAGATGGATGCGTTTGTAACGGCCTACATTTTAATCAAGTATTTCAGAAGTGGTCTCCTGAAGTGTCAAACATCAGAATATAAGAATCGACGTCCCAGTGTCTGCCAGGAATGAACACCAAGTGCACAGAGTTGAGTCCGAGCAAACTTCATCACCGGTGCCGCAAAGAGTGGTGGCTTCTTGATGCTGTGTTATGTCACTCCGATGCTTTCTCTCTACAGTAACAAGTGTTTCTGTGATGTGGAAGTGCGGGGAAACTAGCCGTCTTATTGTAAATCTGGGTTCCCACAGTGCTGCTGCTGTCAACAATGAAAAGAGTAAAGTGGCAAATCCCAATTGGCCTATTGTTGCATCGTAGGTACAAATCTTGTACAAAAGACATTAATTCAATATTTAACAACATTCCTAAACTAGAGGAAAGGGAACTGACTTTTCTCAGTGTTTAAATTTTATGTGAATTATGTCTTATCTGACATTGAAACTTTCCTTAGAGAAAAGGAAAAATAAATTGTGACAATTTTAAATTGTAATCATCTATTTAACGATTATTTAATTGTGTGTTGAGAACCCCCGTGACCCCAAAAGTTTCGATTACTTGAACTTTTAACTTTAACTTAATTATCTATACTAATATTATAAAGCTGAAGAGTGTGTGTGTTTGACTGAGGAATTACCAGTCCCATTTGAAAAATTCTTTTTACGTTAGATAGCCCGTTTATTGAGGAAGGTTATAGGCTATACAATATCATGCTACGACCAATAGGAGCGGAGCAGTAAACATAAACATCAACCAACGGCGACGGCGCGCTGGGTTTGGGGCGGGTTGGCCGCACAACGAGAACCGAACATTACCGAGAAGGGCCGAACTGTGAATGCCCAGGTCAGCGAGCGAGGTTCCATGCCCTACGGCTCAGTCATGTGGTCGGCTCCTTATGCAATCCTTGTGCTTCAGCGAACTAATTTTTTTGATGTTTTCGGTTAAATTAATTAGATATGTATAATCACCATTTAACGCTGGGGAAACCGCGGGCACAGCTAGTTACATAAATGCCACTTCCAAATTTTCAATTCTTTTTAGCATTAAAAATTAGAATTTAGTTGTAAAAAGAAACACTGTACTTTATTTAATATTGAATGTGCAACAGGAACTCAAAAATAACTTATCAATATTTAAAAATAAGTTCATTGTTGATGAGCGAATATCAGAAAGAAACATATAATGAAATTTTTAATGTAACTAATAATTTTTAAAAATAATTAGAGGATATATATTATAATTAGTATAATTAAATGTTAATCTAGTTTCATTGTTCTACTGATTATTATTTTTTCCCAGAAATTTTATTAATTAACTACATAACTATAATGAAAACATTACTGTTTCACAATTTCTTAGATACTTTTTGTTAAAAAGGCATAGATATAATCATAAAATATATAACTTTTCAAACTGTTTATTAATCAAAAACATATCTTTTAATTTATTTTCTTCAGATAAATAAGTTTGTTTGTGTTATGCTCTTTGTTATATTTGAATTTGCTTTAGGAATGGATTTAAGATATATCCCAGAAAAAGATAGGCAACTAGTCAACCGATCGAAATATTATTAAAATAAGGACGGAAACAGATGAGAAGATATTATGTTTTTGATAATTGAGATAAATGTAGCTTTATAATTGATTGAACTTGTGGCTTTTCTAACCGCACTGGAGCGAACTGTCATGTTACATTACAACTTACATGACAGCTTACATTAAGTGTAACATTATAACGCACATTGATATGAGTTACAAATAGAAAGAAAGTGTTAACAAAAAGGATGAAATGCAATTTTTAGTCATTATCAATTTTGAATCAAATAATACCAATAGTTAACGAAACACAAATGTACTACAATATGTAACAGAGATGAATCACGATAATACAAAAGTTACATTTATCATAGAAGTTCGAAATCGAAATCTAGTTGAAGTTACTATAATGTAATGTTCATGTTTTTTATAGAAATGGGATCCACCGGGAGCTACAATTCTGGAATACGAGACTCCGAAAAATTGCTTTTATCATAATAAAAGCAATATTTTTGGCAATTTCCAATTATTGTCTTTCCTTTCAAATTTGTTTGGACTTTATTGTATGGATATAACGCAGAGCAACTATATGTTAGGTATTTTAAAAATACATAGAGTAAAATAATTTCCGTAAAATACAGTTTTTTAAAGAATAAAATGTTTTCAAACGAAAATATCCACTCAACATCTTCGAGGAAAATCATGGACGAGAAACATAAATGCTCTCAACAATACCGACATCTCTACATCTACAAATCCCAACCCACTTCCTCCCATTAATGCCACGCCGTACATCCCCCATGTCATCTTTTACAAGTGAAGCAGCAACTTCTCCAACATAAGATTCCATCGAGCGTTTGATGCCTTCCTCTGCCTCGCTCCACCATCTTTCCCGACAAGAAACTCCAAACCCCAACATTTTACCCGAGTGGAATCAGAATCCACTCCTCTCTAAATTGGCATGTCGAAGAAAAGAAAAGGAAAAAAAAAATAACACTCCACCTAGGAAAAAAGCAGAAGTTTTGTTTAAGAGAAACTGTCCACCTACATCACTGATGGTCAAACTCCTAGACAGACAGTAGAAAAAAAAATATACATTTTTCAACCGCCATTGCATTTCGTTCAAAACAATACACTTGAGACTTCATGGGTTGTAGCATCGGAAATATCTTGAAAGGAGATATTGCTTTTCAAACTATTTGGCATTTGTTATTGAAAGTATCCAGAAGAATGTCTCTTCTTTTTCTGTAATGGAGAATATATTCTCCTTTTCAATTTTTTTGCAAAATATATATTTCTAGGGTATAGCTTTCTGTTTCTTAATTTAAAATCGAAGTAACTATAAATAAATGATGTTACCATGAAGGCAGCCATTTAAGGTAATATAAGGTTTCTTAGATCCGAACAACTGAAGACTGGTTTTGACTGAATTATCCTTTTTCGTTTGTTACCTATTCTGGTTTTCTTTTCCGATTTTCATTTCATTTGCAGATTAATTTCTGTATGTATATCTACTGAGTGTCCAGTTTATTAGAACCAATCCTCTTCACGTAAGTCATTTATTGTATCTAATAAATTGGCAGCGCTGTATCTTCGTTAAAATTAACTTGAATCGTTTATAAAATATCAGATATTTAATGTAAAGTTATTTAACACACTTACTTGAATTTAGTTACCTTACATCTCTTCATCGCCACCTGTCTTTCTTTGCTTTACAATTTAAAAAGAAGTCCTGTGAAAAATCAAACATATCTGAAAACTAAAAATAATAAGTTTTATTTTACATTTTCAAACTGAAGAAAAACTACGTTTGCAAATACATTTTCAGTGAGAGAAAACAGTTCTTCTGTTCAAAATTTACTCACAAGAACTGCACAACAACACTCATATTCGATTCCAAATTCATTCAATCGAAAATGGTAATTATTGTTATTAAGTTCAAATTGTGGTTTTACTAATGCTGGTACAGAGATGTTTAAGGACAAATCAACAAAAGTGTGTAGATGTCAAAATACTGCACACTGTATTTAAAGTATGTATGTTTGTATAAGTGTATAACTTTTTATTGCATACTTATGCCACTTGAAATTAGTTTTTTTTTCTTAAAACATTCCTTCAATATTTTCTTTATTTACATTCTTATTTACTATTGTTATTTCTTGTACGCTTACTTCCTATAAGAACCCCACTTACCTTCAATAACCCTTTCTTGTCTACTTCAATCCTCAAGTTTCGTTTGTTTGGATTGTTCTTTTCTCGTCTTCATTTTCTTTTCATCCTCTCTCATCCCAGTCCTTTTCCTTCACCGTGAGCATCGAAAATCACTGAGATCCTTCCAATCCCCTTGTTTTGTCTCCTTTTCTTCCATTTCTCAGCCATTCTTCTTATTCTTCAAAAACATTTTTTGCTTTATTCAGTCCTTTGGTATACAAAGAATGCTAGGGCACATTTTCGACGAACGATCTAATCTTAATCACTACCATTCACAAAAAAAAATAATTACTCTAACCTTTAGTTTTAAATTAAGAAACCTCTAGGAAAAATTTAAGCAGTAGAAATGTAGAATTTGATTTATCTGTAACTTCTTATGAGAATTATAGAGATAATGAATTCATAGTATTACAGCTACTACAATTACTATATATTCATAGTATTGCTCTCCAAAAAGTCAACATTTCAGTAAATTAGTTGCATTCTATAATTGTGTCTCCCTAATCTCGAATAGACACAGATACAAAAATGAGTTATCTACATCGTTTCATTATTGGGGAACGACATTGGTGAATAATAATAAAAAAAGTGATACGGAAAATTTTCTTATTATGTGATTTTAAAAATGTATTATAATTTTTAGGTGGACCCAGTACCCGAGTGGTCAGAGCGCTTGGCTGCGAGTTCGATTCCTGGGCTTGGTGGAGGGCGGGGATTTTTCCTCGCTCCTTTCACCTTCAAACGGGTCCTAGGGTCTACCCAGCCCTCTGTGAAATGGGTACCCGGTTTCTTTCTCGGGAGTTAAAGGCGGGCGGGTGTCGGGCTGACCACCCGACCTTAACTTCGTCCCGTTGGTCACGAAACGCTGGGAGCCTGACCTTCCGCGCTCCCAAGGCCTGTAGAGGGACGCTTTAACTTATTATAATTATTAGATATCGATAAGTAAATCATAAAAATATTCCTTAAACAATATTTAGCATTAACAATATAATATGTACAGAAACGTAATATAAAAATCTTCAAATTAACAAATTCAACAAACTCTTTTCTATCCTCCTTTTAAATTCTTTCAACTATAGAAGATGTTTAACATGGCGTATGTGCCGAAAATATACAAATTGGTTCAAGGATAGAGCTACAAGTGAAATTGTCAAAAATACGGTAGCATCACTCCCAGTAGCGTAATATCAGCAAATAACAAGTTTGTTTCATGTATTGTTTTCCCATCTTCCAACTATCTTTGTTCTCAGTTTTTGATAGCCGCCGAATGATATTTTTACGTAATGAATTCTATTTTTCTGTGAATAGCAAGACCAGAAAAGAAGCCTAACAGTTAAGATATTTGAAATGTGGGTTACACAATGACAACCATTTTATTAATGTAAAGAATAAAGCAACATGAGTGGTACCTATTTTTCTATCAATCTTAAATTTACAGAATATTTACAGCATTTAAACATAGGTTATCTTGTTGCTAGTTTAGGAAAAAAGCTAAAATAATCATAGTGATATTAGTTTCGCCTGAAATGTTTATTGCATACATAACTGCAAAAATACATTCAATAATTGAAAATTTTTATGACAATTGAAAATTATCAATTTCAAGCACGCGAATCAATTAAATTTATATTCCGATTAAATTTAAAAACGGCTGTTATTCTATTCATATTTTGGTATTACTAGAAATTTTAACTTTTAAGTACGGGTTATGTTATTGTTACCTAAAGTTGAAGTTCTTATACATATTATTAGTTTTGTTGCTTAAGCACATTTATAATATAGTAAGAAATGAATGATTTACAAAATTGGTAGTATAAAATATTTCCGGTTAAAGTAGCTTAATGTTAACATTAATATGAGACACTATTTTAAATTTTAAAACATGCTTTCTCGTAATTAACTGACTTTAATGTTTTGAGTTATTTTTGTTTAACGTTACAGTTAAAAAAGCAATGTGATTTTATAGATCCCAAAACATCACATGTATTATTGTGGAGTTTTTAATTGAAGTAGTATGCATATTTAAAATTACGATTATCCTTACAAAATGGTTAAATATATTAAAGTTAATTTATCCCGGTAAAAGTCTAGATGGTCCTTCAAATATCGGCGTTTCCTGATATTCGGGAGTAAATTCAGAAAGGGTTGTCAGCCTGATGCCTCAATCAGTAAAGGGCTGGGAGGACCCTTGTACCCATTAGAAGGAAAATTCAAAACCTTCTATCTCGCCACTCATTGAGCAGAGCTGCTATAGACACAAGATTTAGCCACGTGCTAAACCGGGCCCCGCAATTATCAAGAATATATTTAATGTTGGTCCAAAGAAATACAAATATGTCGTTTTACTTCTTTCTTTCTTAATTAAACATCGCATTTTTCTTCCTTTCTTGATTAAAATTTTCTGTAAAGATTTGTGTATGTTAGATTCTGCCTTTTTCCCCACAAATTCATTGATTCAATATTACATTTTAAACAAATGTTTTGCTTTTATTAGTGACGGAAAATTGTAAGAACCTATTGTCTGAATGACGAGTTATAAAGAGGAACATGGTTATAAAAATCTATTTAAGAATAATCTAAGATCGTATCTGAACTGATTCTGTTACAGAATTTGTATTAAAAAGATTTTTGCTCGTTGCTGGAATATAAATCGAAACGTTATATGAAAAGGAGATATTTTGTCCTTATTCTTATCAGTTCCGATCGTAAAAGTTGCATCCTTTCGTGTAAAGAGCTTTCTCGTCGCTTGCTTGCTTCTCCAACTCCTTTGGAAATCTAAATATAAAGTAGCCAAGTTACCGCCGTTCGCCACCAGATGGCTGCTGAGTGGCGTTAGGCAGCAAAGTCACCTCCCGCGTTCTGGGCGGCAGATTGCGAAGCGAGCAGTGGCGTCACTCTTCCATTGGAAACGATGTACGCGACAGCTTGGCTCCATCTCGGCATTCACCAGCCCCGTCGATGCGAGAACACGCTGCTACTTCACGTGGAGCCCCGCAATCTTGTGCCCACCGCTGCCGACGTTGCCCCAAAGCCGTCGACCAGTAACCTACACAGCTCTGAACGCGGCAGTGAGCAGACAAGAGTCTGAATTTCGACGGGAGTTCAGCGTGGAGAGCTCCGGGACTTGGACTAACGATCGCCGAGCTCTGCGTTGCCGATTCTCGCACGTGTTTCCGTCCGTATCACCGTAGCACAATAGCACACTTGTGGCTTACTAGCCCAGGAGCCCTTCTACCATATTGATATTATGGCAGTTGGAATATACATGCCGATTTACTTTTAGTTTTTCTTTTTTCTTTTTTCTTTTTATGCTCAGCGAAAGATCAGACACTTCTGGAACCTACCCTATGTGTCTGGAATGAAGACCTAACAA
Source organism: Thereuonema tuberculata (assembly GCA_023159025.1). NCBI lineage: Eukaryota > Metazoa > Arthropoda > Chilopoda > Scutigeromorpha > Scutigeridae > Thereuonema > Thereuonema tuberculata. Next base: position 31,685,318 of record JAFIDM010005346.1, on the reverse strand, counting down.
CCAGACCAAATCACCCTCATCAATCTGTGCTACAATGTGGGAATCCTTTAACACTTACCGTTTCATCACACGCCACCGGTGATGTTGATTCAACAAGACCTGAACATTTAAATGGACACCTAGTGGGCGACTACCGATTAATATTTTACTTTCTAATTTTTTTGAAGTTAAGGAAAAAGTCACCAAACTTCTACAAACGACGTGGACTTTGATATTTGGATCTTCGCTATGAATCCGTATTTGCAGTCACTCCTTCAGTGTGCCTTCCTCCTCATGCTGACGGATTTGGGTAAGTATATCTTATGATGACGTCTTGAAAATATACATTTTAAAAACAGATTAACTTGCGTCTCCATAAAATGAGATTTCGTGTAAATGACAGTCAACTATTTTCGGATGATGTGATAAAATATAGACAGCATCAACACAGATTACATATGGTATTTACACGAATTTATAATGCAATTCCTCAATTATTTTACAAAAAGTCTTTCTCCGCCATCAATATCATGTTTTAGTTTCCGATTTTTTTTTTGTGCTTTTGAATTAAATATCGAAAGTAACCTATCTCTGTCTAGACATAGACAAGTGTCTATGCTTCTAATTACAGGTTACTATGCTGGGATTCAAATTACAATGCTGCTACTATGTTTAGCACAAAACTTTATACTTAATCAGAGGTTGAACTATTTTGAATTCAACTGTTCTCTTCAAAAACAAACCTGCAACTTTTAGTAATGGTTTAGCATATTAAATTTGATTCTTAATTGTATACGCAGGATTTTTCAATGGCCTACTTCAATGATTTTGCGAATTTTTTTTTTTTTTTTTTTAATTTTACTTGTACAGACGAAAGAAAAATTAATTTTTGGCAGAAATGAAATTAGGCTGAAATATTAATGAACAAGGCGGTCCGCAGCCTTGATTGCAACGAAGATATATGCATCGGTGTTATATTAGCTAATTAGCTGTAGAGTTAGTTAGTCTGAAGGATGCAACTTCAAGATAAGGGAGTGAACTGGACTTGGGCGGAGATTCACTATATTTCCCCGTAAATAATCCTCATGGACCTGTGTTGACCTCAAAAATGTGATTATCATGGAAGGTACAGTAGCCAGATATGTTATCACGTACAAACTTTGATTTGAAATGAAAACCACTGAGTTGAAATGCTAACTAAAAGTATTTTTTTTTTAATACCTTGCATAAATTTATGCAACAGATCTTTGAAGTTTTAGTTGTCATTTACGGTACCACAGTTTTTCATTTTAAATTATTAGGTCGTTGACAGTATTGTAGATATTCACAAATATATGTATTTAGTTTTTATAACGATGGCGTTTCTTTGGTTTCTGTTCGTAATTTGTGGGTCCTCAATTTGTTACTTGTTAGTCTTTCAATCCAAATATTAGAGTGTTAAAGAGAAGAATTTTGAAAACTCGCAGCAGATGCCAATTCTAAATTGAAAACTGATTCCCATATATGTATGTTTGCAACATTTCCCAAATATATGGTACTATCATCACACAAATAAAACCATAAACTAATATTTTAATAATAGACCAGTGGAAGTAATTGATTTTGTTTTTTCGTTTTTGTTTTCGTTTTCGTGATTTGATAGATCAATTTCGAAACTCAACTCGTTTAATCACCTTAAAAGAATCTATTAAAGCATAGTTATTACGAATTACGTACTTCAAAATTGAATATAATTTAAATTCCGCAATTCCATTAATATTTGATCGAATTCCCCAATTTACTTCATGAAATTCAAATTGCCATTTATGGAAATTACAATATTTTTAATTCAAAAAGAATATGTTTTAAACCGATTCACTTCTCGAATGTTATGAATGAGAATAGTGGCGTTTATTAATTCCTTTAATTTATGAATTCATTACATTGATTGCCTATTTTTAAAAAGGACAATTTCTTTATTAATTTTCTGGAAGAGATAATGTTTTTTAAACTGAATCTTAAATTTCAATAATTTTTTTTTTATATTAAATGAAAATAATTAGACCTGGCATATAATGTTTCAAATGAAATACATTAAACTTAAAATATTTTTCTAAATATCTGATTAAAACAGTTTTTGCATTGCTTTTTCGAAATAAGAGCAAAAACATTTAATAACGAATGTAAATTAAAATATAAAGTATTTATTATATAAAGAAGCTTAAAAATATTAAGCTCAAGAATTTTTTACAGACTTTTAATTTCTACATTTACACTATTAACATTGTTAACTTTAACGATAGTGAAATAGTTAACTCTTTTTAATTATCAGGAATAATTTTAATTCGTTATTCTAAGAGAAAAAAAATACTTTAAAAGTTGTTAAAGTGCTGATTTTTATATCGCATTAAGCACATACACATTGAAATTTTATTTGTAATCTGTAAAAAAAAAATTAGTAGTAGTAGTAGCAAATTTGTTTAATAGTATGTAATATATAAGCCTTAATATAAAGACTTAGCGTAAGAAATCCTGAAAAAAATTAAAATTTAAAATAATTAATGAAATAATATATTTTGCATTATGATATCAGAAATAATTGAATATCAACTTGCAATTTAATATTTTAAACTTGATTTTATATTTCCGATAAAAATATACAATATCCGTAAAACTAATATCGAATTTTCATGCAAATAAAATAAGTAAAATATTAATATTTATTAAGACTTATATTTTATAAATATCTTAATGAAGTAAATAGTTCTGGCAACAGTTTGAGTTCTGTCATTTAAAATTTAGAATTATAATGATAATGTGAAAGTAAAATGAAAGTAAAAAAAGAATATAAATTTTCCTATTATCTCTTTGTTGTACTTAGTGCAATGATGATAAAAGATTTTTTTGTATTACCCAGTTCACTTTGTTACATCATTTATCGTAATTCATTTCTCCCAAGTCAGGGTATTCAGGAACAGTCATAAATCACACAAGAAAGACTGTTGTCCTATTCAAATAATAACATAACAGTTCCAATACTGTCATTTTATAAATAGGTTATTACCATAATACAGTAAAATACGCTGGATCGTAAAAATGAGTAGATTAATATACTTGAAATTACATATTTTATTAAAGTGACTAATTAAGCCGCTTTACTAACTTTGTGTTAGATTAATTCTCTCACATTAGCTTTGATAGAACAATCTGGTGCTAATGTGACAAAAATCAATAACAAAATAGATTTTAAAGATAGTGTCTTTCAAATTACCATATTCAAAACTCAATGATAAAGTACTTATAGCTATATATCATAATGTTGTAATCGGCAAATTTAGTGTGATTTTTCGCAAAAATAATATTTTTCAAACAGAACATAACTGTAGGTTTTCTATGTAGTTTACAATTTCTTTTGTATAATTTCATACAATTTCATTGTATTTTTTTTTAATAATTAGAAATTGATATGTTTTGTTAATATTAATGATTTGTTGTGAAAACAACTGATTTTATTCATCTTCAGTTTCTACTAAGTAATCATTAAAACAATGGAATCGATTTGACTGTAGATTCATTAAAACAGTCTTTATAGAGATATATGTATAATGTAATTTCGAGCCTTGCCAATTTTCACGAAACCCAAGCAAACTTAGTTTTCAAAAGAAGTGGATAAAATTAAAGTAATTACTTTTTAATCTTTAAATAATAATCAGAGAAGCACGTGCTTTTAAAAGAACATCATGGACATCTGCCACAGTATGATAATTGCAAGCCTTACGTTGCAGTCCAAAAATTTAGAGTTGAATTGGTTTTAGCGAATTATTCTTCACACTTCTGGTACTAATTGCAGTGTTGTTGGATTTCTGCGCTGACATGTTGGAAGTGAAGTAGACGAAAAGTGTGTTGAAATCGATCGACCATTTCGGCAATGAGTTGAAATGTTCCTAAACAGTGGAGGAATGGGTTCGATCTATTACTCGGTTCCATCCGGCAGACGGATGGGTAGGGGGTGCCCTCGGACAACTTGCCAACTTGGCCGCCTTTCAAAACTTTAGAACCCTCTTATCGTAACCCAGGAGGAAGGGAAATAGGGCAGTTTCGGAGGGTGGGGGAACGGGCACAACGTTAGGGTGAAGATGGGTGACTTGAGGTACCATTAGAGGTCGACGACGTTACTCTGATACTAAAAAAAAAATACCAATTTTCTCGTTTTTTATGGATACTTTTTTTGTCGCTGATAGAAATCAAGCTAAGCAAATGCAAAATGACAGTGAGGTTTCCTGATAAAGATTTGTTTTCCCTCGCAAAGTGACGGATCTTTAATATTCAGAAGTCTTCAAGATCTATATCGAGAACGATAAGACCAAATGCAAAATAACTAATTGAAACTTTTTAACAATGGAACTTATTTTTATTAATAATTTACCATTTAATACCCATTTCTTCATTTACAGCCAATTCTTTATTTAAAACAAGCACTTGAAATATATAGATTTAGTTCTGAACTTTGTTTTTTACGCTAAATTCTTAGCAAAATTAAATATACTATAACTAGTGTAAGAGCCATTCCTTCCTATATTCGGTTATTTGTGAATTTAAAAAAAAAAAAAAAAAATTCGAAGAAACGATTATCATACTAATATAGGAAATAACTGATGATAATAATATTATTAATAGAATAATTAATCATTCCATTTTACTAGTTTAAAAATACTTTTTATAATCTTTGCTTAAGGATTTTTTGAAGATGCTGTATTTTTGCCAGATAGAGGAACATTGTCCCATTTTGGTGAATACAATACAACAATCTCTTATAATACTATTCTGAGATGTTAATAAAAACAAAATTAATCAAAAGGGAACGTTTTTTATCGTTTGATTAATTCTGTCAAAATATTTAGTTATAATGATTAGTTTTTGCAATATTGGCTGATTTTCATTCAAAAAGCAGAAATATATTATTTTCGATACAATAATAGAGAACTTTTCTTACATTGTTAACATAAATACTTTAATTTTTTATGAATTTGAAAACGAATTTCCAGAAAAAAAAATAAAAGTATGAAACAAATTATTGAAGGGTGGTTAGGTTTTCAAAAATAAATTAGGGAAAGTCTTCTAAAATTATTTAATTTCTTACGTATTTAATAATTCATGAGCTGTGAATTTTAAAACGAATAATTATTTATCCTTTTAAATTAGAAAAATTAGAAGAGCTTATACTGTAACCTTACTTATGGTTTCGAGCGGTTGAATGGCGTCAGTAACAATACATGACTGTTTATGAATGTCTATTAAATTCCACTTTATTTTCTTTATGCTTTTGTTGAGGCTGAAGAAGTAAAGACCTCAAGGGTCTTCGAGCGAGCCAGTGGAAGGGTGGGAGGAATATCCCTGGCAACCCATGCTTCAAGCGTTGCTATCAGCCGACCGCAGTCCAGTCCCCTTGGTATCGGAGGACAGATTATCGACAGAATGTATTTAATAAATGAAAGGAAGCGAGAAGCCATGAAGAACTGTTTACAGGAAGACACGGCACAAAATTGAATAGATTTCACAAAGAGCAAATTACCAACGGGAAATTTGCTGAAGCCGTAAAGACTGCATTGCCTAGAAACGCTGCAAGTAGGAACTATCGCACGCCTTGAGTAAACCATCCACCTCCCATAAGAATTCTTTCGTCTTCGATTGACAACTCGCTCAGGTGCAACAACTGTAAAAAATCTGTCGAAGAAGGTCTTCTTAACCAGGCACTGCTAACCAAGTCTGCGTAACATATCGGAGCTTCGAATCACGCTTGTCTCTTTGAAGAAGAGGAGAAATCGTCTTCTCCGCCGAAACCGATAACGTTACCATGACGACTACATTTCGGTCACTCCTCCGGAGAAAGTGAGGGAGTTACGGCGAAGAATACAAAATCTCCCGGCGATACGCTTAATTTTTTTTTTTCCTTTCCGCGATACTGTCTTTCTTTCGATTTTCTCTTTCCTTTTCTCTTTCTCGTTTTTTTTTTATTTACAAGGCGAATCTGTATCCAACCAAAGTGCACCCATAAATAAAATAGAAATCATGTTTCGTTGTAACTCCGTTTCAACTTGAGTTGAAATTTCTCGCGGAAAATTTAATATTTTAGAAAACTTCACAAATATCTTCTGATCTGAACTGAATATATTAAATAAATATCTTTTTTGTATTTCAACTTTCAAAAAAATAATCTATTTTCTAAATCATCTGCATTATGAAAGAGGCTTTGTTGGAACTTACAATAATTATTGCAATTACTATGACACATTTTGTTCATTGTGTATTAAGATAATGTAATAGAGCTATTTTATGTTTTGATTAAGCAAGATGTAGCTTGTCACAAACTTCCAAATACAGTGCAACTTGGATAATTCGAACGTCTTTAATTCGAAATCGTGGTTAATTCGAAGATTTCTCTTGGTCCCTTGAATTTCTTATTAAATCAATGTTAAAAAATCGTGGATAATTCGAAGTTCAACTTCCTTAATTCCTTAAGTTTTTTATAAAAAATTTCTAACCATAACGACTTTTCGGCGTTTCATCGTTAAGAAATTCGACACGTGACAACTGAAATCCCCTTCCCGCCACCGTTCGACACGTGGCGCCATTGGACACGTGACGCTTCAGACATCATTCGAGCTTCCTGCTGTCAGTATCACCATGTCTTTCAGTAAACCGCACGTGTACAAGAATTTAACGTTAGCTGAAAAGGTCACCGTCATTCGCGAGATAGAAAAGGGTGTGAAGAAGAAATGCCAAATCGCCTATGAGTACGGATAGTGCCGAATTTCGTCGGTACATTGAAGGACAAACCAACGTAAGTGAAGCTGTTTTCCGTTCACTAAACATGCTTGATGATTTTGCTAACAATAAGCGACTGAATTCTACAAACAATCAGACATTGACAATTTTTTGAAAAACTATAATTTTCTGTATTAATGTAATATGTACTATTGCTTATGTAATATAAATCTTATTTTGTTTACATACATGTAGTGTTTAAGTCTTTCATACCATGCTCTTTGTGAATAAATATTTACTTATTGACAGAATAATCTTTTCAAGCATTCAGTGGTCCTGAAGTAAAAAGATATAACTTGTTTAATTCGAAGTCTTGGATAATTCGAAGTTTTGTAGTGGTCCCTTCAGCTTCGAATTATCCAAGTTGCACTGTATATAGTTTTAAACACCGCACTCCTTACCAATTAGTTGGATCGGTTTCGATGATATCTTGCAAGGATGCTTTTGCTAATTTCCAGGATATTCAAATTTCATTTTAAAGCTTGTTTTACTTATTATTTTCTCCTCAAGATTCATATTACAGACCTAACCTACAATAACTATGTTAGGTATTTTATGGAAAAAAAGCAGAGAATAAACTGTGGAAAGGAGACTAACCTATTCTCATGGCCGCGCGGTTGGCGATGTCGCTAAGACACTGGCCTCTCATCTCTGAGTCCCGGGTTCGGTTCTCATGTGGGTTTCGTTGATGGTGGCGATCCGCGCTGGGCAGGTTTTACCGGGGTTCTCCCGTTTCCCCTGCATTTCTCACACCATCCTTTCTCAGTCTTTCTCTCCGTCTGTCCTTCTTTCCGTGGGATAGTACAAAAGAGTTTTCAGGTCGACGTGCTCGGCAGTCATGCCACCCACTATCAATTAATCTAATCTAACCTATTCTGGATATTATTTGGCGTTGATTTCGCTAGTTGTTGTCGAACTGCATCAAAAATACTTTCTAGAGAACATTTCCAGAGATTAACAATCTTTACAAATCTATAAAAAATTGATTGCCGTCGTTAGCTTTTTAATTTTTTTATTTAACTATCAGAGTTTGATTTTCAGAACTTGAAGAGCAATTACATAACTTTAGTAGGGATGGGTAGTTCGTGAACGAACTAGTTCATTGAACTAGTTCGTATAAAAGAACTTGTTCAATGAACGACCTAGTTCAAATGAACTAGTTTATGAAAAGAACTATAGTTCACGCACGACCTAGTTCAAATGAACTAGTTCGTTCTTTTACCACTCCACTATTGGCTATTGGAATTGGTTTATTTCGTTTTATATTAAGTATTTGAGAATCTTTTTTTTTGGTTGTAAAAGTATTTGAAAACCTTTTTTTTTTTTTTTTTGGTTGTTAAGGTAAAAAGAACGACTTAGTTCATTTGAACTAGTTCAATAAAAAGATCTATCTCAAAAGAACTAGTTCAGTAAAAAGAACGACGTTGCCCATCTCTAAACTTTAGCATCTATATTAATATTATACAACATACATATATGTTGACTGCTGATTACCTAGAAATTTCTTAACATACATACTTTATTAATTAATGTAAAAATATAAGGAACATCGCCCGACAATAATCGAATTGTTTTGCTGCTGTCAGTATACTGCTTCACTACATGAATGCTCGATTACAAATAGGACTTTATTGGGGATCGAAATTAAAAAAAAAAAAATTGGATATCTTTACATATAAAGTGCATCATACAAAAAACTTTAACAAAAATAACAGTTAGAATTCATCAACATTTTTTCACTTCACTTTTTAGCATCTACAGATTCAGCACAAAGTTCTCACAGAATTTGAAGTAAAGAAAAATATTTAGTAATGCTACATCATTAATAAAAGGGCATTTTGTTTTACAAAATACGAGGATGAACGGAATTTTTAAACAACGTATAGAATTAATAGTTTTGAAAACGGAATTTAATTTTTATAATGCAAACAAATGCATTTTTTCTTCGCAACGAAGAGAACCATAGAGATTGTTATAGCATTAATAATGAATTTCCATTATACTCTTCTTCTGTCGAAACTATTATGGGTTGATTCCTTTAACTTTCACTGCAAGCGAACGATCATTTGGGTCATGATTTAGCTGGCAATTAAACGTATAATCTGGTTCCAATGAAACCCATTTTCATCATACTTCATGTTTTATGCACAGACTGTCGAAAACTTTATGGCAAATGCTCTATGCTTAAGGAGAAATTCCATTGGAGTCCTTATATGCTTTTAATCATTATATCCACGCTTTCAGAAGTTTGCTTGCAGCCATAAAAAAGTTTTTAGACGTTTCTGGTAAATATTAGTCCCCAAAGTCCCGCCTTAATTCAGATTTAAGTTGAAGAAGAAAGATCTTGGCGTTTATACTTTAAATAAAATGTACTCATTAAAGAGGCCTAAAATTATTTTTTTTTTTGAACCTGGAAGAAGTCTGAAAAGTTTTACAAACTAATAGAGCAATGATATAAAAAAATCAAAAAGGTTATCTAAATGTGAAAGGTGATTGAAAGATATTGCACATTTCTTTTTTACATTTCTATAGATGTAATTCATTTGTTGAGTATCAAATTTCATTGATGAAAACAATTAAAAAAAAAAGTTTAACCTGAATATTAAATCATAAAAATAATAATCAAGGAAGGCACAAAGAAATCAAAAAGATTTAGTTCCCTTGAGCCGTCATCGGTGGGACGGCCGTTTCGTCCTCTTTAGGAATCGTCAGCCAGACAAATCCTTCTTTGCTCAAAAGGTGAGAAGATTTTTGGTGGTGGTAGGATTCTTAATCTTTCGCATCTTCTGAGCCTATCATTGACGAGTTTGTCTGGCTGACGAGTCTAAGAGGACGAAACAGCCGTCCCAGACTCCGACCGATGATGGGAATGGGAAATCTTTTTATTTCTTCTGTGCCATCTTAGTTATTTTTATGAAATCATTGATGTTAAAAACATTTTTAGAATAATATGAAAAACAATAATGTTCAGTGTTTTATAAATTATATAAAAATATACATAATACTAATAAATTTACTAAATACTAATAAATTGCATGTATTGACATTATATATCAAAGTCTATTTATTGTTTTTTTTTGTAGCTATCTTTTTGTTCGTTTGTTTGTTTTCGAAAAATAACATAATAGTAATCATAAAATGTTTTACGTAGATTTAAAATTACTTAAAGTTTATATTGACGAGTAGCTAATAGTTTTAATAGATTTTCCAGTTATTTAAATTTGTTTTAAGTATTTTTTTCATTGACTGACAATAAATTGAATATAAGTGTCTTTCAATTGAGTAAATGTTTCTTATATTGTTACTCTGCAGTTGAGGAAAACTTAATAGCTAGGGGTAAAAAGTTTCCTATCTAATTTCAAATTAACTTTTCAAATCCTACGTCAATCGTTCTTTATTTTCAGTATTTAATCTAAATTCTTATTCATTATATTTATTGTAATATTTTTTGAATTTCTAGAGTGCAAATAGAAAATCATTTCGAGATATATATCATTAATTTTTTTATGTCATTTAAAATTAATAGAAAACCCTACAATTTATTCATCATTAGCAACCAATTTCTAAAAATATTAAATAATAAATTCTTTTGCTTTGAGCTATTGTCTTAGACTTTATATTAACAAATAATGATATAATTATTATATATAATATCATAATATTAATCAGTAAATATGTTACATAAAATATTTATATAATAATTATTATTAATATTGAAATTAGGTTTTTTTTACGCATTTGAAAATGCTTTTCAATATTTTTATCTCAAACAAAAAAAGAGAGAAAATATAAAATATAAAAACAAACAGGTCATCAATAGCGTGTTTTCAAAGAGGTCATTTAATATTTTCAGTGTGGTGCTCCGCGATCGAGGTAAATGGAAAAAGAGGATTTACAGTACAAATACTTACCTATACGGTTAAGAATTCCTTAGATTTTGATCGTCCGAAGAACATTAAACTTATGAATTAGTAATGTGATTAAAAAAATGCTATTTCTAATAATTTTAATACCCAAAATAGCTCTACAATAATTTATCATTATCTTATCACAATTCGATAACTTACCTTGAAGTAGTTATTTATACTAATTGCATAATATTAATATTCATAACATATTAATAATAGAATTTAAATGACTAATGCTTATTTATAAATAAATCCAATGCAGATTTTAATTAACTGTAATAATTGAAATACAACGTATATAAATTTCTGTCCTTACCTGCAATTATATGTGTAATTCTAAAAAAAAAAATAATGTTTATTTTAATTCAATTTAACGTGTCGTATATAATTATTAAAATTGCCAACCATTGAGACACTTATTTACAGTTAAAAGTTAAAATATTAAAACTCAATAATAAAACGACCTTTCGAAATCTCAGACCTACAGATTTCTTCTTCAAGCTGTTCCCCCCTCCCTACCTTAAAAAACAATCCTCCCTGGAGCAGGGTTCGTCATCAAATGAAAATAACACATTGAGGTCACTAAAAGCCACTGTGTCCCCCTGGTGTTGAAGGATGTAATCATTAAACAGGAAGACGTTGTCTGCTAATAATTTCAAAGGAGCGTTTTTGATTGTCATTAGTTTATTTATTTATTATTTATTTATTTATTTTTATTTTTTTATTTTGTTTTTCCAAGTTAGAGGCCGTATTCTAAGAAATTTTTTGTAGACAGATCTTTATTATAACTTTGGAGGATCTTGATCATGCCCGATTCAAAAAATTCGCGTAATAATGTTTAATTTAGAAATAAAAGCAACATCTTTTCTTCTCTTAAACATAGCTTTATTTCGCAGATGACACTTTATCTGTTTAATTTAATTAAATCTAAAACTGTAGTTTAGTATTTAGCTAGGAACTGCATAAATAAATAAAAATAATAATTCTTCGTGAATTTTAGTACAAATATCACTTACTGCAATTATTGGAAAAGACAGTTTTATTGCAAAACTTATATATATATTGAATGTGTCGTTCGGAAATCCATTAGCCATTAAATGGATATGGTATTATTTGCCCCAGTTAAGAATAGAGATTCCGTCCCCGGATACCTTTTAAATGTGCAGCTCACATTACTAGGAACGGAATCAAAAGAAAGAGACTAACACTAGCGCTGAATTGTTCGATGAATTACCCGTTTAATTGTTTCTTTTTTTCTTTTTCCTTCTAGGATAAATATCGACCAGACAGAGGGGAACGAAAAAAAAAAAAAAACCTCTGTTTCAAATTGATATTCGATAAAAATACAGGACAACGAAAAATTAAGAAAGAAATAGCCATCTAGAAATATTTAGCTTATAATTAATATTGATTGCTTACGCAGCTTTATGATGTACTTAAAAGCTTATCTAATTATGTTTATGTGGGGTAAAAATATTCAGTGTAACCGGAACGCTTTTAAAAATACAATTGAATAGATTTTATGAAATTTTTATATTCATGGTAAAAGAAAAATTAATTGACTCGAAAGTAAAAATTTTCAATAAACACAATGTTTCCAGATATCATTAAGGAAGCAAATGACTGTTTCAATCAAACTTAATGTTTTATTTATTATAATTGTGAGTTCCAGCAATTTTCCTTACATTGTTTCTTTATTTTTTGGAGTTAAAATATATCTTTAGAATTAGTCACACTGAAGATTAAAATATGTACTTATACGTAAGACTGTTAACGTATACTTCAAGAATATATCTCTGGAAAAAAAGATTTAGACATGTAAGATTCCTTTCTTTGTTAATAGTTTATCTTTTCCACTAAATGCTTTCTTTTCTTCCTAAGAAACCAATATTTGAAGAAGCTGAAAAAGATTAAGATAACAAAATTAGAAAAATGTGATTAGTAAAGGTTCCACATCCTAATTTTTTTCAAAATCCCATTACAGTGCAAAATATTTAAAGGATACTTTTTTTAACAGATAAAGTATATTTCTTTTAATCTTCAACGACGTCAGACCTTTAAAAGAGTGACTGCAAGTAAAGTGAGATTGCCTAAACTTCATTAAAGAAAACTTTTGAGTTACTGAAGATGACGAATCCAAGATGTGCCGTTTCACCTTTTGTCAAATCTCTTCAGTAAGATTCACCCACTTCAACTCATCACATGGGCTAATCGGAGAGCATTTGAGTTAAGGAAACACAAACCTACAGACTCGAAAAATAAAGGGAATATAGGAAAACCAGTACTTTTAAGTAATTAATAGCATCTTGTATTTCAAAAAATAGCAACAGTAAAATATTAAAGATTACACTTCAGTATAGGTTTCTTTTTATTTTCTCCGGAACCTGTTGTCTTATCCATTGAGAAAATGTTTGCTTTTAGTTTCCCGGAAATCGGTTCATTAGTTTAACGTTAGTAACGTTTACTAACGTTAAATCTCCATCCTTAGAAGGAACTATAATCACAAAAGCCGCTATGCGAAGAATGTTACGAACGCGCCTTTAAAGAAAAAAGTTATTGTCTGATATTTAAGTCGTCTTATACTTTCTACTTTAAAACAACTCTACTTAAAGAAAGCATACTAACATATAACAATCTTACCTTGTCCAGTTACATTGTAAAGGAATATGATCAACTAGAAGAAACGTCATATTTTTCCCAGGAACACATTTGAACTAGAATATAAATAGAAACTGAAAAGAAACAATTGTTGTTTGCTATTCGTTTTCTTTATTCTGGATTTATGATTGCTTTCTTCTTATATTATTTTCTAAAGCAGAATATTTTAATATTAGATGAAGGAATACTACTCATTGCAGTTAAATTAAAATGTAACCAGGAAGATAAAATGGTTTTACGGAATTCTTGAGAGCTGCATTTTCCTGTAGTTTTTCAGATTCTTAGTAATTTGAAACCGTTGGTTACTTTTTTTTTCCTTTCTTCTAGAGCCGTGTTCTTTTTGTTTTCATTGTTTAATTTACTCTCTGAATTCTAGATTAACATTGAAATCATATTTTCCCCCCTTCATTTTCAAGAATTGCCTCATTTTCATTACAAGAGCAAAACAATACTTGCAGTTTCATTGCGACAGCCAAACAAATTGTAGATAATTGAAATTCCAAAGAAGAAGAAGCAACTTAATGAAGACAAGTACCAATCACTGCAGTTCTAACAACAAAACTTTTGATAATTAATGTCTTTATCAATTGATGCAGAATTCACTTTGAAGACATAAATATTGTTTCTAAAGCATAATGGAAAGTCAATACTCTTAATAATAAATTCGAACGTAATTATGAAGTCTTTTTGAAGTAGATATTCTTTAAACATTACGAAAATAAACTACAAATATCAGTTTGGAAAAATTTATTAAACTTTATTACTTTAATTTAATTTTTTTTCTTCAGGACCTTTGAGGGACCGTTTCTGGTTACTTTTCATAAGAAGTAACATTTTCAATTATGGAAAGTAACATTTTCAACTAAAATGATTAATAACTCAGAAACGCCGCATCAATGATTTGAATCATAAAAAATGTTGAAAATTAAATATTTATATTGAATGAATAAGGAAATTCAAGTGAAAGTAATGCTTGCATTTCTTTGTTGCTGTAGTTTTTTTACTTCTGTTATTTCTTTGTTGCATATTGTGAATATTAAAGTTCCGTCGAACCTTCGAGAACGTGGTAGGGTAACTTACTTGAATCTTTTGTTTGTTTATGAATGTTTAATGGTATCATAACAGAGCCCCAATATCTTACTAAAACTTGAGTACATACAGTAGGTTTAATTTTCTCAATTGAAAGAAATGTACTAGTGAAAGTCATGATTCAAAAAGATGACTAGAGCAAAATTAACTCGGGAATGATACAATAATATAGGAAAATTCAAGACATTGTGAATTTCTTATACTCTTTAGAGATATAAGAAATAAATAAAACTGCTTGGAATATTAAATAAATTGCATTATAAAGCAGTTACTACCAGAAATCCTGAATATTTATGGGAACATTATAAAAACAAAATTCCACCTACATTAACCATTACTCGGTTTTGTAAAATGTATTTTACAAATAGAATAGATCTTTTATATTTCGATTTGTAAAATACAAGAAAAAAAATAAAGGGTAGTCGTTCAGTTTAATAAACACTTTATAAAGATGTTAAGTACTTTGATACACGAAACGAAGAACATAAAAAGGCAGTTTTTTTTGTAAAGATTAGCAAGAAACCATATCCATAACTCCTTCGTAATGAGGAACAAGTGAAGATTGATACACCAACAACCAAAAATTAATGTGTTTGAACTTCAGGATTTTCATGAGAAATGTTCAGGATATTTATCTCAGAACCAATTTTTACTGTAATAGAACTGCGTTAATGGAATCGAATAAAAGAGAAACAAAGATCTGTTTTCAGTAAGGTGATACTGGAAATTTTCTTGTCCGCTTCCAAGAGATTAAATTGCTAAGCTATCAACTCATAATGCTGCAACTTTGAGTAATTTTAAAATGTTTTAGGTTAAATGTGAAGACCTCATCTCAATTAAGAATTTACAGGAATGATTTCAGGTGAGGTTTTGAATTACATAGCAAAGCAGATTCCTACTTGTATTTTAGTGTTAATACATGAACGAAGTGATACGGGAACGTTTATTAAGGTGATCCCAGATATGAGAAAGTAAATAGACAACATTAATAATAAAATGGTATAGTACTGCACTTGTATGAGCAGGAGCTTTAGTGAACCAACCAAACATTTTCCATTTCGAAATTACTTCTTAAAGGTGAATTTGCCGTTTGTAAAATTATTTTCTCCTGGTTTGTTCTTAACGTAGTCGTGCAAAAGAAAGGTAGAGATGATTGAACGTTATGTTGCTTAGCCATGTTTACTAAGACTTAGGAGTTGACTTGACCGAGCGCTTGGCGTTGTCGCTATGACATCGGCCTCTCACCTCTGAGTACCGGGGTTCGGTTCTCATGTGGGTTTCGTGATGGTGGACGATCCGCGCTGGGCAGGTTTTCTCTGGTTCTTCCGTTTCTCCTGCACTCCTCCCACCATACTTTCTCAGTCTTTCTCTCAATCTGTCCTAATTTCCGTGGGATAGTATAATAGACCTACGGTCACAGTGCTTGGCTTCTCTGCCACCAACATTCACTACATAACATAACACAGGAGTTGACTTTGTAAAATCTAACATCTTAGTAAAGCCCTAAAAAAATAAAAGGTGATAAAAATAAATATTCCTTTTCTAAAATCCAGCAAAAAGCATTATAAAAAGATTAAAAAAAAAACAATTAAAAAACTTGTAACCTTTAACATAAACTTAATTTGTTTTGATGTTAAAATATTTTTAGTCAAGTTTGATTGGTTGCAAGGAATAATGTACTTCCAGCCTTTTTCTTTAAATTAGAAGAAGGCAATCGATTGCCATTAATGGTTAGTCTATTTTCTGTTTTTTTTAATTTGTTCCATGTCCCATTTCTGCAATTAAAGTTCTGATTTGTAGTGGATTGGCTGCGGAGATTTTTATAATGAACGTCCTATTTCAGAGTTTTGTGATTTACAAGTGCAATTTAATTCTGCCGTGATATATAGAGAACCCTAAAGCGAATTACCCCACCCCCTCCAACTTTTCTACTGTCTCCTATATCTCTCTTCGGTCCGGGCCTAGTCGTGGATGGAATTCAGGGTACGCCTTCATCTTTCTCAAACGTGCATTCCAATCGATATGCGACGGGAATTTTGCTCTTATGATTAATTCCAGCTATTAAAACTTTCCTTATTAAACGGAAAAGAGAGCTGCTCTGGTTTTATTTGCCGCGGAAAATTAGCAGGAACACGGTTCGGGTGTGAGTGCCGTGATTGTGCCACCGCTGTACAGATAAGGTGAATCTACTTTTGAAGGCAAAAGCAATGACTTAAGAGCTTTCATTTCCAATCGTATAATTGCACCTTAAAAACGAGGGGGTCTGGGCTGTGCACCACATTCAGTCGACCTTTTATGAGAAGGCTTAAATGATTACCTGAATGAAAATATGAACGGAAAGGAATTTGCCTAGCTTGGGCTGGGAAGCGGTTTGATAGGCGGTTAACGGCTTACAACATGCCAATTCTTCAATTTTTTTTTTCCTTTAAATACTATCAGCAAAACTAAGGAGCTTCCCCTTCCTTCTGTCATTGCCATTGATTTATAAATTTCATTGCTCTTGGTATCTCCATGTTCTTGGCATTTGATGTCCAGAGGTCTTTCGAATTTACGGAATATATCCAATCAAAAAAAAAGTGGATCTTCTGCAAATTGTTCCCGAAACCTATTTAAAGCTGGAATTACAAAAGATTCCACAAGCTAAGAGAACCTATTATCGATAATTGGATTTTTTTTCGTTGTCCTCTACTGCTACTCTTTAATGAACTTTCATTTGTTCAATGGGAGATTGCACAGGAATTCTTAGTACTAATTTCTAAACATCATTTAGTAAGAGAAATACCAGTGATTCCTAGTAATCATTGACCGTCTTAGTCTAGAAAATCTCTGAGAAATCAGACTTGATATTTAAGTTGATAGAGGTTTCTCCTTGCAATAAACCAATTAGATTCAAATGGTTTTGATTTCGTTGTGGATTATATTAAAAGATAAAAGTAAATGTTTAAGGCTATAAGGAATGTGATAAAAATTTGACACTAACGATTTAGATTTATTCCTCGAATAGAAGGTTGTAATAAAGCTGAATCGTTAGAAGAAACGCAGGAAATTTAACACGCAGGAAAATATTACTTAATAAAAATGCCAAAGACTGCATAAAGTAAACATATCACGTCTTTGAATTTGTCACCAGAGGGAATCGGGAAGGGTTGGTCCGCCCGTTTTTGGGAACTCGCCGACCCGATTCACCCTCTTTGAAAAAAAACCTAGAAAGGCGTGAAAAGAAAAGGAAATCTCCTTCGCTTCCGAAAGTGACTCCTGAACAAATTAAACAACAATTAAAAATAAGTGCGAAAGCGCACAAGAAAAAAAAAACTTTAGTCTCGTTAGGATCCAAAAGGCCTATAATTATGAAGAGTTGCCTTTCTGAGTTTTATATAAAGAGTATGCCTTTTTGAGTTTATCAAGGGAGGTTGGATCTGGCTGATGAGTCCCAAAAAAGGATAGAACGACCATTCCCAATTCCCTCTGATGTTAAAGTCAAATGAGTGATATGTTTATTATATGCAGTCCTTTGTTTTTCATTTCTTAAAAAAAATATACATATTCGATATTTTATGAGTTCATCACAATGCTACTGCATGCTAAGTTTGCAGTGTCTTTATCTACAAAATAAGTAAAAAAATATTTCACTGATTATATTAACATATTCTTTCTGTTCAAAAATTCTGTTTTTAAAGCAATCTAGAAAATTTACATATTTTTATTTCTAGGTTCTTCTTTTGATTAAGAATGGTGAAATTCATAATAAAAAAGTACGTTTGGAATATTTTAGTTACAAGTATAGACATTGGGTTACAAATACTTTTAAATTAAAAGAAAAAGTTTTTTAATTTATTCCAATTCAAATCTGTAATGAGATTGCATGTATATTAAATTTCCTACATTGCTTCTGTTTAAGAATTTTGGAGAAGGTATTTTGATATTTGGGATAATATATTCCCCTTATGATTCAATTCCCAACAATTGTTAAACAAAAATTTAATTTCTAAAATTCTTTTTATTCTTTTCTTTCTTTTCATTGTTGTTAAAGATTTTCATGATTTTACTCTTGTAAATTCTTGTTTCATTAAAATTCTATAACATTCGAAGCAGAGCTTTGTAAGATTTTTCTTTGTGATAATTTACACATCAAGCTAAACCAAATGTGCAGCCCAATCCATTAGTTATATTCTGTAGAACATTAATGTGGTTAGGATCTTTATTATCTACGTCACTCAACGTTATAAATCTCCGACTAATTCGAAGCCTTAATGCGGTTCCTCAATTATAAACATATCTTTTGTGACATTGAAAATCTAATTATTGAACATGATAATACAAAAACTTATATTTAATCAGAATCTATGTAAAGGAGTACGAAACCGTTATCCATATAAAGATTACAATATTGTAACATATTATAGAAACATTTCTTTATTTCTTGAAACGAACAGTTTCCATTAAGTGATATTTCCACCAATTATATTTTTTAACTACAAATTTTTTATCAATATATTTTTGTTGATGTTATAAGCGTTTATTTGCTTTTTGCTCAGGATACTTTCAGAATTTAATGTTTTGTGCGTCAATGATCCTGTGAAGAAAAACATTTTCTCTGAATAATAAGAATGCATAAATATGTACAAAATTTAAGAATTATTTCTAAACGTTTCAGAATCAGGAATTTTCTCTAGAAATAAAATTATTAAGATAAGTTTCAAGTTTTTTGTTTGTTTTTTATTTAATTCATAAATCTTGGATGACTGCTTCTTTTAGTTTCATGAAAAAAATATCTGAAAGTTTAAAGAAAGTTCTTAATAAAAAGAAATTGTGATCTGTAAAGGTTTGGATTAGCCATTATATTTATTTTATCTTCATTTGATTATTTATAATTATTTTAGGCTTCCGATCTTTATCCTGTAATCTTATGATTGCTTTAAGGAGTTAATTCTTACATTCAGATAATGTTAGGATCATATTCTGTTATAAAATTTCAATTATTAAAATTCAAGTTGAAATAAAATTCAATAAACACACATTTTTTAAGTTTGAAAAAATTATATTAAAGGAATTTTGAATACTTTACATTACGGAAACCGGTTTTCACGCCCTTGCACAGGTCTTTCATCAGCCTGAATAAAGTGATTTTTAGTTTACAACAAGTGTGTTTGGGAATTAGCCAATCGTGACATTTTATGTTTTTAATTTTTTGTAAAAGATAGTGGCGCCGTTTGCCGGTCTAAGATGGATCTTCGATGGCGTGCTATCCTCTTGAGATTGGGGTAGATGTGATGCTGCCCTCCTGTCTATCTTGAACTGATAAAATGCATATCGCATCAAATT
This sequence comes from Thereuonema tuberculata, assembly GCA_023159025.1. NCBI lineage: Eukaryota > Metazoa > Arthropoda > Chilopoda > Scutigeromorpha > Scutigeridae > Thereuonema > Thereuonema tuberculata. The sequence continues at coordinate 31,665,558 of JAFIDM010005346.1, read as the reverse complement.
TCAATACAAAACAAGGTAGGGATAGCGATAAGTAAATATCAGTGCTGCGCAACGTCTTCTGATAAGAAAATATAATTGATATTACTAAAAACCAAATAAATTCTTCATACTAATATTTAAAAACAACAACTTTACTAATAAAACTCCCTACATAACTCGGATATTTCGAAGGATTAATCATCCTTATTCAGCATTTCAGTTTGGGAAGGAGAGAAATGTTCTCTCGTCCCATAATGTAAAAAGGCTTAAGGAGCTGAAGAAGAAGGATGATTAATCCTTCGAAATATCAGAGTTAGGTAGCGAGTTTCAGTATTAAAGTTGTTGTTTTTAAATAATTGATATTACTTTAATTTTCCTTATTATTATAAATGTGTTTTTTTGCGAATGCAAACGGCGCAATTGTTGTGATTGTTGTAGAGCTGTATTATCAATGTGATTGTTGGGCATGCAAACATGCAATTGTTGCGATTGTTGCTAATGAGATTTTAATGATAGTCTACTTGTCCTGTCCACAGACGGACAGACAAAACGGGAATATTAGTCTCCTGATAATTATCATAAGACTAAAAATTAAAATCCTCACTGATAAACTACCATCTCCGATTTCGGAAAGTAGAATTTAAGAGCCAATCTTGCATAAGAAATAAATAATAAATTGACGGCTTTTATTTAGTCTACTTTGTCAGCAAAAGGCAACAACCACGTTCGTTTTCTCTGTCAACGATTGTTGCGTCAAGGAAGGTAAATGCCTCCATTATCTTAGTCAATATCCTTTGAATTCGAAAGGAAATTGAAAAACTTCGCGCCCAAGCACTCTTGATCACTTCCACAGATCACTGAAATCAATCATTAATTCATTTCTATTTATAGATTAGCGTTACCAGAATAAAAGTAACTAATAAAACGATGATTTTAAGCGACTTAACACAAATAATTCTTTAAAAAGAGGGAGGGAGGGGGAGAGAGTGAGATAGCAAACGCTTCAATTTTATGATTTGGGACGTGAGGTGATTGCGACGTTTGGTGAATACAAATAATTTTGGCCGACAATAAATTGCTTTAACTATGATCTTTGGTAATTCGCTTTACGTCTTGCTGAGAGGTGAGTTTAGAGCAGTGTGATTTCGATCCATATTATTTCTAGTGTACTTTGGGCGTTTGTGCATCATAAATATCACGCCATTTTGCAATAAAAATTTACAAATTGTAAGGAAAGAAGTTTCCTCTGTGCACTTCGTTTTTTTATGAGAGCGAGTAAAACATTAATAGTTTTCCCTCGATAAATATTGTAAAATCATTCATTCTCCTAACGTGCTCACTTTCTCGAATCCTAAGTTCTAAGTTTATGAGAGGAATTGTTGTATTCGAATTTCTATGGAAAGAAAAATAAAATTTTACCTTAATTGACTATTTGCGAAATACTATTTTTTTCTTGTTTGAATGAAGTTTTGCACCACGAAGACTTAATGGGATTAGGTTTGTGTTTTGTGCTTCTCATTATCGATCCAATTGCTGACGATCACTTCGAGATTTTTCGTTTCCATCAATGAGATTTACGAAACCAAATGATAATAAAATAACCCTGACCTTCATACCTTCCGTGCCTGATGAAAAAATACGGAAACAAATGAAAACTAACGTCATGATTGTAGAAATTCTAGAAATTTCTCATGATTGTAGAAATTATATAATATTTGAAGATAGATTATTTAATGTCCTCTTGTAATACTGAGAGCACATCTGCAGTAAAGGAATAGGAAAAAAAATACACAAAATCTTTCTAGAAAGAAGTTCTGATATTCTTTGATATTTTAATTCCTTTATGCTGACTGTAAGATTCTAGATACTAGTTCCCATTTGAAATGATCAATGTTGGTCAGCAGTTTAGTAGGTTTTCATGCAATTAGAATATAAATTTCAATGGATACAACAATCTTTCATTGAATTCTAAGATAAAAACAAGTGAATATAATTTTGAGCTAAAGCATAGATTTAAGAGCGACTCATAATAATAAAAAAAATTAAAATAATAATAATAAAGAAGTACTGTACAATAACGTAAAGGAAAAAACTAAAAAAAAGTAAGGAAATTAGTGAAAAAAAACAAAAAAAGAAAAAACAAAAACGCTGACTTTGAGAAAAAAAAAGGTTAAGAGAGGAAAAACAAAAAAAGGAGATATGCGGATTCGAACCGACAATCTTAAGTACCTTAGTCCGAGATCTTAAGCATCTACAGCTGACAACTGAAAAGATATGGTTGCTGATATGGGTGCCTTTAAATCTATTTGAGCTAATACAGAAATCCAATAAAAACATTCCCAATATTTCGAACATGGGAGGGGGGGGACGTTGTTCCCTGAAAATGTTCTATTTTTACTTTATTTGGGCCTCTTTATTTTGGCCCCTTTATTTGGGCGTTGATGAAATCCTTTTGTCGATCCGACCTTCTGTTCGGGAGTTCTTTGGGGTGGACCGACACGGACGGAGAGGAACACGAACACTATAAACTGGGATCGTTAATAATTAGAATGGGTCGTTGATAATTAGAAACCTGTTAAGTATAGTTGCAACTGAATATCATAGTAACAGAATTTTAACAACGTTATTCTGATTTTTATAATAGTAATCATAAATTGCAAATGCTAGAATCCAATTGAAATTCTTTAATTAAAATTTACATTGGTATCAAGTAATATCACAAAGGTATCACAAGAGATTTGTGATTGTTTATTTCATTATTGAGCAGCTTATTCAAAATGAAAAAGGAATTCATAAGAAAAAAGAAACATCCTTTTTAAAATCTCAACTAAGGTCCTATGCAATTTTTTTGTGCCAGTTTAGACTTTCTGATATCATCTGAAATAATAAATCTAATAACTCCTGCAGGTCTAAAGTACTACCGAAATATTATAAAATTCTAAATATTACATTCCTCGGAAATCTGATTTACTTTTGTAATACACTTAGCAATTTTACGACCTAGAAACTCTAAATGCATTGATATTTCTACATTACTGTATTAAAAGTTCGAGGATTTAATTAAATACTCCCAGTACAGAATTGAATAAGTCACGCATTACGAAATCAAGCAAAACGAAATATTTCCTAATAAAATTTAGATATTTTGTTTTGACTGTCTGAGGTGGATACTTAGACTTATCGATTTCACGATAAAGAACTAACCAGTCGGTTTTTTTCTCCTCTTCGATCAGTTTTAGTGCTTAGAAAAAAAAGAAAAAAAGAGGAGGCGGTGGTGTTCGTCACATTCCTAATATCTCGTCATTTGCATATCAATATAATAGCGCCTCACGACATTATCTCGTAAAGACGGGTACATTGCCAAATATCTGTTCGCATACTTCAGCGAAGAATGTGCTTCCATTGTAGTGCGACTGTTCTTGCAAATGCTATTTCATACGTTAGGCGTTTCATCGAGCTACGAGTGGGAGAGGCGACGCCGAAGATTGGGCTTCGTGTGTGCCGGCCCTGGTTGTTAGGGAAATGAGTTTATTAAAGTTGGCTTGTTAGTGAAAGCGAGAAAGTGGGAGGAAAAATCGTTAGAGGACAAAAAATAGACAGAAAAAAAAGATATGCTATAAAATTGACGTGAATTGAAAAATAGAGCAGCCTTGTCGTTGAAGTCATAAACATATTGATTGATGTAATGGTTAATACAGGGAAATTACGATCCTGACTCTTTCTTCCTACGCTACCTGAATTCTGCCATCGAAGGCGGGAAAGATGCGTTCAGTTTTTTTTTTTATTCTATGAGAGCTTAATCCTTATGCTTCTTCTTCTTCTCGGCTTCGGCTGCACGCCGAGTCTCTCATTAGTTCGGCCCAGAAAATCATATTAATTTCGTCTATCACGTGACCCGTGGACTAGCGCGCAATTCATCTCCGCGCGCGAGCTGCATGCAAATCCTCCTCCGACAACTCCCTGTCACTAATTAGACACCGCTTAGTATTCGTTGCTCGCCGTGCACGGGCCCTGTTATGATACTCTAATTTTATCAGAGATCACAGTATAACGAGACCTCTGCTAGGCAATATCGGAATAACATTCCAATATATCATTCCCTTCAGCTCGCCTGTCCTTCCGAACTAGTCACGTCGAATCCATGCGATGTTCCGGCCTTCGTGACAGTGGTTTGATGAGTAGTTGGAACACGACACTACGACCCGTAAATGCTCATCCTGTAATCAGTCGTCCAAGTGCATGATTACCTTTAAGATAGCTAGGAATATTTCGCAAGAAAAACAACCCAAGTAAGATTCCAAGAACAAATGAAGCATTGCAGGGTGATTTTTCTCCACGATCTATACTGTAGCTGTTTTCCTAATCTGTTGCACTTTCATAATTTCGAATGACTAGCAAAATTTTGCAGTTTCTTAAAATTTGGTACAGTAATATTAACAATACTATACTACTTATAAAACTATTATTAATATGTAGGACTAATTGTTTTATATATTAATAACTATTACCATAGTCTACAAAATTCCATCGAGAGACATCTATTAATATATTGATGTAATGGCGATATATAAAAAAATATACTACATCTTTCATACATATTAATGTTCCCCATGTTTTTAATTAACATTATTATTGGATTACATTTTATTATTTATATCGAAATTAAACTTTTTTAAATTTTTATTCTGCATTTTAATTAGCTTACATTTTTATTTATATTTAAATCCAATAATAAAATGTTATCATAACATTATTTTGTCATACTACATATTTTATTTATAATATTGTACTACTGTTGCAAATTCTAATTGTTTTGGACATAGATATATCTTTCTTAAAACTTCTAATCATACATTACTAAAACAAAAATGTTTGCGTATTTTGATATAACTTCTAAAGTTTTAAAATATATATTATTTATATAATTTGTAGCTTTCTGAATTTCCAAAATGTAGTTCGCTACCACTTACTTACGAATTGAATAACATACAGTATTGATTTTCTTCAGCTTTACACATCAGTAAAGCATATCATAGTCCTTTTAATATTTTTGCTAGGATCTGTCTGATCGATAATGCGCTATTTGAAACAACTATTGATTATAAGGATATATCTTCTGTAAAGACTGATTTTGGCTCCGTCTCTAGAAAAGATCTAACTGATGGGTTTTATGATCTCAAAATTAAAATGAAATAATAAAATATATGTTTATGATATCAAGTCATAATAACGGAGATATAAATTTTTAATGTAATAATGTCAACACAAAAGTGCTTTGAAGTACACTGTCCAGTCAAAATATTATTAGCATTCCGTTATTTCAGAATGGCTCTTCCTATCTTGCTAGGTGACGATGGTATCGAAGTAAAATCCAGTATATATGATAAAGAAGATGACTTTCACTACCTGTCAATTCAAAGTTCCTGATTGATTGAATTGCTAAAGTTTCATTTGTTTACGAAAAATCGTTGACAAAACTTTAATTATGCATTAAATGGATATTGGCATTGATAATTTAAATTTTAATTATGCTTTTTATTTTCCAGATTTCCGGCCCCATTGAAATTGCTTTCTAACTATAGCAAATGATATGAATAACTTGTTTAGCAATCACTGATGTATTGATCTTATCTACAATAGAATACAAATTTGAATAAAGGTGTTGAAAATTGCTCCTGATTATAAATGAAGCACCATTTATGAATAATTGATAGCGTATGTCATATATTTTTTTTTATTCCCTTCCTCTGAATTTTGTAGTATAGGATTTAGTATTTAGAGATTTAGAGAGGGCTTTATCATCGAGAATTTAATAGTGTAATAAATTGGGCTGTTTTCGATTCAGTCCTGATAGTTCTTGTTGATTTCTCTTTAAACCACTTCTGTGTCATGTAAACTGTTTCCTCGCAATGTTTAAATGACTTGACATGTTTTAATGGAATACATATCAACATATCGGTTAACAACTGGAAGGAAACA
>JAFIDM010005346.1:31593362-31659590 GCA_023159025.1 Thereuonema tuberculata | reverse complement strand
GAGATGTGAGTTTATTTCTTTTAATCCAGAATGTGTCGTATCATGTTTTGCTTGTGTTTGTCTTAGTCTTTATTTATATCTTGAGAAAGGAATAAGGGAATTTTCCGAAAATTTGCAGTATTTATTTTAAAAAATAATTTGAAAAAGTTTGTCGTGAAGGTTAATAAGGTTTTATGATTAAATACATTACATTTTTAATCAGTTTGAATGTTTATTTTTTATTTAAAAAAATATCTAAGTCGCACGATCATGCTTTGCAATCATTATTCCACGAACACTGGCGGATAAAAGGGGGGGGGGGCTATCTGGGCTGCAGTCAGGGGCTCCCATTATTTTAGGGACCCCCCAAATTATTGTAATTAGATAACATACTGCAATTAAAAAGTTAATGAGTAATTCGCGTATTTACGCATCATTTACGTCAGATTCGAATTTATATGTTTGCTCGATTGAAGTTATTGCAATCGAGCGTCATTTAGTCGCTCGTATACAATCAGTGCTTTTAAACGTGTGTCAAATACGCTGCTTAAAAACAAAGTGTTAATAAAGTTGAAGTATTGAAAAAAAAAATCAATATGGCATACGAATTACGTATATCTAAACAGAATATACGATGCCTTTTTCCTAGTAAACAAATCATTTTGATGCAAGGGCCCTGACAAAATTTTCCGCCAGGGGCCCCATGTAAGCTTGATCCGCCACTGCAGGAACAGTGATTATATTTGTCTTATTACATCAGTTACATTAGCGATGTTAGAAGAATTAGCATAAGAAATGTCAGCATAAAAATTAGTTAGTATTTAGATCGCTTAAATTTTTTATCAATAAGAAAATTTAGAATAAGATGTCAAGTTAACTGTCAAATGGCAAATTAACTGTCAGATGTCAAATTAACTGTAGTTTGTGGGTGTTCAACCAATTTTTGCATTGCTCCATCACACAGAAAAAGTTGCAAATTAATGCTGTAAGATATAAACAATAAGTAATTCTCTATGATTACTGAGAAATAATTTTCCAAATTCATTCCAGCCAGCTGCAATATTGTATTTGATTATTTTTCTTTTAAAATCAGTCAAATTTTCTTTTTCTAACCATAGCATGTTATTATATAATTACCAGGATTTATTGTTTTCCATTCTATATATATATGTATATTTTTAACTTTCAAACAATTCCTAGAAATGAACCATTAAAATTACTACTTTTTCATTATATGGGATATTGCGAAGCTGAATGGGCGCGAATCGTAGAGTAGAAAGTTAACTTTTGTTGAAGCAACAAACTTAATTGAGAGTTTCTTTGTTTCTACAAACACATATTTCTTTCCACGAAAACTAATTTAATTTAATGGAACAGAAAAATGCATTTTTTTCTTGCTTGACGTTACATAAAACATGAAAAAACACTGGAAAAAGAATGAATTATGTACACTTTTTTTTTTTTGAGGAGGGGATGTTTTCCTTCGTATGCTATTCATCTTAAAATTTCTTATGTAGAGATTTTTCTCAGCATACTACAAAACAAAATCACTCCACATGTATTTCATTCAAGCGCTTTGAAGACTTAGAACAGGAAATAGTTAATTGGAGATTATCTTCAGAACTAGGTGATAAAATTGCTTGATCTTAACTTCACTAGAACTTTAGCTACCTGGAATGGTTAATAATTAGGTCTGATTTTTCTCCCGTTTTGCCTCTTTGTTAGACTAAATTGTTTTTATATTTTTTTATCAATGTTTCATCTGGATGCAAATTCAAAAAACGCATAAAGCTATGCTAAAATCTTGGTGACTACTTATTAAACCTCCTTGTACCAGTTCAAGGGTCCGCTGGTGAAAAAGATAGATTACAAACTTAATCCAATTTTGTTTACTATATGGCTTGGATTTAGGCTACGACAAAAGACTCACAAATAATGTACGAAGATATACATTTTCAGAGAATTAGTGGCAGTAGCCGTTTCTTCTAACTCTAACTTTAGTTTTGGGTGACTTTAGTCCCTAAATATTTATTTTAATTTTCTTTACTTCCTTCTCAGCAATATATTAAATATTTTCAATTCCCTGAAGGAATTACTTGAAGACAGTTATATAGAAGAATAAAGAAAAGTTTTTTTTAATTAAGAATTACGGTATGTATTTAATAAATTATTTTCACCTTGGAGAGACATTAGGTAATCTCCTGAATAATATTATCTTTACAGTTTACTATGAAGTTATTCTATAAAACTTAGAATTTTATATGAGGAAACTACAAAGGTATTTTTAGTTTTAGTTTTGAGCTCTAATAATAAAAAAGCATTTGTTTTATATTAGAAACCTCTCCGAGGTTTCATTTTGTAACAGTTTTCGTGATCAAAGATATCTTAAGGAGAGCCAATCATCAGTGATTGCTCATCAGTTTTCAAATTATACAACTTAGTTCCAACGCTGTAATTTTCCATTGAAGCTACATTTCGATTCTGAACATCTGATATCCATTCTTTATAAGTAAATTCGTTGACGATAAATATATCAGCGTTAACGATTGCTCTCTTTCCGCAGACACCTACTAAGGACAAATCTTCATTTCATCAAGTCACCAATAGTCCAATCGCGGAATCATTTTCCTACTTAACTGTATCCAGAAAGCCCCATATGTGGTTTACGAAGGCAATTACCTTTAACATTCCGATTAGGAGAAATCCGAAGTTTAATTCGCTTCTAGAGTTTTAGGTATGCAATTAACTAGTTTCAATGCCCACTGCAGGAGAAGGACATTAATCCCACATCCTGGCCGCTATGTCTGCTTCGGGCATACGTTAAAATAGAAATATTAAATCTTTGAAATCTAAAAGATGTCAATGAAAAATTAAACTTTATTCCATACTAAGTAATAAAACAAAACCTAATTTTGATTCGTAATTATGAAGCTAAAATAAATATATTTAGTATAGAGAAAAGTGATAGTGATTAATATTTTCAAAAAGAAAAATTTTTGTAAGTTGATTGAATGGATATATATATGTCGTTGTTGCACAAAACCTCCTCCTGAAACTTCGAAAATGTAACTTCTGAGTTTTCAGTTAAATAATTTAAGACTGAAATATCCTTAAACATCTAAAAATAAATGTAAAAGTTATTATTAATAAAAATAAATCTACACAAAAGTGAATGGTTGTATGTTCTGTTTTCACTCTGTCTGATCTATCATTCTTTTTGAACATTCATTCCTTATGAATATGAGGTATACTTTGGTTTACAATGTTCTTCGAGTCGTTTGCTCCGTAATTTTAATTTTATAAGATATTTCCATTTAGATTAATATAGAAAGTCTATTACAATTTTTGTTCAGCAGTAACTCGAATAGAGATGGAGAGGAAATACAATGAACAAAACTTCTGTGCTGAAACTTTTAGTTTGTTATTTACACTTGCAATTCTGTTAGAAATTTGAAGCCAATATAATGATATATTATTTTTAATTGGAAAATTTTAATTACTTTATTAGTATCAGAGTTAAACGTCACTTGTTTTTAGCTTTGAACTTTTATCATATTTGAACATTATCATTTATCATGTTTTATCCCAAACGCAGATGTTAATTAGATAGCTGGCGCTTTTCTGTAAACTATAAATTATAAATTGAATAATTCACTAAAAATTATGACCAAATGGCCAAATATATTTCATCCCACAATTGATTAACGAGGCAGTAATTTACAGATTGTTAAAAGGAAACGTAAGCTGGTAGCTTTTAACCAAGCATCTACCATAATTTACTTTGCCACTTCACAATCCTGTACGAACCTTGTCATGATATTTAATTCATCAACAAACATCTCCGCAGCATCCTCGAGTGGAATGAAGATCATATTAATTATTTGAAGGAGTTCAGCATTAATAATGGGTGAAAGTAACAGGAAACAAATTTGACTCACTGTCACGTGATAAGTGAATTAATCTCATCTAGCTCGCGAAGGTCCGTTCTGGTTGCGTTCCCACTTATTCTGAATGCTTTCAACCATTCTCCATTATAGGATTGCAAGTCGAGAAGGATCAGTGGTCGTTGGCTGGGCAACTTCCATGGTACCTGCTTTCATCGACCACCTAGTCAATAAGTTTGTCCTTGCGTGAAGAAGCCGTGTAGGTAGCACTTAGTTGGCTAATGGAAAACACCGTAAATCTTGGACGTGCTATTGTAGTTTTAATAAACAATTCGTTTTTTTTAACATGTCGGATTATTAAAATGATTGACTGTTCTACTAGTAATAAAGACAGAAACCATACACTTATATTAGAAATTTGGGCTTGTTGAAATAACTAATAAACAGAGTAATTGCTTCATAAATCGTTTTGATTGTTTGTATAAACGTAAAGGATAACAAATTCTATTGGTTTACTTTCAAAGCTTTTATTATATTTATCATGTCTCGATCAATCAGTCATAATTATACTTTGGCTCCAATTCGTTAATCTTTATTCCATATAATTAAATTTACATTTTTCAATGAATATGTGTGAAACACAACCGAATTGTTCTTACATTCAACAAAATATTACCACTAAGCTTATTAGACCTAATTGGTAATTGATTTATAATTTTCGTGGAAGTTGGGGAAATTTTAAAAATATTTTGTATGTTCGACTTACGCAATTCAAAGTAAAATGTAACAAAAAACTTGCTCTCGAAATCCTATAAACAACATTCTTTAATGTCCACAATATTTCGTTTTTCTTTTCGAAAAACTTCATCAGATGAATAAGAGGACAAAAATATAATTTTTGCTTCTACATAATATAAGGGTTACAAAACAACTAAAAGAACTAAAAATATTTCATTATATATGATAACAGTTGAAAGCATATCAATCATTAGCATAGTTATTAAAAATGATAATATAAAACATAAATAATGATAATAATTAAACAGTAACAATAACGATCCTTTTCTCATTATATTGAAACTTGAATAATTTATTTTATCGAACTCATTTTTCAAAAACTGTTTTATATAACTCAATGAAGCATTACTAATTTTAAGGAACTTATCTTTATTCAAACAATTTCTACTATTAAAAATTCAAAGTGATTTCAAACTAATTAATTAAACATGATTCTATCATGAGTCTTTCCTTCTCTTCAGAAATTTCGACCATAATATTTACAAGGTTAAGGTTATGTCCCGTTTTTTCACAATGATGTGCCAATCGAAAAGAAAAACGAAATATTGTAGACGTTAAAGAATGTTAAAAAAGAAAAGGAATTTAACATGCTGTAAGAATTAGTGAATAAAGTAAACAAGAAAAGGAAATTCAGCACATGCATAAAAAAAGAAAAAGAAATTGCCTTTCTGATTCGATTACGGGAAGGAATTGGGGACGATATTCTATAAACGCTGTCGGGTCGGTTGTGGCTTTCACTAACAAGATCCTGCCTTTCTGATTCTGTTAAGGGAAGGCGAGGATTGGGATGATGAGTCCGTAGAAGGACGAAACGGCCGTCCCCAATTCCTTACCGTAATCGAATCAGAAAGGCAATTTGTTTTTCTTGTTCTATGCATGTGCTGAATTTCCTTTTCTTGTTTACTTTATTCATTAAAGAATGTTTATAGGATTTCGAGAGGAAATTACTTAGAAGTCCTGTATGTTAAGCCTCGTAACATGTAATGAAGTTGTTTAAAAATGTATTAATTCTTCTATTTATGGTCCTGAATATTTAATTTAATTAAGCAAACTAATATTATGGAAATTACTTATAAATTTATGAAAAAATACTTGCTAAATTTCCACTTACAGAAGTATGGCTAACTTAATCAGCATGATTACATAACTGTATACATACTGCAGATTAGTTGCCAATTTGCAAGTTGATTGCACATTGGTGAATTCATAAATAATGATCAAACACTAAAGCTAGGATTTCATTCGATTCCAATATGATTCTACATTCTTTTTCCGTTTTCACTTTCATCAACTTTAATTGGATCTGGTAATACGTAACTTTACTTCTAATCGTTTATTCGTAAATTTGGGTCAATAGATTACTTGATGAAAATGTTAAATTAACGTTAATTAGTTTTATTACTTACATCAGATTTATTGCATTTTTTGTAGGTATGAAGGCAGTTATTCATGAGCTGCTTGGCATTCATACAAAAATGAAAATTTTAGATTTTTTTGATTTTAGAAAGTATTGTAATTATTAGTCGGCAGTAATAGATATAATGATATCATAAAAATGATTACTTTTTTTTTTTACAGCGTTGAATCTTAAGGTACAAATCTCATTTCCTTATATCAGGACTTGGCATAATGAGATGTACAGAATTTATGTAGACGTATAGATTACCTTTTAAAAAATGGACGATAAACTATTGTAAACACTTTCTATTGAAGGTTTGTTGGTTAGACTGCATTTGTTATAGGTATATTGGATTATTGTATACGCAGGACATAATAGTTGTAATTTAATGAAGGTAATATTTGGTAATGAACCGAACTATTGGAACTCCCAAAATTCCTTGGTAATGACAATCGTAAGATTAAGTGTTGAAAATTTTTTAAAAAATGACGTTTTTCAATTGACATTACTCAAATTTATTTAATTTTAATTATGATTAATTTTATATTAAATAACCAAATCTAATTCTGATTTGCCGAAATTCAAAATCATCTTTATTTCAGATGTCTTACAGCTAACACTGTAATTGGCAACCATTTTTTTTAAAATCTTGCATTTCTATCAGCAATTTTTAATCTTGTGGCTCGCATTTGAGGATTTTGTTTTCTTTTCGAATGAAAAATGGATGCATTAAATAAACCAAATAATCTTTACTATTCTTTGTGGAACTTTACAGATAGAATAAATATTTCCTTCAAATAAATTAGTTTTGAGCATTCTAGTTGTATAGGAATATTTTAGGACATCAAGTATATGGAACTTAGTCATCCGTGTTGTCTTATTGCAAATGACTTTGTGTTCCCGGGAGTTGTATCTTCGAAATGCAATGCACAGTTTTCTCCTGCTGCGAACATGCTCGGTTAAACATGTTCCCGTTCTACTGCTTGCTTAGTTCGAATAGCTTCTTTTAACAGTTTCAGCGTTTGCAAACAAGATGATATATTAGCTCTATCTGTACTTTAAAGCCCACCAAAGCAGAAAACAATTCGTGAGATATTGATCAATTCCACGTTTGTAACATGCAATTTGTTACAGATAATAAAAAGTAAGAATTTCTTAAAAAGAAATAGTTACTTGATATCAGTTTTTTAAAGTAAAACAAGCAAAGTATAATATATTATAAATGGGTTTAACGTGCTGACAAATCTACTGGAAATGACTGCAAGGACCAACACAAGAATAAACAAACACAATTGCCTTTTCGGATCATCAGCCCTAGCCTGCCTTCTCGATAACAATGAATCAGAAAGGCACACCTAAGGTAAAGTCATCAGCCAAACTGGCTATGACCTCCCTAAAGGCAAAAGGCAATAAAATTAATTCCCGAAAAACCGAGAGGCAATATCGGTAAAGTTCCCTACAACTAGTAGGCGAACAACAATAAATAACAAAAAGACAAAGGACAAGGCCGCAACAAAGCTAAAATAAATGGGTTTAACGTGCTGACAAATCTACTGGAAATGACTGCAAGGCCCAACAAGAATAAACAAAAACAATTGCTTTTTCCGATTCATTTTTATGAGGAGGACTAGGGAACAGCTGTTTCACCATTCTACTGGTTCATCCCTATAATATATTAATGCAGAGAGTTAATTTCAAGTGATGAAATTTTAGATAGTAAGAATTTATCGTGTCGTTATTTTGTTTTACATTTATCCTTTTATTTCTCTAAGATATTCAAGAATTTAATTTTTCGCAGAAACAAAAAGGAAATAAAGAATAAAGTTATACAATTCTTTAGAAATGCAAACAAATGTTTTTTCTTAAAACTAATATTAGGATTTTAAACACGAAAATTCTCAGCAATTCTTGCGTAGCTATCTCAAACCCAATAAAATAATTTATTATACCGTTCATTTTTAATTGTAGTAAAACGAAGAAATTACATAGTAAACTATAAGTGTTTAGGTTTATTTTGTCGCATATGGAATACCTAGTAAAAAAATTGAAAGAACTGAAATATCTCCAATCACTGAAAGGCATTAGAGCTATTACGGCTCTTTTGTAGATTGGGAGGGTGAAATAAGGAATAATTTTAGGAAACTAAAAATAAAAAAAGAAATATTGGCCTTCAAATAATGAGTTAAAGATAATATATTTACAGTGGCACGAATTTTTTTACATTTCTTTGAAATTATCCTAAATTCAAAGCTTTTGTTGCTGATTTTCTACATTCATGAACGTTTTTCATTTTATTACTCGTATTTCTAATGATGAACGTGATGATCTTTTCCTTTTCTTTCAAAAACATCCTTTAAATCAAATTTTAATTCATTTACGTAAATCTTTAAAATAAAGAGAATAAAATTCTAGGAACAAACAATTCCTCGAAATAAATCGTGTATTAGAAAATTAAGAAGAAATTTACTGAAGCGTACATTTATTATTTCTTTTTATATGATGGAAGTTTATGCTAAATTTGAAGGTAAAAAGTATCTAAAGATACTAATCGCTGAACCTACAATAAATTATGAAAAATGGAGCAAATTCATTGAAGCAGCAAAACCCGATAACCTCCCTATAAACACTAAATTGTTTTATTGCTTCTATACAAATATTTACAATATTTGTTATAATAATATCTTGATAAGATGGAATTGTTTTTCTTTTGGAACAAATTACAAATTTCTAGTAAAAAAAAAGCCGGTTTTGAACTTTAAATTCTACGAACAAGAAATTGTTTGTTCAATACGATTATATTTTCGAACCGCAACCAATAATTAATAAAAATTTAGAAATTGCCATCATTTAGTTAAAGATTTAATATGTTAAAGTATTCGGTTTTATTTAAGTTTAAACAGAACCTTAAGTTCCTCATTTTAATTCTTTTGACTTCAATATAATAACAAGTGACATCAAGGAGATTATTATTGTCCCAGCTAATGAAACTTATTTAGGGATATTATTATAATATCACTAAGAGTTGATAATCAAATCATTTCCTCTTGAAGAAAAAAAATTCGTAATGCATTGAAAAGTGCATTTAACATCATCTCATCAAAAAATTGACCATTTATTTTTAACTTTTATTGTTACTATTGAACGATAGTCTTACAAGAAATTTAGTATATCTTACTTTGAGAATAATCAAAAAAATATTATCATAAGTAAAAAATAAACATTTTTTTTTATTCTTAATCAATGTGAATCAAGCAAAAATTATAGCTAAAAAAAGAATTTCGAAATTCCCAGCATTGATTTTCTCCTTAGTAGATATTCACCTTTAAATAAGATTTCGTTGGCTGGCAATTGTAGCATCTGCTCATTTTCATTTTCCCATTACCATCTTTAGGTTAAAGCTACATTTTAAAAATATTGATTTGGGTGAATATAAAGACGTAAGCTTTCCCAGGAACTTACTGGAAAACCCTTCTTAAATGTTAGAAAAGGAATTGTTCAATTGCGTTGAGGTTAAAGGAATTTTAATGGATAAAATTCTACATAAATGTAAAATTTACTTGCAGTATTAACTTTAGAAAAGCCTAGCAGTTGCAGGAGAACTAAAGTCGTAGTAAAATAGATATGCAAGTATTAAAACGTTGTAATTTTGGTAAATGATATACGAAGGAAGATATAAGAAAATCACAACCAAATACGCACAATTCAATAAACTGTGTAATTTTGGTTTGGTTTTCTTGAGGCAAGGTCCCGCTTTCAGGACCCGGGATCCTTAACCTCTTGTACCCTCTGAGTCTGTCATCGATAGTTTGGCTGGCTGACTAGTCCTGAGTAGAACGAAACGGCCGTCCCAGTTTCTTGCTAGTGACAGCTCAGGGTGCGAAATCCTTTTACTTTTGTTCCTTCCTTGGTATATCATTTATTGAATTATTTAGTCACGTTAAATTCCTTATTATATATAAATTTGGTATTAAACAAAAGATAAGCCTATGAATCTGATATATTTTCAAAACAAACTATAAACAAAACAGGTACATTTCGTAATATGCAGAGTTGATGAAGCAATCCATGCCCAAGTATTAGTGAAACATAAATGGATTCTATTTTGGGGAAATTTTCATCAGAATCACATGCTTTAGTTTATTAGAACTTGAAAATGTACTGCATTATGAATGTAATGTCTGAAATTCATATTCCAAGAAAATTGGTGAAGTGGAATCTACTTAATCAAGTGTGACCTGGATTCCTAATTAGCTTTTGAATTAGTATATTTTAGGATCGATCTTATTTTGATCTCTTTCACTGTAAACAAATTCTGGGAAACAGAAGTAGCTCAAAAGCGGCCATGTTATATAGAATTCTGATTACTTAATAAGTTTTCTCTCAGTCCTGTAAGTATTTAAAACAAAATACATATAACAAAAGTATTATGTGTACTGAATACTTATTAATTTGAATTGCCAAGTACTGAATAGATATTGTTTGGTTAATTATATTATGGACAACTAAGTGTAAAATTTTTTAATAAGCATAACACGTTAATATAGATTTAATAACAAATGTTCAGAAGACATTCTCTCTTCCGTTTTGAAGTTTTAAAAATTATAACAAAGAGAAGTAAACAATTAGGAATTACATGAAAGATATGTAAGCTGCTTTACCAACATAGTTTGTTAATGTAAACTACCATACACAAATTATTAGTATAAAACTTTGCATCAGTAATACAAATTTTGAAGATTTAACTGGGGTTAGTGGCCATTGCCACACACTAATTATATTAAAAATAATTGATATGTGGCAATGGCGCTAAACTAAACAATTGTATGTATGAATAAAAACAATAGTTTGTGATACTATTGAAAACTTAGACAGGTTTCTGCAAGTTGTCGACATTTTTTTAGCCAGTAGGACAGTTGATCAAAGAGTTTCTCCACCGAAATGCACATGTTATTCCAGAAATTATAAACATACACAAATGAAAAAACACACCAGTGATTTTCATTAAAGCAGTCCACGATAAACTCAAAAACTACTGAACAACAAGAAACAAACTAACATACTTCACCTCTTTATAATATTAATAATATGGCTTGAGGAAAGTTGGTTAATTCTCTTTTTACTTTAGAATTTGTATTAACTTTTTTTTGGATGCTTTTAGTTTTTCTTTTATTTCCTTTTTGTAAAAGCTTCAGGTCTTCTTAAGTTGTCTTAAGTGATGTACAAGGTATTTTGAATTAGTGGTACTGCAACAGACCATATTTAATTGAAGCTACTCTTCCCTATTCGCGTCACGAACTCTGTATCACCCTTTTTTTTTCTCCTTCTCTTTGCAATCAATTTACGTTCCTGAATCCTCCTTTGCACCCCCTCGCATCTTTTGGTAGCGCAGAGGGAAGCAATTACAAGATCCATTAACAACTGAAACCAGTTTCAAAGCAATTTAGATTGGAAGAATATTAAAGATCATCATGGGTTTTCGGGTGATAGGAACCTCTTCGCTCCCATCTTTAAGGATGCTGGCGTGAAATGAATTAATTGCCAAAACTTTCTGTTTGAAAAGCGACCTTAATCGCGCTGTCGAATCAGTTCACATAAAAGATGATGTTTGAACTGAAGTACAACTGTCGACGAAGGCCAAATTAACATAGCTGTGGTCACGAATGAGCTTGAGTTGAAATCAAATGGACACCACCATTAATTTGCTATCCTGATAATGAATTAAAGAGGAATAAGCTTTATCGCAGGAATACGAATTCAGTTACTCCAAGAGAAACGCAATAATTCAGATTAGTGTTTGGCGCTGGAGATGACCGTGCATTTGATCCCAGATGACTGATTTGTTTTAGGATGAATTTGAATGACCTCTCTGGCAATTTACGCTTTCACCTCGCCGCTTCTGCCAACTCAGCGGAAAGAGCTTTTAAGTAATGTCTAACACAATGTTTCTAGCATTGAAATTTTATGAAATAGTAAACGAAGATTGAATAGAAAGAGAATGTATACTTGTCACTTTTGTGTTGTACAGCAGTATCTTCATTCACGAATAATCTATCTTTTATCTTCTGTCTGTTTACATTAAGCGGATATCTGCAGATGTGGAAGGAGGAATATAATTTTTCCATTACTATTCCATAATTCCAGTTTCTGTGACTTTCAACAAAAGTATTTATTTTATTTGAATTTTCGAATAATTGTTTTCTTGCTAACTTGTTGATAATCAGTTAAATTTTCCATTATAAAAGCGACTCAATTTTTTTTTTTTCGATTCGAAGATCATCATGCGGAAATTTCTACAAATATGAGATTAATAAAATATAGATCCTGATAGATTCCATATATTGAAATTTTTCACCCTGAAAACATTCTCATGAGTGGTTTTCAGAAATTATAACTTACTGTAATGTTTCTTTACAGACTTCAAATCTCACGATAAGTTTTAGTCTTTGTTTTGCTGATTGACATAATCACCGAAGCTCTTTCATCGTGTGATTTGTTTTTACCATCACTTAAATCACCAGTGTCATCACTGAAAAGTCTTTTCATGCAAAAGATAATAAAAGAAAATCTCACAATTAAAGAGCTATATTGATGTAAAGAATGACGAAAGCTTCGACATGAGAATTCTTGTATGAAATTTTATACTGGTCTCGTTTCAGGACGTGGACTCCAGATGCTAAAAATATAGAATGATAAAAAGTAAACTAGCTTAATGAATTTTGCTGAAGGAAATCTTGAGTGTTCTGTGTAATTTTATCTCCAGTTTATGTCAATTTTTCTGCATATAGTGTTGTCTGCCTTACCAAGGACATCACTAAAGCAATTGTACAAGAGGAAAGCTAACAAAAGAAAAGCTTGCTATTATAAGGAACACTGAAACTATAAATTTATTAAAATTAATTTTATAATAAACCTTCATTTTGAGCTCTTTCTTTTACGATAAATAATCGTTAGAGATCAACTATCTTATTTATTCAACAACAGAAAATTAATTTCAAATTGAGATGTAATTTTACAGCTATCAAATAATTTCATAAAATTCAAGCATCAAATCTATAAAATATGCTTCTCGCCATCAAGATGTCTGTACCATCTCTTGTATAGTTTTCCAGATCTGTCTGTGCGCAACGCACTTCCCTAACGCACTTTCTGTGTTTGAAAAGTAATTTTAATTTCCTGTGAAATTAGAAACAGTTTTTACAATGAAACGCCTGCTTCGGGAATGGAATCTGCAACCTTTCCATTCGAAGTCAGATGTCTTATCTATCAGGCAACCGGAACTACATTCAAATTACTGTTAAATATCTCTCATCATTCCGTGTGGTGACGCATTGAGAGAAGAGCCAGAGAAAAAAAACAACTCATTAATTGTTCCCTACTAGATTAAAATTTAAATTTCAATGTTCAATTTTTGGTCTACTACAAGCGCAGGCCAGACGAGTATAAGATATAGAAGCTCGCTCTCAGCGACGAACTGAAGGGTTGATAGACATTTTTTGACATGAATGAAGAAATTACAAATGACTGGAAAATATTCTATCTCAACTAAAAAGCCGTCACATTGTTATCCCGTCATTGTCTATAAGACTTATATACTAGTGCTGAATAATTGGTTACCAAGGCAACCCTGTGACTTGCTGTATATTACAGATGGTGTAACTGAGTTATTTCCGTTTAATTATTTATTAATTTTACATTTACTTTTTTATGTACACTTTGTTTTTCCTTTTATCATTTATTAACGGAAGACTGGAAGTCTGTGACATTGCAGTACATTCTACATATTACATTCTCTGATATTGTTTTCCATGTAAGCTTTAAGTGTTGTGGAAATCTAATTTCAATAATAGTAATAAAACCAAAATTTTTTAGTTAAGAATTATTTTAAAAATACCTGCATTTTTTTCAAAGAATTTTTAAAGATGAAAGTAGTATAAAGCATTTGTTGTATACGTTGTACCAACAGGGATAATTTACTTACTGATTTAACAGTTTTTAGTAGATCTTTATACACAATGAAGTTTACTTTTAGGTTCAGGCATCTTTTATTAGTAACATAACAAAAATTACTTTGTTTTCAATTGTTATTAGAAACAACAAACAATTACGTACAATTTTTACTGATAATATTTTATCCATTTTTCCATCAAATCCCATGTAACATCTTTTGTTGATCGTTTATTCAATAATCTTAAACTGATGGAGAAAAGAAGTTATACGACTAGGAGAACATTATTTAAAGGTCAGTTATGTCAATCGTGCAATGGGTCAGTTTCATGAGAATCTGTCAAACGCACGCAGTCCTCACATTGTACGATCGCCTGTGTAACTGGATCCCTGCGGAATAGGTTTATAAGAGCACTATCTTAGATTTGCTACACAATAAGCTTGTAGATTCAGAGGAACCTTCCTGAAGTTCAGTTCAAATTGATTATTAATATCTCTTTTGATCATTTTCCGTCGCTTCGATGCAAAAGATATAAAAGTAAATAAGTGATCAAAAGATTTTTCAAAAACAAAAAACGCATTCACTTTTATTCTATGATTACGAAGTTAAAGCTGCATGTAAATGTAAATGCAAAAACATGGACTCGTTGAATTATTTATTGGTACAGTGTTGTATTTCAAATTTAGAGAATAACAAATGATTTTAGAAAACATGTTTAGATTTTTATTACAAAGTCATTTCGATTTGTTTTTTTGTTGAGAAATACCAACTTTTTTAGTGCAGTATTTTAATAACATTTTGATAGCATTTTTAATGCAAATTAACTGCCAGGTCGAAACACACGATTAACCGATTCGATAAGTTAACGATACTGTGAATGTGTTGGGGATTGGATTATAAGTCTCGAAGAATCCAAGCATATCCTGTAAGTCTATGAATGTGTGCTACTCGATGTTTACATAACGGTTTGTTCTCCATGTTCCTTATTTCAGGAGTAATTGCTTTATTTCTTGCATTATAAAACACTGAAGAATAATTAACTATAATATAAGAATTCTAAAATGAACAGACTTTATAATATATGTGTAATGTTAAATAACAATTTTGTTTGTAATGGTTCAAAAATATCATTTAAACCTCTCGAAAAATACATTATCTCTCAAATTTAATGTGAAGTAGTATCGAATCTGATTAGAATAGATTTTATCCTTGAAGCCTTACTAAAGCTAACTGAGAACCTGATTTTTTTTCTTATTTTGTAACTAATCAACATAGCGTATTTGTTTTTGTTTTTTGTTTTATTTTTAACTTCTGTCAATTAACAATTCGACAAATTTCCATTAGTCCCCAACTCAATTCAACAAATTATTTGCATTTTATTTCAACAAAAGATCAGTGGTGTTAAAATTCATTTTATGTTACTTAGAATTAAATGTTATGTACTGTTTAATATTACGTAATACAACTTGGACTTAGAAAACTAAAGCTTATATACTAAAGCTTATTAACGATCTTAATATCCTTTTGTATATTTTTTTTTTGAAATTTTTTTACGAGCTGACTTTTATGTAGGAGGACATTAAAAGAAAAAAGGGAAAAGCTCATAAGAAACATTCTGTGATTTCTCACGGGATCGTATAACGAACGCAAACAAATTATCTCGAAGCCGAAAGTTTAAAATACGACGCCTTCCGGTTTCTCTTTTCCGTTAAGCATTAAAAGAGAGCGATTATAATTTCAGCGGCAATTTCCAACCCGGACGGCGAACGTCAGAAGCTACATACACCAAATACATTTTCCTCCATGCTAAATAACGACGCAGAAGATGTTGTGCTGCTGCGCACCCAACAGAGCCGGCGAGCTCCTCGGGAGTCTGGCTAAAATTAACATTTCACTCACGCATGCATTATCTCATTTTGAGACTGAATTGTGGAGAGGTAATCACCCTGCTATGATAGGTTTTGGAGTCCAATGTAACTGGCATTTTCGGGGGATAAAGCGACAGGGGGATCGACGAGGGGAGGCTTAGGCAGGAAGATGAGTTAGGAGCGGCAGGACTGAGGTAAATCAACCACGGAATGGTTTGTTTAGCAGTCTTATCTAGTCCCCAGCTGCACCGAACGCGAAATAAGATTAAAAGAGGTGGGAGGAGGAGGGAGTTTGCCCAGAAATCCAGAAACAAGAGCAAGGCGGTAACAACTTGTATTGAACCGGATTAGATGGGAAACGGATAAGAGCACTGTTAAGCTGCAGGCTAAAGTACACGTGTAAAACCAGGAATTAGGAAAATAGGAAAAAAAGACGACACAATTTCTTCAAACCTGGACATTTAAGACATCAGGTTAAGAAGAAGAAGATGGTTCATTTCACACACAACCAAGTTTTTCTTTTCTGAAGACCTTAAGAGCAAGTCATACATTTCTGGAAGGAAATTAAACAAATAATTAGAAACAATCTAATTTATTAGACCTTTAAGTTTTAAAGAGAGATTATTAAAAGTAACTTAGGAAGGAAGAAGTCTTCAGAAAATTAAAGGGGAAGAAAAAAGATAAAACGAAAGTGACATACATAGTATTAAGAAAAATAAATGTTAATTTTTCTAATTTTGTTTTTTTAATTTCTATTTATTTAGAGAATCTCGAATTCTAGATTTAACGGTAATGAGAAAAGATTTTGATTACATCCGAAAGATTCTTATTTTAGCTAATCAGGAATAGATCACGAGTTAACCTGATGCATTGAACATAGTTAAACTTAATACAGAATTTTATGCATCGTTTTATATCAACATACCTATTTTTTGTGAGTTACCTAGTACATCTATTTCTTATGAAATTCTTGCTGCATTTTGTCTGCTTTAACTTGTTTCTCGTTTTCCTCTTTAATCTACATCTAGTTGGTTTGATTTTATGAATTGAGGATGTTTGTGTGATTAATCATTTTATTTCTACCTCTGATATTTTGATGAGATTAGATAGCATTTCCTTGCGATTTGGTTATCTGATTTTCAATTTAGTTTTTGGATACTTACTGTACTACTTTGCATATTATTTATTTATATTTGTCTGTTTAATTTCGTAAGATTGCGTAATAAATTAGCCAGTGTTTGATTCTTTCGTGTCTGATTTAATCAGTTTCTTTAAACAAACAGCTGACATTCATGAGGTCATTTTTTACATTCATCCTATTGTAAGGTAGCTTAAGGCTTCTTGGCCTTCACTAAGTTTGTCAAACATTTAAGCATTAAAATGCTAGGCATGCTTCAAGAGAACTATAAGAATGTTACTTGGGGACTGCAGCATCTTGAGTGAAGTATTACACTGCGATTCGTTGATTATTTAAAACAAACCTTAAAATACTTTCAGTCTTCATTTTATTGTTTTCTGAGTGAAATATCTTGGAATAAAGTATAACTAGTCTCCATTTACAATGAAATTAAGAAAGCTACTGATATTTTCTATATGAATTGTGAATTTTCTTCTACATTTATTAGGCAATTTTGTAATAAGATTATTTTTGTAATAATTCAGATGCCTTGTCTTGATATTTGCGAATTTATGAGGCTATTTTTTTTGTTTTGAAATCAGGAAAATATTATAGACAAGTTGATGAAATGTTAACAATGGGCGAGACCAAATTATTCACAAGTGACATCCTTGAACAGCTGTTTCACGCTCGTTGGCGATCATCAGCCAGGAGAAGTCACAGTAAATAACAAGGTTTCCATACTGAGGCTGGTATGAACAATTCATCGAAAGCACAGTGGTGCCTCAAAAGAAATCTCAGTACGGGAGACCTTGTTATTTACTGTGACTTCTCCTGGCTGATGATCGTCAACGAGCGTCAAACAGCTGTTCCAGGATGTCACTTGTAAATAATTTGGCCTCATCTATTGTTATTATTAATAATTCAAATGCGCAGTTTGAACTTTTATGCTTTAAAAAAATTCATTTAGGCCTGCATACTGCTGGCACATGAATTTTCTCACTAATTTTTCTTTGGTGAGTTTTTCATTGTGGATTTTTTTCTTTGAAGCACCACTGCGCTTCCGATGTATTCATCAAATATTACAGTTTAAAATTAAAATTACAAGGAAATGATTCTAGTTTCGTCTGCAGTTGCAGACATCATAATTTCTTTTGATTCTTCTGTATATTTATATAAAAGAGAATCAAAAGAAATTATTATATCTATATTATGATATATTTATATACAAAAGAATCAAAAGAAATTATGATATCTGCAACTGCAGTAATAATATTAGTAGAATTTCCTTATGATATCTGCAACTGCAGTAATAATATTAGTAGAATTTCCTTGTAATTTTAATTTTAAACTGTAACATTTGATCAATACATCGGAAGTGCAGTGGTGCCTCAAAGAAAAAAAATCCACAATGAAAAACTCACCAATGATATCCAAACTCGACTACCCTGCGGAAAATATAGGATTCCTTGGAACCCTGCTAACCACCTCGATGGGGTGAATCTCTGAATTAGCGCCACTTATGGAGCTGGTGGCGACAATGGGAAATACTAAAATATTGTTTTGAAACAATTGGAGTGATAGGGTTGTGGAGAAGGGGTGAACCAGGCCTCCCCACCCCCTCACAACCGTCTCCCCCACCCCCTCCCAGGGCATACGTCTGGTATTTTAAGCTCGTTTGGAATAATTAAGTACATTTACATTCCTTAAACCTTTATCAAATTAGTTAAACATTTTTAACTTTAATTTTAAATGTTTTCATTCATAAATACAATAATACATACATACACAGTAATTCAATCCGAAGATTGGTTGAAAGTTCACGGACCCTAGTGACCCCCGAAGGGCGACCCCTAGGAGAAACCGTAACTTATTCTTGGGAACAGATACTGGAATGGTTTCCCGTTGCCTTTTTCCAGGACGCCATTACGGAATGACGTCAGACCGAAGACAAAGTGAAGAAGAGGCTGTACAACACAGGAAAGGAAATTGAAACATCCATGCTCACAACCGGGATTTGAACCCGGACGCCAGCACACTGGCCTCACGGCAGACCGACGCCTGAGACCGCTCGACCATGCCGGCGCGGCAAATACAATAATAATGAAATGAAATTTAGAAATAAAATGAAATGATTTCCTTAGTTTTATAATGAACTCGGCATTTATTATTTATCTGCAGTATTTTTTTTTCCTTCAGTAAGGTCTGTTGTTTTTAATTTTGATATCGAACTGAAATATTCTCAATTTTTACAAGATATTTTGATTGTAGAAACGACAAAAAAAAGGAAGTATTCCGATTTTTCATTATATAAAAGCCTTTTCATGTCCTTGATTTAACTTGCATCAGCCGTAATCCACAATTTTAATCTTTCAGTCAATATAGGGGAAAAATGCGAAAAAAAAAAACAAGATTAAAAATTTAAGAATTTATCATAACAGTTTTAATGGATTGAGATATCTTAACCTAATTGTTATCAAAATTTGAAGCTATAATCTCAGAAATTTCGTATTGATATTGCTTTGAGAAATCTAAAATGAGTACTGAAATGAATATAAAAAAATGTAGGATTAAACATAAAACATTTTATAAATAATATTAAGTTAATACATGGGGCTATTGTTTTACTAATACTTAAATTAATAATTACAATTAAAATAAACTTATTTTAATAGTTGTAATAATTATTATGAATAATAAAGAAAGTTTATGTTTAAGTAATTCAATTTTTTAAGTAATTGTAGATAAAAATAGATCTATTCGAATTGTGGCTATTTGTTTGATTAACCCTTTTCTGGCTTGTAATTGTTTTTCTGTACCTTGACAGTTATTACAGGCAGTGTCGGATTATCATAATAAATTGCTGGACCCACTGAGGTCATCAACTCGACAAGAAAAAGTAATAGCGCCCCCAAGCCATTTGTAATTCGTCCCAAAGTAATGAGCCACTCTTTCCAGAACCTGAGAGAAAATATACTTCATCGCTCATGAAGCGGCAATATGTTAGATCGAGGAAAAAAAATATCAGATTAAAAAGTGAGATTATATCCAGATTTGGGTCACTTGAGATAAATAGGTATTCTTTTCTTAGACACCAAATTAAATGGCTGGAGGAGCACTATCGAATTCTTTGAATGAATTTATAAATTAGGTTTAGGCCCTCTTTTTTTGTTTTAATTAATGTTGGAAATGCGTATTATAGATTAAAATGCAGATAATTTGTTCAAGAATTACGAAATCTAGGTTTAGCGAGATGCTCTCGAAGACAAAAAAAAGTTTAGCAGAAATTTAAAAACAGCAAAATCTTTTTTTTTTTTTTTTTTTTTCAGTTTTATAATTTGCAAATTTTAAATTAATTATCAATTTCACTCTTTAGAACAATAAATTCAAAAAGATTTTTTTTAAGATTTCTGTAAGCTTTCCCTCATTTCTGAGTGCCTTGCATATAGCCTAAACATCGTTTATGATAAATCAGGATAAAAAAAAAAAATTTTGAATATACGTTCTTCATTAATAAAATTATGTTTAAAAATGCTACTTTCTTCATTACATTTTTTTTTTTTTTAGAGTAAAAAGCTGTTTAAAACGAAATATAGTAAGTTGCCAACTTTCATAAACACGATAATGGATCATACACAATTACATAAAAATAAATAAATAAATATCTTGAAAATCAATTTCATTATAAATGTATTAAGATTTACAATATAAATCCAACATAATCATAGCAAGAAAACAGTTTTACCATTTAAACATTGCGTATAACTGTCAAATAAAATCTTTTCGTTTATACTTTCAAATTAAGATATTTAAAAATAAAAAGTTTATTACAATATATCGATAACGAACATATTCTAAATTGGTACTATAAATTGTCCATTTTCAGAAAGATAATCATAATAAATATCTAATATTTAGATATTTTTAGTATATTCCTCATTTCATCCTAAGTATTTGATAAACAACTTAGTATTTCATCTTAAGTATTTATATGTGGTTAACATCATAATCGATCGTCTACTTCGTGCGAAGCTGCTGTTCAGTGGGTGTGGCGAAGACTTTAAATATATCAATCAACTTTTAATATTCATGGCTTCCTCTTGCTTGAAACTTAAGAGACATAAGTTATATTGAATTGATCTGCAACGGGTCGATGCGAGCTTCTTCGCATATGCCTCATAACTATCCGGAAATTTGGCAGCCTTATCTTTGCGAATAGGAAGAATTCTAGCTGAACTAGGAGTAGTGGAATATCTTACAGCAACATCAAGTTTTGTGTAGTCTTTACAGGTGAATGCGTCTTCAAATGTTGTTTTGAGAATTTAAGTGGTTTAAATTTATGTCCGTTGTATAAATTTCATTTTATAATCGTGTTATTTTTATGTAATCAGAAAATTAGCAAGTACTGTGGAAAAAATAAAAAAATAAATTAAGCTTTTGTGTAATTTAGCCAATAGGAAAGTGTAGATAAATGAATAGAAAAGAAGTTTTATGTTTATAATATATGATATTGCGAATAATTCGACTTGAAACTGTGCAGGTACACTTCCTCATGAATGTGCTCTTTGGTGAAGATGATGACTATAAGTCTAACATTAAAAGGACTAATTTGTTTCTGTAAGCAATAAGAAGTCTTCACAGAAAATTCAATACAAAGAGCATTTATTAAGTTAGGAAAACAAATAACGACAAAATTCATTCTTTCATTCCTTTTTTAATTATTGTTTTTTTTATTTAAAAAAAATAATTATTTTAAAAAATTGTAACATACAAATATAACAAGTTTTACATAAATAAAGGCAATAACTACAGATTATTATAATAGTTATTTTATTCCAAAACACGTTACGAAGCGGGTTACTTCAATACTAAGTTTTTTAAGCAGGTTTTAGAGTAATTTTTGTATCATTTACTGGGCAGTAGTTGTATTAATACATTGATAAATTTCTTTTATTGATTGACAAAATAATTATCATTACATAAAAAATTTCGTATGTGGCCTATACATCGAATTTGAAAAAGAAGTCTGACAATAGGCCTCATTATTTTTTAATATTTTTTATTTCGATTGAAAATGTTCAGAAATCAAAAGTTTTCATATAATATTCATCGCTCTCGAACATTGTATTAAGTATACTTGCTGTGATTGCAATATATTTATATCTTATTTTAACTTCTTTAATAATAATTTACTATTATGTAAGCCATTGTGCCAAAATGCATAAATGATTCAATAGACTTCTCTGTCGTAGAGACTGAATTTTTCTCCCAGCTTCCATTCCCATTGGTTAACTCTCTCTCCTTACCATCTTTTTGTTAAATGACTACATTGAAAATCTATGCTCCCTGACGGCTATGTAGATGGGAGTAACTTATGTTGTAGAGAATTGTTGTACAAATAACCAGTCTTCTTATTTGAGATAGATACATCATCCATTCATACTTACTGCTTTTAATTCTTGCTATAGCAGATCACACAAATCCATTTTCAAAACAGAATACGATGTTTGGTAGCCCCATTAACTATTATTCATCCTAACTTTTGAATGGTGAAGGTGGTCTTGAGGTTGAAAGGAAATGGAAGCACTTTCCGCCTTACTGAAACTTGAAGGAATCTTCATAGTTGACTGCTTTTGCAGTATTTACCTGTTGTTAAACAATCTCTCGATTGATTTGTCTTGAGGGTAAGAAGAAGTCAAGCAGACAATTAATTTCCTCCTGAATTTCAGCTGGGAACAAAAGCGCCTGAGGATTCTGTTAGGTTTCCAACATGTTGTGGAGCCGAGGATTCCTTCCGCATCGCCCGAGGGCTCGCGATCGGGTTGACCATTTGTGAGTGTCAGCCAGCCATTCACTTCTAACTGCGGTTAATGTCGCTAATTGTCCGCCTTCAAGCTGATTCAGATAAAGGTAGAAGGAATGGAGTTCTACATGGGTGACCGCAATGTGATAATTGGTAGAAATTTTCCATCGTCCGTTGCTAGAGAGAGCATTATTTATCTGTGAAGAGAAACATTTTATTAATAGCTCTACGCAAAATTGTCGCAATCTTTGCGTGAAAACTGTACGTCGATTGCTGCCTATTGGCAGCGGTAGCACTTTCGCCGTCGGTTTCTTGAAGGTTCAGGGATTGCCGTGGCGGTTAAAGAATCTGCGGGAACTGGCGCACCAAAGCACCGTCGATTACACCGAACCAACGATGTACACTTTCTCCTGAAGCCGATAGCTCTTTTATGCAGGTTTAAATCCCCTCCACATCTTTATCCCTCTGTTTGGCCCGTATTGTGTATTATTGTGGAGCAATCTTGGCCTTATCTGATTTCCGTGGGTCAGAAGAGGTGATATCATTTACCAACTTGGGTGGAAAATAATGGGTTAGCATAAACTTCCTGTTATCTCCCCATCGGTGAATCAACGTCGTAGTTATTTTTCTACCTAAAGTATCAGTATAGTTATTATCTTCAGCTCTATGAGCACAAAGCATTAAAAAGAAAATTATGGATCTTCTCTAATGGAGAATGCCTTTCTAAATTGTTTTGTTTCAAGCTCATTAGGTAAACAGTTGCCTCCTCCGCCTTAGTTCCAAGAAATACAGACTGCCACTTGTGTGGAGAATCAATTGATGTGAAGAACATGAATAGAGCAAATTATCCAAATAAATAATAGTAGTGTAAATGTAATATCTTTCGCAATAAAATATAACAATTACGATTGAACCAGAATTTTTATTACATGAAATGACTGGGATTCATGGAACAGATCCATTATTTCCATCTGACAGAATAGGTGGCCAGATTAATACAATTTTCCTTTTTTGATTCTTTTTTCAGTGCATTTTCTTTTAAATCTCGATGATTTAACGACTTTAAACTTCCAAGAAGATAAATGATTCCTGATTCGTTTTTGTAGGAACCCATAAGACAGACAATAGCTATTACCTAAACTGAATTCTATAATAAAAGGTTTAGTTGTAGAACAGTAAACGTATTTTTAAAGCAAAAATTCAGTAAATGTTTGTCTAAATAACTACATAATTTGAACCATTACATGAAAATTAAAAGACATGGATTACGTGAGAAAGATTACTTTGATAGATATTCAGGAAATCAATAAAAACAAATAAAAAAAAGTATAGCCGGAAATATTTATAAGATGGTATAATAAAAATAAATCCAGAGTGTGAAAATTTAATAAAAAAATTGTAATAATTACAATTCGACGTTTTGGAGCTGTTTATAATTGGTCAAAGTAGTCTCTATTTGTGCATAATGCTGATATATCGAGGAAATATTGTTGAAACAGAACAATGCCTTTAAGAGCTGCCTCTCCACTCCTAAAGAAAGAAGTCTTCGAAACATTGTCCTGCTAGAACGTTCTATAAACTCAGAATGCACTGCTACTATCTGGGATGAAGGGGATTGGAAGTTGAACATAAAGGATTCCTTTATTTCTGATCTAGGACTTTCCTCAGTTCACTCACGACCGTCTCAAATTCCATCAACCAAGTCGAGATAAAACGGCATTTACTGTTTCCAGTCCTTGAATTTTTGCTTCACACTGTTACTCAATTTAGCTTTCATGCTACATCGTCCTGAACGTAAAAATATGTAAATACGTAAGAGTTATAAAATAAAGCTAGAAACCAACAATGACTGCTATAGATGTAGAGAAAACTACTCAGTAAATCAATTTTGATAAAATGAAATGAAACTATTTTTATGTTTTACAATAAATGTCACATACCTATAAAAAAAAATATTTCAAAACTGTTTGAAGATTAATAAAGCAGATTAAAGATGGCTTATTATATTCTGAAAATACTTTTAAATAATAAATATATTAATACTATACTATATTATATATTATTATATATTAGTACTGTACTAATATAGTATTAATTTTCTGAAAATGAACTACTCTGTATGATTATAGATTGTGAAATATTTGGCTAAAGATAAAGTTTGGAACAAACTATATAGTGTATCAATGTGCTGATTCATGTTTGAAAAGTTGCGAAAATCGTATATTGTCGACAGTTTGTCTATCTTTCTTCCCATAGACATAGCACAATTTGACTAGTTTGAATAAATGATCTAACTATACAAATTTTTCGACAAACCAAACGTTTCATAGATATTACTAATACCATATACAGTACCAGTTAAGAAATGCTTTCTTTCTTACCATACATGGTAAAGTGTTTGAATCCCCTTCAACTAGTAAATGTATAACAGCGCAATGCTAACGGACTGTTAAGACAGTATTAAGGTTTTCTGTAAAATTGCTTAATTTCCATTAATTTTCATTATTCTTTCAACAGCGTATAAGGATGAAATAGTGATGTTGTCTTAATCTTTTAATTTACTCATTAATATTAAACTTTTTATTTCTGTTTATTTTGTATTACATTATTCACTTGTTTTGTGTTTTATATTTGGCACAGATAGTTCTACAATCGAGTTCTTAAAATAATGATTACAATATGCTGTTTGTTTTCTATTTGCTTTTTTTCAAGATTCTTCGGTACTCGAGTTTCCAGAATTTTAATTTACTTGTTACTAGTTTAGTCTAATTTGAAGTTGTCTAGAAATACGTTGATTCTAATCAAGCTCTAATTTTCTCTAACTTCGGTGTGGGTGTGTACTGAAATTGATCTCCATTGGTAAACTGCATATAGAATAGATATCCGTTCCATTTACGCAGACTTTTGGGAAAACTGTTCAATGATTGTGGACTTTCGCGTTTCAGTTCATTACTATTTATAAATTTTCTCGATATCGAGCTAATTAATTATTATCTCGAATTTGACTTTTGACATTAGAGTTAAATTTGTTCAGAATTTGACATTTGAGAAGTCTTGGAAAGGTTGCTGCAACATCTCTACCTGTTATTGCAATTTTTCTTTTTCATGTTAGATTACTTATTAGTTATAATCACACGTTCAATACTTAAAGAAACAATTTTATGCTGCTATTACCCTTACCAAAAAAACTTATTTACTGATAATAATGACAAAGACGTTTCTACAAAATAATAAAAGCATTAATCCCTTGGACAATTTTTAACATTGGATCACAACACAATTTAACTTTTTATGAATAGATCAAATACACAGAAGCTCTGTTATAACGCGATCTTTCGGATTCAAGATCTCGAAGATCGCGATGTAGTCGAACTTTTATTACTTCGCGACGTCAAATGTCGTATATCGCACCCTATTATCGCCCATACGATTTTAAATGGTCATTTCGCGATTATATACATCATTCAGAGCTATGTGAAAGATAAATATAAATACATAAATCATTACCTTTTCAACACTTTGATGGGTTATATTAGCCAAAATCGATTTGGCGCCGCCATCTTGGCATCTTGTACATACGACGAGTCACGTGGATCGACACTAGGTATTCATACGCCTATTAGATTACATGAACCTCTTTACTGGTTGTCATTGGCAGAAAAATAGATCTCGATATTCATTTTGGTTA
Organism: Thereuonema tuberculata; assembly: GCA_023159025.1. Taxonomy (NCBI): domain Eukaryota; kingdom Metazoa; phylum Arthropoda; class Chilopoda; order Scutigeromorpha; family Scutigeridae; genus Thereuonema; species Thereuonema tuberculata. The sequence continues at coordinate 31,633,109 of JAFIDM010005346.1, read as the reverse complement.
AACGAAAAAGTCCGCGATTCTTGGTATTTTTTAAAAAAATATATTGTATTTGACGCATTTTCGTGACATTAGGGTGGGTATAGAGTCTCAATTACTGTAAATAAGTATTAATTGTAAGCAGCAAATCGCGAGCAGTTATATGCGAAAAAACGGTTAATTTTGCAATTTTGCAATTATACACCTTTTCTAAAATAGAAGGGATCCAAGACCAAATCGAGTTATATCCGAATTCGCGATATAAACAACCACATTATAACCGAGCTTCAGTATACTTTACCATGTATAAATAGCTATGCATTGCTGTTTTGTTTTTCAGGTCTTTAATTTAGATCTGTTACCTAACATCTAGCCTTTTTCGTAAGCTATTTTTTTATTAATTCAATCAAAATATATTTCGAATTTTTTTTTTGGCTGTTTTTCCTAGTATTTATTTGCTTCTTTGATTGCTTCTAAGAGTGAATGCAGTTTTAAATTTGCCTTTGAAAATATATTGATTATAATGCAGGAGCGAAACTTTTCAAACTCATTCAAAAAGTTTCCCGTTCCTGTTGATTCAGCGAATTTTTAGAATTAAAAGATTTCTGCTCTTTGCCTTTTTCTGTACACTTTTCTTTTTTGAACTAAAGCCCACAGCTTTCTCTTTCATTCAGAAACAAGCTTAATGAAAAGATTCGAAGCTTATTCAATTAGAAAAGCTTACATAATCAGAGATCCGTTTGTTTATTTTTAATGAAATTTGCTAAATCCCCGCAGAGTAAAGAACTTGAGGAATCTTTTTGGAAAAAGTCAAAGTTAAAACACCACAATGCTGAGATTAATTTTTGACTACAACAAATAATGCTTTCAAATTAGCTTCAAAAATTAACCGATTTTCTTAAAAACTACTTTCAATCTTATTTATTTACGATAGAATCTTGCAAGATGTGGAAATTTAAAAGTCTACGAGAAGATCTCCTTTACTGTTTCATATACTTTCACTATTGCTACATCAGTGTGATTATTGAAGAGTCTTAATAATAGCAAAGCAATAGAATTGAAATAGAATAAATTCAGTTTAGTGAATAGATTTTTGTTTGTTTTATTTGATCGGCATGTAATACTTAAAAGAAAACTTCTATTCAACATTCTTTATCTTGCCATTTCATTTCTAAAAGATCGCAACTGTTATTAGTTTAAATCAACTGTGCTTCTAATATAAATTTTATAATTTGCTGCTTGATATCAGTTGCTTGTTTATTCTCTACTAAAATGACTTGTTTTCCTCCATATTTCTTGTTTGTCTTCTTTAATACTTTGTTCTTACTTACCATGTTTTACTTTATTTAACAGCTAATGTCTTTCTCATTCAGGTTTCTTGCTATCTTACATTTCTAACGATTATTTTTTAGAATGTAGCAGTTGTACTTCTTACAGCATTACAAAATCCATTATAATAATTGACTAAGTTACAAAATAATGAATTTAGAAAAAAAGATAACAGAATTTGAATGTCAAAACACAGAAGTGCGAGGAAAATGAACGATCACGGAAAGCCCTCATTTAACGCGTTTGTGGTTTTGTTTTGGAGAGAGGGCCTCATACTTTCGAGGATCTTGGTTGCTTGCTCTCCTTTCGCTTGCAAAATATAGCAGAAACAGGGTAATGTAGTATGCAGTGCTTTTGGGCGTAGAGCACTTTGCCTGTTTTAGAGAGCTATCCATTTCCAGAGGCAGAATTACTTCTCGGGCTGGTTGGGGTTCGCCCTAAATGCGTGTTTCTGTATCTTGCCGGGTTGACCCTTTTGCCACCCGAGAGCTAATCGCCTTCGTCACGCTAATTTTAGGCAGACCCTCCCCTTGGGGAGGTCCGCGTGCGGGACAAGTCACGTGTACGAGTTCACGCATTAATCATAGCGATATCTGAAGCCTCCGAATGGGCTTCTTCTAGACATACATTTGTCAAACTTAAAGAAGACATGTCTCTGAGAATTGCAAATGTATTTTTCATGGGGTATTAAAGAAGATTGCAATGGAAGCGAGAGCAACACACAGTCGTCTTGCAGATGTCCGTATATCGTTTGGCGGGCGTGGCGGAGGGTTTTTTTTTTTTAATTTCCTCTCTCTGATAGTTCTTTTTACGAGTGGTGGGTCGCCGGAAATAACTTACGATTCAGTCTTCATGAGAATAAAGTGAAATGGTGAAAATTTACATAATTGTAAATAAGAATCTAGGCAATCCGCGCTTTTCTAAACTGTATAATAAATGAAAAAGAAGCAGTAGAACCAAGAAAAGAATAAATGAAAATGAAACAAACGAGAGAAGAAAAAGTTTTAAACACATAAAAATAAAAAACTGCTTTAATACGTGAAAAAAAAATATGTCAATTAATACTGAAGTAAAAGTGTGAAATAAAATAATTAATTGAAAAAAAACACACACAAAACAATTTACATACGCTTTCTTGCGGTTTATACAAACATAATTTCATCTCATCGTTACAATGAGCTCAACTAACTTAATAAATAAAATAAAAATTTAATTAATTTAAATAACTTTTATTTAAGATTTCTATTCGTTAGTGTAAATTTTCATTAACATTAATTATATTTATTCACTATTTGCATAACATTACAATATATTCAATGTTTAAAATTTAGTACGCTGCTTGGTTATCTACTATTTCATTTTACTTCATATTAATTTATTTGTGTAATTTCAACCTTTGTTAACAAATGCATTCAATACATTTTTCAGTCTAACTTATTACAACCGAAATTTGAATTACTGTTTACACATGTTGAATTTTAAATAATAACAATAATAGCATGGTTTCGAAAAGATAAGCTTGAAATTCTGTTATAAATTAGTTGAAGTCTAATTTGTTTAAATATAAAGACATATATTATAAAAAATTTAATTTTAGATTGCAGTAGCAATTCCACCTTGAAACATCAAAGTAAGCTTTAAATGTTCGAAACCCGATTCTGCAGCACTTTTGTTCCAATGAATTGCATAATTATTGTTTTCCTTTTGGAAATCGAATTTATATTTGGAAATATAAAAGCAGCTTCTCAGAAAGTAATACAGTGTACTTTAAAGTGGTAGACTAAGGTAATTCTTAGATGCAGGTTTTATGTCTAATTCGTTTTCCATAAATAAAAACAAAAATTATTTAATTTTATAAAACTAAATTCATTTTTAGTAACATGTTATATTTTTTTTTAAAAAAACAATATTTTCTCCAAATATAATCTCTAAAAGAAAAGAAAAAGTATCAGTTAATTTCTTTAAAAAAACGAATAATATTTAAATTTCTAATATTTTTTTTTTCTTTAAGACAAATTTAGAAAAAAACTAAGTTTTAAGGAAAGTAACGAGAATAAGTTTTTCTACTTCCTAAGGAACTAGATATTTCCCTTTCAGATCATGTCATTTTTATCATTTTAACGTTGATAGTTGTTGCCTAATGATTTATAATAACGTATTTGAATTTTTTTGCAAAACTTTGATTTTAGTTTCCTTTAAAAATTCGATTTCTTCCTTCCTTTTTTCCTCATATTTTAATTTTCTTTGAAATAAAAAAAAAAAAAATCAATAATTAATTTTAAAGAGTAGAAAAAATGCTGAGGAGTGGGTGTAGAAATTTTTTGTTTCAATGCCAATTAATTATGCAGACATGAAAGGCTTCACTTGCTCATCCCACGATAATGAAACAGAAGAAGAGCAGAGGATAGAGGACGGAAAGAGCAAAAAAAGAACCGTGGTTATAGAATCAAATTAAAAATTAGCTCACCTAAAATTCAACAGGCAACCGGCTTTAATTACCAATAGAGAAGAAAGAATGCTTGAACCATTTTATCAGGCTATTTTTTGTTAAGAAGGCAATTATAACTGCCTTAAATCTCCAAATAAAAAAAAAAAAGGAATTTCGAAAAAAGAAATTAAAGAACTTTACCGATCAATGTTTTTTGCTTTATAAATTATTTATTGGGGAAGGATGATTGAATATTGTATTTTGCAAGGACAAGATATTCCTTTTTATTTTACTCATAACTTTTTTTCATTAACATTATTCTTTTAAATAGCCTAAGTTATCATTTACTAATATCTTGATTTTATGTTTTGTAGATTTGGATAAGTATATATGTTTACATATCCAAAAACTTAAAATTGTCTAATATTAGAAACTTCATGCTGGCAGTAAGAGAAACTATCTTTCGTTCTTGGGATTTTGCAGAAATACAAAAATTTCAGAAAAAGTTCAATAAACATAGTATAACAATATTGTCCTTTTATTTTCTCTTTTCTGACTTTTATTTCTTTTTATATTTTTACATCGGTGACCAATGAGAAAATATAGTGAATCGTCGTTGTATAAATCTATTAAGATACAGAACTAAGATTTTAAGGTAAAATAAAACACTAAAATAATAAAAAAATATTATTGAAATATAATTTAATTTACTGTTACTTACATATTAGATGTTTAGGATTTAATGATTAAGCATTGATAATGATTGCAAATATTGCGCCAATCGTTCTCCCCTTATCTTGAATAACAGCATCGAAACACGATCTGTATCAAAGTGAGAACATGATGTTTAACAACCACTGATTTAACTTTTTCACAAATATAAAAGACACGATTGTAGAGATTATTTAAAATTTGTCGAGGCTTAGGAATAAAATTTAATTAAATAATCGAAATTTTTATTAAAATTCTTGAAGCTCTCAGTCTCTTAGTTCTCCAATTATGACTTAGAGATGTCTGAAGACAATTAAACTTTCAGTGCATTTTTAATTTTGCGATTAATTTTCTTTATTGCTACTAATGACGAACACAATCCTTCCTTTATGGATCTCTGAAAATATATGCATTTACAATTTACGTGCTTCTACAACTTTAATGCTTGTATAGTTTTCCGAAAGTAATTATTCGAAAATTGAATAATGAAGAGCTTTAAATGAAAGAAAAATGTATTGAAAAAGGCTTGTTTTCATATCATAGCGCTTGTAAGGTTAAAGGAGAAAGACAAATTGGCTATGGTTGCAGCTATTATGAAGGTTGAAAAAGCTGTAGGTAATTCAGTGTTACCTGTCAGAAGGATGTACTTACTTCACATTTGAGACAAAGAATTGTATTATCATCATTACGTTTTCTTGTTGTGATTGATTGTTAACCTGGAAAGAAGGTAAATGGACCGGAAAACGATTGAACAGCTGCTTCAACTGATGAGGTGACATTGTGGGCAAATTCAGCAGATAAATGGAGGAAATTTGTAGAGATATGGATTGAGATAAATGATAAGAAAAATGTTAAATCATGAAATGCCCTTTGTAAAGAGATTGATGTTTATGCCATATTTTTATCGATACTGAGATAAAGATACTGAGAAGTGAATAACACTGTAATGCATAATTTAATGTGAATAACACTGCTGTGAACTTATTTGGGAGATGGTGATGCTCTAAATTTACCAACTTTATTAGCTATGTAATGATATTTATTTACTGTCACAACTGCACTTTAATAAACTTTTATTTTACTGATACTGGGTCGCTGTAGTGCCAGTTTTACCAAATTCTTTAGAGCTAACAATCACTGCAGCTGCCTGCCTTTTCAATTTTTAAGTTTTGTAAGATAATGCTAATGAGATATTTATGGTTACATATATGTAAACACAACAAATTTTGATTTATTTTAACTTTCTTTTTATCCGTTTTTGTCCGAAATATATCAAATTCAGTAAGGATCTATCTAAATATGTCACTATGATGTTAGCTTCTTTGACAATCACACATGGACGACACATTTTTTTTTTCCTAACACTTTTTTTCTCCAGAAGAATATTAGAGGCCGATACAAAAACTTGACCAAAACTGATATTGGAATTTACATTTCGTTGATAAACTAATACATCTCCTAAAAACATGGTTAGCTGAAACTTCCATATGAGTTATCAATATGAATTCTGTCCGCTAACTACATAACTCAGCATGCATATTTTTGAAATTGAAATTGTGTCGAACTTAATTGTATTTCTTAGGTACGAAAGATGAAAAGTCATCTGGTTGCCGGAAACCATTAACCATCTATTACATTGAATCTATTCCGATTTCAATTGTTATTTTCCGTGAGATTGTCTATCAATAGCTGTTATCTACCTGAGGAATGTCTTGGATCTGATTTCAAACAGTTATTCACTAGAGTTAACGGAGATACAGAGGAAAAAGATCTATTAAACTTATGTTCCACCAACTAGAAAAAAAGTATAATGCCAAGAGTTCCAAAAACAAAATCTGAGTTAAATCAATTGTAACTATTTAATTGTAATATGCATTAATTTATAAATTACATCAATGCAAAGATAATGATGACATAATAATGCACAGAAGCTCGGTTATAACGTGGTTGTTTATATCGCGGATTCGGATATAATGCGATTTGGTCTTGGACCCCGTCTATTTTCGAAAAGATGTATAATTGTAAAATTGCAAAATTTATCGTTTTTTCGCCTAAAATCAAATCAAAGGTGTAAATTAATATGCTTGTTTCCTTATTATTTACAGTAATTGAGACTCTATACCCACCCTAATGTCACGCAAATGCGTCAATTACAATATATTTTTTTTAAAATCCCAGAATTGCGGACTTTTTCGTTTAACCAAAATGAATATCGAGATCTATTTTTCTGCCAATGACAACCAGTAAAGAGGCCCATGTAATCTAATAGGCATATGAATACCTAGTTTCGATCCACATGACTCGTCGTTTGTACAAGATGCCAAGATGGCGGCGCCCAATCGATTTTGGCTAATATAACCCATCAAAGTGTTGAAAAGGTAATGATTTATGTATGTATAAATATAAAATTCTCCCACATAGCTCTGAATGATGTAGGTAATCGCGAAATGACCATTTTAAATCGATTTGGAATCGTGTGGGCGATAATAGGGTGCGATATACGACATTTGACGTCGCGAAGTAATTAAAGTTCGGCTATATCGCGATCTTCGAGATCTTGAATCCGAAAGATCGCGTTATAACCGAGCTTCTGTGTATTTGATCTATTCATAAAAAGTTAAATTGTGTTGTGATCAATGTCAAAAATTGTCCAAGGGATTAATGCTTTTATTATTTACCTCAACAGTACCTCAACTGATGAAATGTGCCAGTTTTTGCCAGTGGGTGGTTTATCTTCAGCTTCCGATTCTGTTTACTTTACAAATCTAAATACAGATCGTTGTTGAGAAACCCTAGTGAAATGAAGGCCAGAATTATTTCCCGGAGTGTTAGGTCAGACTATGGTTGGCCTTGTTGATTCTTCCATCACGTTGGTTTAGTAATGCCAGGACGTTCCGCAGCCCCTAGGGCCAGATAGGTTTGTTGTGGGAACTTAGATTTGTAGATTTATATTATTTCAGTAACTCTAAAAAAACAAAAAAAACAAGCTATGCTTGAAATTAGTCTTTCTGTTGAGCTGTTCGAAAGGAATTCATTTTTTGAATTTGTATATAAAAGCAAAATTTAGGTGTTGTTAGCATACTGATGCAGTAATTGCAGATTGCAATATAAGAAATTGCTGACAAACTTTTGATCAGAATAAAATTTACATTTGTAGTTTAAGAAATATAATTCAAAACACCTACTTATTATCAATTTTACTGGAAGTTATAATTGTAAAAAAAAAATTAAACAATCTTCGTTTTGCTTCATTGAGAACTCGTTGGCTTATGAAATTGCTAACATAGTCTTGTATAAAGCTGTTATGTCTCTGTTCGACAAAGCTTAATAAATAAGAACGACCAAAGCATCATCTCGTCTTGATTGAAATGTCACCAAACCCTAAGTGAAGCTTCACGCACTTGCTTTCCCAATCATCCAGAGCCAAATAGAACCACAGACATATTCCTCTGACCTTAATTGCCAAATTCAAGAGGAAATTCCTTTCAAACAAAACAAACTCACGAGTTTAGGATTAAAGTCTATCACGATAAGAATATGTTTGAGGATCTACAAAAACAAATAAAGGAGTAAAAATGGTCACATTTAGTGAAGTTTCCATCTGTTTAAGGTCCCTCTCGTTGGACATTGGAGCTACCCTATTAGCGTTCTGCAATTGCGCGCGAATCTTGCTTGAAAGAAAAGAATTACACGAAAAGACAATTATTTGCATAATGAGAAGAAGGCTTCCTGTGCAGTTGAAATAGTAATTATCATTTTGATTTCCTTAATCCATTATTTAAACTGAAAACGATGGAATTGGCTTTTCTGAAGAAAATAAAAAAAGGAATAATTCTTTTTACTTAATGCCTGCCTCGCGGATTTCCTAATGAATAAATGATATCTTTATTTATAGTTACTAGAAAGCAGGAAAAAATGTTTATTTGTCATTTTCTTAAATATATGATTCTAAGCTGCACCTGGCAAAGAGCCAAAAGTGAGAAGGAAAAATAAATTGAATTAAAGTGGAAGAATTTAATTTGTTTTTATTTTTAGTATTTTAGGTAAAAACAGTAGGAAAACTTAATTTCGCCTTGAATTCTGAGATATTAATAAAGTGGGAATAATTTCTTCTTTGTAATGTCTATTGACAAATAAGAAATACAAACAAATGATAATATTAAATAACAAATGTTATTTCAAAGACATGTTGATTATTTGAATTATTTTATTTAAAATAATGTCAATATCAATTAGAAAATATTAAGTTTTATTCTTTTAATTTTCTTAATCTTCCATTACAAATACAAAAGAAATCAACTCTAGGTCGCTAGAAATTGGCTTACATTTTAAAATTCTATGTTAATTCATTTTAGGCAAAAATTTATTATAAAAAACAGCTGTATAAAAGTTTTCTCCTTAATGGGAAATACTAGAATTTCTAAACTTACTATAAATGAATTTTTCAGGCAATTTGGAAACCTTAAAAATGATTTAGCAGAAATCTATTCTTTTGGACGACATTCTTTCTTGATGTTGCAGGCTATCCGCACTGTTAAAGTTAAAAATTCAATCCAGCAAACTATATTGAGTTTAAATCAAAATATTCTTACAAATCGATCTTCTAGAACGATTACCAGAACCAGTCAAAGTTGGAAGAACTAATGAAGAAAATGCCAGTTGATAGGAGTTAAGTATTTTCAACCATAATATTCAAATTAAATCATAGAAATACATGTTCTGCATAAGAAACTTTTACAATTGGAAAAATAAGGAAATCCTACCAAAACTTATTTAATTATCGATGTAGCAAAGATTCAGATAGTATATTTGAACGATATTTGAACTTAAAGTAGTAACAGTCTCCAATAAAAATAAAAAAGAAAGAAAGAAAGAAAGAAAGGAATTCAATGGTAGTTAAACTTTCGAGCCTAGATTCCGGAAAAGAGTAAAGGAAAATTTCATAATTTTTTTTATGTAGAGATTATAATTATTTCTTATTTTATAATCTTCTTCACATATAAAAGGGAAATTTGTGGATATATACGTATATGTTTGTGTATCTTTGTTCGAAATTTTTAGCATACTTCCCAACATGCTACAAACTTGAAATTTGACATGTGAGTATGTTCGTTACTGTAAATAATATAAAAAGTATAAAGATAATCTTTTTCATTTTTATTTCTTTTTTTTTGGGTTGGGTAGGGTGAGGATGACCACGAACTGTGTGTGACGGAAGGCAAGACACTGTGGTGCCAACCCGCATTACACCTAAGTTAAGCGGGAAAGTTTCAAATAATATAGGTGTGGAAAAGCCTACGAAGGATTGGGAAGTCTTATATCCTCCGATCTTGATATTAATTTGCTGAAAAAATAAAGCGTTTTTTTTTCACGTAACATGTGCAGCGGTTCCGGAGCGAAGCGACGGTACCAGACTAGTTTTTAATAAGCATAATTTTCTTAATCATAATGCAATGTTTTTAAAAATTCAACTTTAAATGTTGTACCTAAATACGACTTATCTCCACAATGTGTCAGAAAACTATTTTTTTTTTTTGCTGTAGTGAAGTCATCATTAGTCTTTCAATTATAAGTATTCCTTTCTGATTTACAGTTAATTTTACTTAAATAGTATCCCATGTCCTTCTTTCGCAGAACAGTAAATTTTGTTTTCCACTAGTCATAGGACAGGAAATATAATTTCCAATTTAATTATGTGATCAAAACAAAGAAAGTAAACTAAAATTAATGTTCTTCATAAAGTACAATTGAATTTTTATTTGCTGGACACACAATTCAGCAGCTTCTTGATTAAGACAATGAATTGGCACTATTTTCTTTCTGGCATTAAATAAGGTTTGCACGTTTTTTTTGAAGTTCTTAACTTTGCAGTAATATTGTATGATACTGTTTCCAAAAGTCTTTATAGTGAGATGCAATATCATTAAAACTGGAAAAAAAAAAACATGAATAATTTTTAAGAAAAACCATTTCGATGTGAAGGACTTTTAATTTTTTTTTATTTTCATGAAAATATTATTGATGTTTTGCATTTTAATCACGTATGTTGGCTAGGATATTTCTTTCTTTTTTTCCGTGTGCTTCTTATTCTTTCAACGAATTTCTGTCGATATAGTAGCTTGTTCCTGGCACAGCTTAGCTTATATTTCTCATTTTTTTTTTATTAACTTCTATCATGTCTTAGTTTCTCAGAAGTGAACAAATACTTATGCTTTGAAGCGCCAAACTGAGTAAATACATTATTTCAGTCTTCTGATCGAAAGCGTATTTGTAGAACTACAATACAATAGTTATTATAGTTGAGAATAAAATTGAATAGTTAGACTGATATATTGTTAACAAGAGTAGATATAATTGTCAGATTACGATAGGAACAAAATATCGTGTACATGTTATACAGTTAATCTAAAACAAGAAAAATTATATATAGCATTAAAAAAAATACTTAATATTCAAAAACGTATATTGAAGAAGGTAATTTCTGTTCACAGAAAATGAAATTGGTTAAAGTAAGAGAAAAAGTTTCATTCTTTCTTAGAAACAAAAATATCTTTTTTAATTAGCATATTCTTTTATGGGAAAAAAAGGGTGATTCACAATGAATATTAGCAGTCGGGAAAGTTTTTCCAATTGCTACTAATTAATAAAAACATTGTTTTTCTAGAATAAGTTAATTGAAATTTCCTCAATTTCAATTCATTGAACTTTTACGTTAAAAATTTTTAAAGTAAAATTCAATGAAATCAAATTTAATAAATGAAATGTACTTACTTACTACTTCATTATTTCATTATTTTTTCATATTATATTTGAAAGAAATGTATTTTTTGAGAAATAGTTTAAGTTTCTTGTATTTTGAGGATCATATATTTATAATGTATCCTGAATATACATTTATTTCTTCTAATTCATTTGAATTTAAGATGTCTGATTTCCACCTTTTTTTAATAATTTTACTTTCATTTTTAACTTCTACTTTATACGACCAAGGAAGTTTTATGGTTTGGAATACTGTGTTACTTCGGCTTTAGAACTGAGAAGTAGGAGGGCGTATTTTATTGAACCCCAGGGAGGTCCTCAGTCGGCAGTAAAGTTTTAGAAGTGCCGCCATGTCCACTTCCCACTCTTGCCAATCGTATTAAACAGCAAACGTGGCCCTGTCAAGAACACCTATTGCTTTTTGATGACAATGCATAAAACAAATCTGATAAATAAATACTACTTTCAATTGTTCTTTGATTAATCTGTTTTTGATGAAATACCAATAGCATAGCAGATTCAGCATTTCAAATTCATCTAACTCACATTTTGAATGGAAAATAGTCTTGATTCTGTTAGATTAATTGCACTGCAGTACCGATGTGCTTTTGATATTTAAAATAAATTGAAGGCATTGAATTTCTGAAACTCTTAATGCATTTAATATTGTTATTAAAAATAAAAGCAAGGAAATTTTAAAATGTAATTCCGAAGCTTTATCTTTATGCCTTTTTAAAAGATATGAAAGAGATAACCCCCATCAGTGTATTGAAAACTTTAACTATTTTCATCCCCTTTAACATCATCATCGTTATGAACATCAAGAGTATAATATAATCTTTTAGTATGAAGTTTATATATTCACTTAATGTTCAACCATTATCTGCAAGTCCCAGCCCCACTAAGGTCATTGAAGCACATGAAATATCTTAATCACCAGAGATGGAATTAAAATGAAAAAAAAACAAGCACTTATAAGACGTGCGAAGGAAAACACCACTATTTTGTTTAGTTGTACGGAAAAGAAACGTTGAAGGGAAAAAGAGAAAAGGTAAAGATACTAAACCAACAAGTCTCACGATTGCTCTTCGAGAAAGTACTTTCTATATTAACTTTTATTTATACAGAAGTTGTATCAAACTCTGTGCAAATTTTAATGGGAGATAAGGAGCATAACTGCAAGTAGTTTTTGTCTATGAATGCTTGTCAGCTGACGGTAAGCTTCGGTGCTAGAGGGCGCTCTCTATCTGCAATCAGCTAGAGAAAACATACAGAGCACCAAAAGAAACTTAAATGAATGGAAAAAGTGTGAGCAACAGGTTTACTGAAAGAAGGTGCTAAAAGTTGCGGCCATCAACAGCAATGCATTCATGGCAATGTCGAATCATTGTTTATCATACATTTGAATTATTTCCGGCAAATCGCGAGAAGCTGCAGCGACTCTTGCGACAAGGTGTTAATGTGATGGGAGTCTCGTTCACGAGATTTCTCGTGTGTCCCCAGAGGAAGAAATCGATGCATGTTAAATCCGGCGATCTTGTTGGCCAGGCAGTAGCGCACTCTAGCACTCTAGCTACTAACTCCAATTCAAATTTGTATAGAGAGTTACTTACACACACCCTGTATGTAAGTTGGTATACTGAAATTGATAATTTTGTTTTTTTTCGTTTTTTATTCTGTTAGAGAATTCAAATGAACATTTCTGGTATAAAATTCCATGGATTGTTGTTGGTAGGGCAGTTGGATATTTTGAGAATTTGGCATTTTCTACGTTTGTCAAGTTTTAGAAGTGTTTATTTCTGTGGAAGTTTCTCAGTCTTATGTATTATACCATGCTACAAGTATATAATCGACTTAGAATACTTTTCAATGTGTAATAATAGAAGATTTAAACTGACGACAGCTCATTTAAAAATACAAAAACAAACCAAGCCTAAAAAATTGGTAGTTTAGACATTACATAGTATTGATTCTATCGTTACAATGTGTTGGTTTTTCTTATAATAGAAATGAATCATAACTTTAGAACAATGCTTATTAGATGTATACATACATTAATGGGTGGAAAAGACGAGAAATTCGAACGACATTTCATATTAAAGATTTTTCTAAAGGTTACAGCACCAAATTAATCTTGATCATGATTGGTTTCCCGATATTTGTGGAAAGTGCTGTTCTGAAGTGCTCGAATTCATTAAATTACTGTTAAGAAAATTAAAATTGTTTTTATTTTTTAACTGATGATTTACTGCAGAAGACACTATTTATCGCCCTGACACTACTATGGATGAATTTTACTCACACTGTAAATTTATCATACATCATTAAATTTCCTTCAACCCCTTCCATAATTTCTGTTGCTATGGAAACGAATTTTTATTATTTTGCTAGAAATTCCAGAGGATGAAAGGATCAACAAAACTTTCAGATGATATCGTAGACTTCGTAGTAGAGACAGGAACGATCGATTTGGGACAATCCAGAGACAATGACAGAATACTAAGAACTTAGATTTACAATTGCTGTGACTGGATTCAGAAAATAGTGATTCATACATCATTGCTTCGGTAACTGAATTCTGTTGGAATAAAGATAATAACATATTTGCTTGTTTATGTTTTAGAAAAGTAAATGTGTAGAGCACTTTTCGGAGATTTACCTGTACTTCAGAAACTTATTGTACTTCAAAAAAAGTTTTGGGGATATTTCAATCAAGCTGTGATGTATTAACAAGTAATAAGTATGATATCCATAGCATAGAAGCGTAGATGAATCAAACTTGTATTCTTTTTTGTTTGAAGAGCTTAATGTTTCAGAACGAATTTGTGACTAAGATGCCGTGAACATTTATGTTAACATATGCAGATCTTTACAATAGAAATTAATAGCTTTTTGTCAACTTCAAGATAGAAGTTGACAAAGATGGAAGTTGACAAGATGAAAGACTAGTATATATTGACTGTTTCGGTTATTAATTAGAAAAGAAATTCTAAATTGGTCCTTTTCGTTAACAGCCGAGACAGTGACTGCCTGAATTCACATGAATATATTGATTCCATCCAAACAACAGTTACGATGTCACTTAATGTTACAAGTGATATATCGCTTATAGATATAAAATTGATCTTATCTTTCAAAGATATCTCCTCAAACAAATAATGATTTGTGAAACTATGAATTTATTTAAAAATACTGAGTGAAAGTTATCATTTCGTATTCCTTGTTGATAAACTGCTGACAACAATAGAGAATTTGAATTTAAATGGAAACAGAAAAAATAAACAAACGAGAGAAAAAATTTAAACTTATGTAAGAGATCTCGACGCTATGGGATCGTCAAGTACGATTCAGATTAAAAGGCTTATCTGTCTCCTCAAACATATTTTTCCCAACACGTTGTAAATAGGGAAAATGGTGCGAATGAATACAGCGTTTGTAAATCGCCAAAGAAAATCTATTAGACTTGCCGACATGAGTTTTTAAGTTCATAACCCATGAAATACTGAAAGGGAAAAGGGTTACTTACCGTGTTAGAGAACTTCTATGTGAATCTATTAGATGCAGTTAGTAAATAATTTAGTCATCATGATCAAACGCAGTTTATTAGTGAATTCATCGCAGTTATATTCGGCATACCAAGTGTTCAATGCCGTATCGAATATTCTGCAGTTACATGCAACGCAGATGTTGTTCAACACACATTGAAGATAAGATACTGTAAATTAATGTTGAATCTGTGTGGTAAGAAATAAATGGAGGATCAAACACACAATATCTAATAAATATATAAATAAATCATTCTACATTACATGTTTCGAGGTCTTTAACCTCATCTTTAAAGCAAAGGAACATTCTTGGCTTTTTATTATTTGTACGTTAGGATTTGTATCCTTTAATAAGCCTTTTTGATTTCTGTTTTTTTCGTTTACATCTGAAGATGAGGTTAAAGACCTCGAAACATTGAATGATTTATTTGCATATTATTTACTTGAAATTGTGTGTTTGATCCTCCATTTAAGGTACTGTAAATATTTGTTATAAGTTCCAGTTAATTACAGGTATTCAAAGAAGAAGAAATTTGCTTGCACAAGTAATGATAGGTGTTTTAACCTTCGTGGAAAAGATGTTTATAAGAAAAAGACTTGACGAACTGTTCGATTTCAAATAGAACATTCAGAATTCAGTTAATGTTAAGCAGTCTTAAATAAATAACTGAAACTTTAGTTCTATGATTACTGTTTCTAAATTTCATCCAGCCATTAGAGTTTATTCTTCTATTCGTATACAAACTTTTATTCTCATTTTTCACTGCACATATTATTAAATGCACCGTAGTCTCAAGTCATTGAAGCAATTGGTATGACTATTTATTTCACTAGTTTTATGTTGATATTAAAATATATTTTTAAATTAAATTTCGAATACCGCTTCGTTCCCAAATATCAACAGTGTTCGGTATAGACCCTGCTCATACTACTTCAATAAATGAAAATATTTAAAAATGGAAGAAATAAAATATATTAAGCCACCGCAGAAGTATCGTACGCGAATTTTCAATCTAAATGACAGAAATTACTGGTAGATAATTACTATTAAAAATCTTTGCAACACTATTTTGTTGAATCTTTTGTTGTGATATATTTCTCGATCTTAAATAAAAATAGCTGAATATCCAAAATTATTTCTTCCTAGCAACCTCGGATATAATTATATAAATATAATATTTTAATACAATGCTTATGTAATAAACTTTTTAGAAATAAAATAGCTTTAAATTATATAATAAAAACAGAAAATGTTTAGAAAATTTAAAATTCAATGTATTTTTCTATTTAATTTGCTACGATATAATTATTTCGTATCATAACTACCATTTGAATACTTTCTTACATTTTGTTTCTCTCTCAGTTTTAAGTCATTTGATTTATATTTCAAATATTACTATATGTATGTTTTTGCTATAGTAATTTATATGTTATCGTTAAATTGAATGAAATCCAGACTTCCTCTCTTCATTCTTACTGCTTCAGACATGAACTCTTTGTAAATCAGTGGATTCCAATTGAACTGTTTCTTGTTTTCTGGTTCTCGTGGCTGCAATCGTTTTGGCTTTCTTAGACGACTTGAATGTCCTAAATTTTCTGGTCGGCAATTCGTGGAGACAACAGCCGACAGGCATCTTGGAGAAGCGATGAGCCCGAGGCTGCTGCGCGATCTGCTTTGGATAGCTTTCTCCTTTTTCGTTGGGAATCGCCTCGTCCTCCAGTCCCTGGATTGCTCATAAAAGCAGAATAAGGTAATTAAGGTAGATTTCTGAAACTCCGGAAACAATAAAGTGGGCGCGGAATAAGGGACTTGTGCACCATATGGAAACTTGTTTCATTATCCGATGGGGTGGGATTGTCCTGCCGGACCTGAAGCAAAGTCGGTTGGTGCTCTCGAGGGAGAGATTCTGACCAGCATGCGATTACTTCGGACCCTTCTTTCCCTCTTAGGATTGTCTTCTGACTGAAATTCAAAGCAGTTTACAGCGCAGCCAAAGAGAGGATTTTGGAGAAGACTCAATTTCCAACTGTTCAATAAAAGATTTAGGGCATTTTAATAGCAAACTTTCTTTCTAAAACACTTAATTTTTTTTCTAAACTAGCACTCTTTCACCAATGTATTTTAATTCATTAAACCTAATTCCTAAAAAAATAAATTACAATTTTTTCCCTCATCTAAATAATTAAATCTCATAGAGCAAAAACTACATCTCGTAGATCATTATTGGATTGTAGTTCTTAGTGAAATTTTTGTAAGTATGTTTTCTTTCTATTAGGTCAGTGTAAGAACGGATAGTGGGTACCCAAAATTCATTATTGTTTTCATCTAATGCAAGAGTTAATGTCGATGTTAGTCACTTAATAAAGGAATCCATCATTCAATAATAGTCCATCTACAACTCTGCGATTGTAAAATCAAACTCAAAAGAAATCTTGCTGAAAGGATAATAGAAAGTCAAATCTCTGGTTTTGCATTTAAATTGCTTTCACCCCAGTTTGGTTTTTCCTTTTCCCTTGAAATTGTTAGTTTGAGTAATATTGTCTCATTTGTTGCTGAAAGGTTAAAAATAATGATGAGGTCTATTCAGAAAGCACATTTATCTATAAATTCTTCGTCTAAAATTATTTATAATCAAACAGCAATTTGGAGCTCAGAGAATTCAAATATTTCATGTTATATCAGGACGGGGAAACAGAATGATTAAGGATGATTGCTCCATTTAAGGTAACGATTCACTTCAAATCATTAGTTCCTAATGGAAATGAATTTCCAAAATAAGGCAATTGCCAGGGGTTTAGTGAAACTCCTAACAAGACCCTTATTAAATGCCAATTACTCCGAGAGCTGAGTGCATGGATTGTATGCTAGTTTTTGAAGCAGTGTATAAACCTTTAGTTTTCATCACGCTTAATCTCGAAGAATTTTTTTGGAATATTAAAATATTTTTGTTGAACTTCTTTTGCTTGGTACTGATCGCAGTGGCATATGCTTAGTTTTATTCAGACTAATGAGAATGGAAATCATTAATCAAGTTTGACCCAAGAGAAAGAATGGAGAAATGTAATCATTCAGATGTTTGCGTTGTATGTCAAAGAGCAGACATTTATTAAAAGTTAAAAAACTAATAAAAACTGATATATATTTTGCTCATGGAAATTTTTCTCTTAACATCCAGGCCTTAAGATTTTTTTCAATAGAAACAGTAACAAATCTCATAAAAATTTATTTTACCTTTTGTATTTTCCCTCTTTCATAATTTGATATTTCAGCATCGAGAGCATGGCCGGGAAGTTTCCATATCCCCTATTATGAATAATAAATGTAAAATTTAGTATTGAATGTGATTTCAATTGTTGACACTAGAAATTAGGTGGCACTAGAAAGGTGTTCGTTTTGGAATGCAGATGGTATTATTGGTTGGTATTATTATTCCGTGGAGGAAGGGTATGAGTACTGCAGTCAATCAGATTACAGTTTTCAGCCACGACAGACGTAAGCAATAATAGTTACTATTGAGGAGTGGTTAGTGGTAAGTGTGCGGGTGGAAGAATGACAACATACAGGACATACAATAAAAAAAATAATGGGAGCATTCAAGGAAATATTTAATAAGACCTCGGCTCGAAAAGCGACAATGCTCAATTGGGAGAAACGCGCTTTTGTTTAATGCAGTGTTAAAAATAGGCAGCGGAATGGATAGGCAGTGTTATGCTACAAATGAAGAATTGTTGAGGACAATGCAGTTGAGGATACATTTGAACAATCACACCGCACATGCTCCAAAAAAATATCAAGTAGGATATGACGACATATATACTTGTGTGTAGATTAGATTAGATTATTGGTGGGATTAGGGTTCTTGACCCCGTGCACGTCAACCTAAAAGATGTGTGTAGATGATTATGGCAAACACACAGACGCATTGGACACTTATTGTAAATATATTTTTTTTTAAAAATTAAGGGGTACGGGAACTTCTCGACCATACTGTACTTTAAAACTTCAAAATGAGTTATGGAAACAATGAACGATGAGAAATTGCAAAATTGAATTGTTTTTTTATTAGAGGCGCGTAATTTACTAGATAAGGACATTGACTAGATTTAAATAAAAACACTACATGTTAGACTGAATGTTAAACATGAATGTTAAATACTGAATACTGAGAGATACTATTTGCGCTACTTGATATATCTGATCAGATAGATAGATAGATAGATAGATGTATATGATCAGATAGCCATTCCATATCAGAGATAATTGGAGATAAGACTCCTAATATATATCAAAAATGTCAGATCTGAATATCGAAAAATATCCGATCCATTTTCCAAAAACATGATTATTACAGTGGCAAAATCGTAGCTATTGCAACAAGGCTTGCAAATGAACAGAAAGTTGGTTGCCTCTCCATGTGCAAACATTGGACGGAAAACGAAGTTACACAAAGACAGCCGAGTATTGACAGCAATTCTTGCCTCCCCCCCCTCCCAAAAAAAAAACTATAGCAGAACAAATAACAGCAAAATTAAAAGTCGTTCTAGAAGATCTCATTTCAACCATACATTATGAATTGACGAAGTTGCAAAATTTATGGCTGTTTTAGAATAGGCACATTACTGACGTTAATGCCAAATAATGTTGCTGAGAAGCTCAAAACTGAAGCATCTTTTATTCCAACGACTCGAAGAGTAATTATTTTATGGTTGAGGCATACGATTCTGACTGCTTGATTCCATCTGTATTTCATGGGGGTGGTAATAACTCAGAAGTATCCTCTAACAACTGAAACGTATCTATAAGGGTACGATTTTCAGTATGCTGCAAAGACCACGAAGATGAATTAACATAGAATCTTAAGTGATCGGATCTTTATATCCTCCGTCTTCATCGAAAGCTGACTTGTCTAAGATTTTAGAGGAGAAATTGTGCAAAATAATACAGTTATCATAGTTGGGATTCCCTTTTGGATCTATTCTTCGTCGAATTGTTGCTGTTAGAATCATTTAAGTTTAAATTCCACATTTAATATATTTGCACAAATGGCAAGTATTTTTTTTTGTCTATGCCCTTTATATAAATATATACTTACAATTGGAACGGAGCAAAGGCAAAACTTTCTTATTTTCTATTTTTTGTTTCCTTCTTTAATTTTGTTTTTCTGAAAAGACCCTGTTGCTGACAACGATTATATAAAAAGGATTTAAAAGTTATACGTAATCGTTTGTATTTTCCCCTTTAGACGGAAGTATAAATATTATTATTTTACGTCTTAAAAATCCGTACATAATTTTCCAGGTTATTACTGCACAATTGATGTAGTATTGCATAGATCATTATTTTAGAGTAGATACGGAATAGTTATGTAATTAATATTTTTTTTATATGTTTCGACCCCTAACCAAAATGTTCGCTAATTAGTCAGATTGTCATATGAACTGATGAGAAATAATATTCTCGATCAACTTAATAGTTATAATTTATTTAATAAATAAATTCTATTTAAGATTTTAGTTAATTCTAAATTCTAAACAATAAAACTGACTTATTTAATTTGAAGGTTATTGTATTCTAGCCTGGTACGGTCAATTCGCTCCAGAAACCTTGCATGTGTGACGTAAAAAAATCTTTTATTTCTTTATCGAATTAATATAGAGATCGGAGAATATAGGACTTCCCAGCCCGTTTTGGTCTTCTCTGCTTAACTCAGACGTATTCCGGGTCAGCGCCACACACTTGGAGTTGCCGCCATCATTCATGGTGATTTCCCACCCTCAACCCAAAAATAAAAAATATTTATTTATAAACTTCCATACATGGGCGCGCGCACACAACAGACGAACACATACATACATATTTATTATTGGAAAAAACCGTTAATATTCTGTAGAATTGGAAAATTAGCAGTGCTGTTAAAATCTTGTCGGTTTTTATAGTTATTTTCATATGATTTACATCAGTTTTCCAATAAAAGTAACTAAGAGAAATGTTTTGATGTTTTTTGCGTTGTTGAATACAATATTTGACAGTTATGAAAACGTTTAATGTGGATATCGAAAAAAAAAGGGTGCAAAACACTTTAAGGCAATATTCCACACATTGTTTGAAATCGTAAGAAAAGTACATCAAAAAATATAATTAAGCCTGCACTACCATGACCAAGTCAAATATTCATTAATGTGTGTGTCTTAATTTCAACCATTCGTTTTGTTTTGAAGAGTTACAAGCGCTCGAAGAAGACAACTTGGGAATAGCTCATTATTTATGTTTACAAAGGAAAGAAAAGATTAAATTCACGGAATGCGACAAAACACACAGTAGATGATGTCGGCATTCATTCTAGTACAACGGCAAAGACTTATTAGCAAAAGCTGATTTTGAATTGTCGTTCATCGTGTAATTCAGAAAATGAGAAATTTAGTCGAAATCTTCTTAGATCAGTGAATTCTATTTGGATATTTTTCTTTTTTTTCTTTGGCTCTTTCTTTGTTCTTTTCAGCGGTCTGTTCGGGTGGGCGAGAGAAGGTTTCAGTAATATTAATTGATTCTTTCGCTGGATTTCCTCCGCTAATGAATAGTAAATTCCAGTAACTGAAGCAGAAAGTTGATTAATCAAGTGAGGCGATATTCGTTTCTCGTTAGTTCCTTAAGTAGGTTAGTTCTACCTATGACTTGGCAAAAATACAGTTATTTTATAAGTAAGATTAAATTGTAAATGTCATGTTTTGACATTTCAGTAACAGAAATGGAACGACAACGAACTTCAATCAGTTAATGCATTCGACCAAATAGTACAATCACAAAAAAATTCTGCTGCATTTCTATTCAGTCCTCACAGGTATGGTGCGGAAATGTACGTTAGTGTGTTTTATTAAAAACTGTTTGAATTATTAATTGTACTAATTTAAGCTTCAAGTTCTAGTGCAACCTGTATTTTGGAACCTATTATATTAATTTAAAATTTAAATACATATTATTTTTGTAAAGAATTTTTCAATTAAATGTTTTAGACTTGGTATTGGTGATTTTCTGTTTGATCGTGCAATTAATTTTCGACCGGAATTAGAATAAATACTTCTAACTTTTAATAAAGGGCAGCGCATAGTTAAAGTGACTTTTGATTTTGAAAACAAACAAACAAACAAACTTAAAAAATGACTTCTGATTCCCATATCAAATCCC
This sequence comes from Thereuonema tuberculata, assembly GCA_023159025.1. NCBI lineage: Eukaryota > Metazoa > Arthropoda > Chilopoda > Scutigeromorpha > Scutigeridae > Thereuonema > Thereuonema tuberculata. Next base: position 31,611,178 of record JAFIDM010005346.1, on the reverse strand, counting down.
AAGAAAAGATGGTCATTTGAGACATTTTATCAGTTGATACGATATAAAATTACAAGTTCAGATTAGTAAAACTTTGTATAAATGCAATACAAGAAAATACTTAAACTTATTTCACTGAAGTAATAATTCAATAGTGACGATAATTCAAAGTTTTGAAATTTTATATTTATAAGTCATTTAATCATTTTAAATATTGAATAAAACTGAGTGTTTTTAAAAAATAACTAATGAAGTTTTATTTCTTACTAAGAATGAATAACTGGTGTACTTTATTCAGTCCAGAAGTCTATCATATCTTAACTACCACAACACGAAAAACAACATTTCATTATTATTCGCAATTTTCTGCTCGTCACGTGGTTTACCAGTAACTGGAGTTTGAGAAATTATCGTATTAATTCTCTGTAAAAATTCAGAGACAAATATCGAGTTTTCGATTGTGGACACTAAGTTGATTTGAACAGTTTCAATGATAGTACTTTTATTGCTACATATGCAACGCTGCATGGCCCAGTAACATAGGACTTCATTCTTCTGCTCGTCCTGGTTTGGATATTACATTGACTTCTTTTAGTGAAAACCAATTTTGCCAACGCATCCGAGACATTACAGGAAGCAGGTGAGAAGCGGGCTTTTAGAAGCAGAGTATAAACTTTTGAATACTCTCCTTTTGCAGTCCAAGAAATAAAGAGATTGTATTTTGTTATTATATTTTTCTTTTTACAATTTTACTAAACTTAAAATAAAATTATTAATAAAATTTTCATTAATTTGATCAACTAATTTTTTTGAATTTAATAATAATTGAATTGTTTTATCTTTACTTTGGCTAACTTTTTCATTTTAGAAACAATTCATTACGTACTTTATTACTTTTATATACCTTCGTTCACTAATAAAATAACTAGTATACAGTCAGCTATCCATCGCGTACTGGATACTAAGCAGTCGGCGTTGGGGCCCATTTTGACGCCAACGGATAATGGCGAACAGAATAATAGTGTTCATAATATAAATTGAACCTTAAATAAGTATTGTATCAACTTTTATAGAAATCGCCCAACCGTTTTATAGAAGTCCTTAGCGTGATTAATAATTAAGTTTAGGGAATAATGGAATAGTCTATTTGAAATAAATAGATGGACAGATTTTTGTAACTAAAAACTAAGTTAAACTGTATTACTTTGATCATTTGCTTATATTGATGTTGCACACATATCCTTCGAATAATAAATCTTATTCATTAAAACATACATTTAGAGTGATCAGAAACAGTTCTAAAATTCATACTCTGTAATAAAACATTGTTCTCTTGTTTTCTTCTATAAATATTATATAATATACCCATATAACACAATTGTTACCTCTGCTTACAATGCATTATATTACTGCGAAGTATCTCGAAGATACAGTGTTCCATTCCATACCTGACCTCTCGTTAGATGAGCTGACTTCCGGTACAATCATAATACACGCGATGAACCAATGATTATTATGGCCAGAAAATCATTTGTATTAACGATGCACTGACTATAGATGTAATAATATTTACTTGAGTCCAAACGGTAAACCAAATTCACTGTAATAGAGCTGTATCTATGTACTTGCATATTTTAAAGTTATTTTCTTTCACATCTTATACACTTGGTACATTCGTTTTCTTTCTGCACTTTGAGCATGTCTCGTGAAGACCATTGTTGGTCTGCTTTGAAATTATCACTTGAACTCTACACTTTAATTGTTTTCTCAGAAGCACAACAGTTTGGTTATCTTTTTTACCTGACGTGAATACAAACAGGACTGAAAGACAGACAAGCGGATAGAAAGACTTCAAGCTAAAAAGATGTTATTGCAATAGTAAGAGTGGAAGAGTGCGCATGCTCAATCAATTAATTTTCAACTTACTATAACCGTACATAGTATGCATCGAAAACGAAATTGTAGGATACATTTCTTTAATATGTAGACAACATTTTCAGTATATATTTTCTGAGAATTGTGGGATTATTTAATTCCAGTAGATTATTAATATCATGAAAACAATTATTATTATTTTTGGAATATATTTATAAATGAATCAAGCTCGTTTATAGAATTTAGTCGGGATTTGGCATTTGGTGCAAATGAATGGTAGTAGATAAGAACATAGATTATTGCAGATTGTGTGGTGTAAGGGGATTAGGTGATGTCTAAACTATAGATGGATGATAGCAACGTCAGCATCTTACAAGTCTTATGGCCAAGTGCACCAAACTTCAATTAACTTTGACGGCTTCATTGTGGACGTAGCTAAAATTAGTGAGGGGTGCTGCTCAGAAAAATTTTAGCCTTTGTTTTAAATTTCTGTGAAAGGAAACAAACATCTATAAAAAGAAAATTTATTCCGAAACTTGATAAATTTCTTTTTATATATGTTTGTTTCCTATCACACAATTTTAAAACAAAGGCTAAAATTTTTCTGTAGCAGCACCCCCAGCTAATTTTAGCTACATCTACAATGCAGCCGTCAAAGTTAATTGAAGTTTGGTGCACTTGGCCATTAAAGTATCTAGTATCATACGACATTATAACGTAATTAAAATGTAGTTCACTCTAGTTCTACATTGTAGCAGATTCTTATTTTTAATTCATCAAATGTTTATCTAGTTAATCTTCAAATTTTAAATACAAGTTATTCGATGTTTGTCTGTTTATCTAAATGTAAATAAACTTTTGTACATTGAAAGGATAAATGGGATTAAGATTTTTTTAAATTGTATTATGTATTCTTACTCATTTTTTTCTTAACTTTATTTATTACATTTAATTAGTCACTGCTATTTAGCACAGCTTTTAAGATAGTTACGCATTGTAAATGTTGTAAAATGGAGCAATAATTTAAAAAAAATGATAAGTATCAAATTGCAATCTTCACGACAGTAGTAATTTCTTCTATAAACTAGTATTTTATTATCTCAGTAAATAAGTACGTCAATTCACAATAGAGGCAGTAAAACAGTTGTAATGGGTCGCTTCCTCCAGATAACATTTATCACTGGAAAAAATTGGAAAAAAAAGATTTTGTCATTACTTTTATTCTTTATGTTTTAAGTAATTCAAGTACGCAATGTCATAGAAAATAAGACATTTTACAGCATCATTATTGTAATTTTATGTTCAGTTTAAAATAGTTGTTGGACATCGAAGCGCATCAAGAAGTCTGTTTCATCAAAAACATTTTTGTATGTCAATTATTCTAAACATATACTCATTGAATTTTTTTAAAGTGGTTGCTTCCTATATTTATAACTATCTTCATGAAATTAAATACTATCTTTGTTTAATTTTCAACTTTTAACTACTGGGAAGTTTGAAAAATATAAGAATTAAATAATAAAGTTTTGTTGTCGTAATCATTAATTTTCATTACAAAAAGAAATTATTTAAAATTAAAGTTCAATTAAAAGTTTTAAGTATGAACCAGTTGTAAATGGTACGTTCATAAAAAGTAACGAAAAATAAAACCAAAAAAAAAAAAACATTAAAATAAAAAAAACGATAGACCCTTTCAAAAGTAACCCCCCCCCAAGAAAAGTTTATGACTTAATTTAGAGGAAATTGACTTTTTTAATGGTTGAAATAAGCGGCTTTATAAAAAAAATATATCAATGATTCAGATAACAATATCAGATCTCCAGTTTATAATTAAAAGAAATATGTTTGGGGAAAAAGTCAGTATAATGTCTGTAATAAAAATTGTATAACTGCGGGAAATTTCTTTTTTGTTTTCTTTTATTTCCGCTTTTAAACTTTTTGTTTCTGCGGTTTCCAAGTTAGTTCCGGTTTAATTTTCTTTTTACGACGAAAATTTACTCGTAGATTAGAGCATAAGCTTCCGAAATTTAATTATGAGTATCAGAAGTAAGGCTTGATCACAGTAGCTTTGTTTTTATTGCTCTCTTAGTGATTGCACAGCAAACGTCAACAACTGACTGGGGATTATTTATTGCCACTGCTCGATGAGTTCCAGTGGGTCCGGATACACGCTATGAGAATTTATTATTAAGTCATTTGTACATTCCATTCCAATTCCCAGGCTGTTTTCATTTTTTTTCTCGTCCAACATTTCTCGTTGTAGCAATATGAATTGCCATTTGCTGTGGCCTACCCTTTAGTCGTATTTTATGATTAATTGACGATTAAAATTGAGTACATTGTCTTGTTTTTCAAAGGTGTATGGAGTTTTTATATTCGAAAAGAAAAGCAGTCAAACATATATATTTAAAGAGGCCAAATTACAGGTTAAGGAATAATTACTTGAAAATAATAAAAACAATGTAAGAATTTTATTAACTTACTGAGAAATAAAGCCTTTCCGGAAAGGTTCTGTTATAAATATTTTACCACATTTCGATTTAAATCAATGATAATGCGCTGCTTTCTAAAACTTGAAGAAACCATCTGCTGTAATAGTCCATTTTTTATGATATACTCATAGTCTTAATAATTTCTCTTTTCGATAAATAATATTATCATTACTGCATGTAACTCGCATTTAAATTTATTTCCGCAAAGAGAATAATTCTCAAGTTTATTAATGTAAAAAAAAATATTCTTTTATTCTAACTTCTACTCGAAATACTTGTTCATGAATTTGTAAAATTCTTAAAAAGATTGTAATCTTTAATAAATCTTCAGAAAGGAAAAACTGAAGGTTAGATTGTGACTGTTCAACGAAGTTGATATTCCTGGATAGCTTTCGTCTTTTTGATAAAACTAAAATCTACTCCACATATCTTCTGGAATTCCTCAATAGAGCAGATGGCTTCTTCAGGCTCAATATACGATATTGGGAATTTGCTGTTAACTCAGCAAATTCGTAAATCAATTCTGATCCTCGTTCTTCATTTACAGTAACAGCATTTATATATTAATAAATATTAATTATATATATATATTTAATTTCCCAGGCAATTGATTAATTTCATTTTGCTCTTACTACTTCTTTCAATGAATTCATCTTAGTTAAGAATAGCAGAACGGTAAGATCGTACCCAAAAAGTTGCTAAAAGAAAAAGGCAATGAGAACTTAATTCTTAAGAAGCTGTTTGGATCTACCGATTAATGGGAAGAAAATAGTTTATATCCTGAGGATGGAGAAGTACCTACTTGGAACTTCTTGTTTTTGCTGATATAGAAGTATCGGAATTGAACATTAAGTATTGATAGTTTCTTATCTATTCATTCGATAATGTACAGAAGTCGATGGTATATATTAGAGCTAAATCAATAGACTAAGCTTTCAGCTTGTAGGACAAATAAATTTATGGTTGTATTGATCACAAACCAATAGACAAAAACATTGTCAACAAATGTATATCACCATCTGAGGTTATTAATAATCTAGATCATTTAAAAAAATGAAATTTTCTTTTCAAATTTAAAATCTTTTTTTAGCTTTTTTAATGCTTAAAGTTCTTTGATCCATGTATTAACACTATTTAAATCAAATAGTAGAAAGGAATTAGTAATTCAATTCCGTTATTTTTAAGCCAATTCTAAAGCAGACAGCCATACCTAATGTACCAGCTTAGCTTTTTTAAAAAAAATCAATAACTATTGATACCATTAATCTTTCTTTGGAAGAAGCATTTCTACTACTTTATTTCTTTCCCGACTGCTAATAATCCCCTTAAATCTTATTCATTCCACTTTGAATCGGTGCTTCCCTGCTGTTCATTCAAATCCCGGCTTATTCTTGCTCATTCATAAAAGTAATAAAGCGGCAAATTAGAGCTTAACAGAAAAACATTAAAAAAGGATAGTTAAATTTTTAATGAGATATGAAATATTTAAACAGACAGGGAGACCGAAATAAATCTCGAATGTTTAATAGAGTCCAGCTTTTCTAGTTCATTTCCTGCAATTCTGGAAGCTTCGGAAAGGATTTATTTCCAATTCCCCATAAGCTTCATGATGAATTCAACCAAGTACTATTTATTGGATTTTTTCATTAAAACCATTTTGTATTTATGAATTAATAAATTTCATTGTGTAAAGAAGTTTGAAAATTGTAAAAATGGATTAATAAGGATATAAGTTATATTAGCTGAAGAAATGTGAAGACTTCCATCGTTAGAAAAAGGGTCATCATTTATTATGGTTTGTTCCTTGTTAATTCAGGGAAAAATACTGATATTACAGACATTAAAAGTGTAGACAGTACAGAAAAACGAGAAAAAATATGATAATCCTTTAACTAAGAAAAATCATTTGACTATCTCAGCTTGTATGTCTTAGAAAATTTTATCACTTGATTTTAAAATTACAATTTGCCAAAATTTAATGATCTTCTCTAAGAAGTTATAGAATTTTCGATCGAGATTTCTTTTGAAAGGGGGAATTTTATTACATTCAACTTCATCAGATACCTAAGAACCATATTTTGGACCATACTCAAAGACTTTTAAGTCTTTTTAATTGAAGATGTATGGTTTAAAAGAGGAAGTTATTTATTATTAATTGAGAAGCCTAACTTCCAATTTTGAAAATAGTGATACAAACAATGCTGACGGCTGTATTGAAACAGCTTTGTATTTACTCGGTTTGAAAGCATCTGTTAGACTTTAATTCGTTCTTGTAGATTATATCTTACAGAATATGGACTGATTTTCTGTCTGAATTCCCTGAAAACTACTCAAATTTCTGCCTCAATTTAGAATGTTCTTGATGGCCTGATCAATATATTGTTGCTGTTCCTGTGCATTTAAGTTCAAAACGAACGAAAATAGATTTCAATGACAAACCGAGAAACAATCACTACTGCAGTGGCTGAATAAAAACAATTACATTAACATACTTAAAAACAAATTCACTTCAATTAATCCCTGAAGCTTTGTAGGAGAACATTGTTTGCTAGTTTTATTCCATGAAGAAAATGCTTGTTTTGAAAATCGTTTACTGAAAATATGTGTTAATCACATGATTGCTCAAAAAGCTAACAGCTTATTACCAATAAATGGGTTTATGAAATATTAATAAAATAAGCCTATATACATAGTAACACTTGCAATATTTGTTATTGCTACTTCTATTCCCACATGAAATGGTTTAACTATTTAAAATTTTCAAAACAATCAAGCTTTTCGTGAAGTTTTCAGCTAATTCAATCTCAAAAATATGTCGGAAATGTTAGGTACATATATTTTGCCGGCTTTGCGCGCTTTCGTTTACTTAACGAGACCATAATTGGAATTCATAAATTCACCAACTTCCTGTATGAGAGAGAATGCATGGGGCGAGCAGGAATTCATAAATGAAAACTGATCTTCTCTTAATCACTGAGGAATTCATTAGCGCTTTTGGAATTCGTGAAAATTTTTAAAATTCACAGAATGCTAAATCTGTGCATTGCACGGAAATGTGAGAAAACTTTTTAAAATTTGTTACAATTAATTATAATTAAGTAGGTGTGAAGATAATGATTTCAATGTAAATCTTACTTTTCAGTATTTCCATAATCTAGTAAGATTAACCCGAACGTAATTAATAACTTCAGCTTTTATGTATAATTTCTTAGATAAGAGACCTTTATATTATCATTAAAATTAATTTGCTTTTTCTTAATTCTAATACAGATATACTACAAATACTACAACTGCAAAAACTATCGTATTTTACATTTTGTTTTTTAAAAAAAAAATTAAAATAATATTTTAGTAAGATGTTATGGTTATTTCTTATAAATTAGATAAACAAAAATACTTGAGGAAAATTTGAAAACAAAGAATCAAAGATGTAATAACATCTGCATTTTGTTCAGCACTTTAAGGAAAGTGCAGATAATAATATTTTAATTAAACCTTTATATAACCTTATTATATATATTATAACTTATAGCTGCCTAGTAAACTATGGAATTGTATTTAAAAATCCTAAGTTTTCCATCATTGTTGTTTGTATTACATAAGTAATAATTCATGAGAAGAATGTGTGAAGATATTGACATTCTTTTATAGATAGCATCCGAGTTTCCATTAACTACTATCATCAATGGGATACCGAAAGAAAAAAATACCGAGATACTAGATGGAAAGACTTTCTCCATGGTTTCGGACTTTCAGCTGTGGAGGATTTTGGGAAAAAGTAACTCGTTACCTTTACACCAATTTTTTTAACTTGAAATTGCTTCATTGCCAGATAAGTGTTTGAATTTTACATTGAGATAACAACACCTATAATTTTGTTAGACTTAATTGTTTGTAGCAGAAGAAATTACAGTGTTCTTCTAGATTATATTGTTATATATACATTGACAATTGGAATATTGAAGCTTTAGTTAATTGAGGCCACATTGAATTATGAGCATACTTGCTGTAACTAAATATAAATATAATCTCCAGATAAAAACTGCATGTGATATGATCTCGATTGCATTCTACAACCTTGAATTAAATAGAATTGTTTAGTAATCTGAGTTTGAAATACCTTTAAAAGAAATTCGGCTGATGATTTAATGGCAAATTTATTACTATAAAATATTCATTTTAGTGTCCGTGTGAAACTAAATGTTATCTTTATTACAAGATATCAGATATTATTTAGCTGATGTGGTTTATTTGTTGCAAGTATACGTCCTTGTAAATATCAAGGAAGTTCATCCGATGAAGTTTTGCTGAATAGGTTTTTGATCACATTACTTCAATAATTCTAGTTACATCTGATCACAAAAATTCAATTCGCTTTCTTTGTTAAAGGGGGTTTAAATTTTCGACCCAGGCAATCTACTTAAACCACACCCTATTTTATAACATTTTTAGAATAGAGAATTTCAATCAAATCTGTTGGTAGTCTCCTACTATGAGTATGGCTTTAAGTTTAATTATATAGCTTTAATTTCAATATTTTCTTCATTCTTACATAATATCGAATTTTTCGATGAAAACTGTTATTGTTGTCAATAGACAAGATGTTATTGCTGATCATGGTCTATGCGTTAGTTATTGTTTACTCTTCTGAACTTTTGTTCTTCTCTTCGTCATTGCCTGAAGCACTGAAATGTAGACCACTCTGTTATTTTCTAAGAGTTTGTTTGTTTTCGGTTTGGAGTTGCTATGCGTATTTTATAAATATTTGTCTACAAGAAAAGAAACTAAATAGATCGATTTTTCTGCAATAACAGTGATGGTGCCTTTTTAGCTTCTTGTTGTTGCTATGAGGCTTTACGATATTAAATGCCAAAAACTCTCTTATATTTCTTCAGAGATAAGAGATTACATTAAAATCAATAATGAAGTAAGTTTTAATATTGCAAATAGGTTCAAAATATCCTTCGTAGAGAGGAGACTAGAAAAAGCTTAGAATGCAATTTTAAATTTATAAAACATCTGTGGACCTTTCACCCGTCTTTGCTGACTCACAATCTATGCTACTTATTACCAAAAATTTCATTGGTAAGGTTACTGAAAAGATTTGTTGATACAAGCAATTCAATTCATAGAAGACTGAACTAGACAAAACAATCTTGAGGTCGCGTATTTATTTCAACATTCCATATTTCCTCTCATTTCTTCTCTTTAATCCAAACACTAGAATAAATGAAATCTTTTCAAAAGTTTAAGATTTTATGGATTTAAATCTGATTTCATATATAGGACGTTTTTAGAGCTGTTATCTGATTGCATTTTATTAACAATAATGCTGTCTTAAATTATGAATGGAATGCAATTACTAAAATAATAATTCATGTTACTTTATTTGGTAGTGATGCTTCGAAGGGTCCCTTTTTTTATTTTGACTGAAATATATAATAAAATTGCGTAATTACCATTTAATTCAAATAGTCGATTGTAGAAAATCCGATGCAATTTTGATGATTATGCTTTATCGTGATCCAAACTCACACCGTTGAATTTTCACGGTTGAGAGACAATATTGGTCAAATTATCGTCAAATGTTCATACAAACTGGTGGCCTTATTTGTTATTTAAAATTGGAAAGAGGAATCTTCATTAATTGCATTTTTGCAAAAGTTCAGGATAATGATATATAGAGAATATAAACATAGTGATGAGATTTCAGTGAGAGAAACTTGTATGATTAGTATATTTAAATTGCGAGGAATTGGTTTGGGCCAAGCTGTCTTTTTAAAGTTAAGGTAATTTAAAAGTAACCTTTTACAAGCATTTCTATCTTGACGAAATAACATCAGAATTTATAAAATAGCAGAGAAATGCAGATATTTAATTGCAGATATTTAATTTTGACTTTTCAAATGAAATATTTGGAACTAATTACTAACAATAACTAATACAACCCTAGAATATTAAATAGATATACTGGGTGTGGACACAATAATATCAACACCCTTAACAAAACCGGCCATACTTCATTTGCGTAGCAGAGCCACGCAATCTAGAACAGACGTCTGCCATCTAATGGCCGTGAAGACGGAGATATCGGCTGATCAACAGCAGTCGTACGGGTTGCAGGTGACAATTGTGCTAGCAATGAAACGCCTTTGAGACTTCGAAAGAGACATGATCGTTAAGCAGACGTCTGGAGCTTCAGTGACAAAAACAGCCAGCCTTGTGGGTGGTGCAAGCAGCACTGTTATGACGGACTACACAAAAACGTAAGACGTCATCTGCGAAACAGAACAGTGGTCGAAAGTCAAAGCTCACCCGACAGGGATAGACGGGTGTTGGAGCGAACAGTGATATCAAGACAACGTTGTCTCAGATAACTTCCGAGATTAACACCCATCTCCAGGACCCGTATCAACTAAAACTATCGAACGAGAACTGCATGCTGCGAACAATCATGGCATAGTAGCTATTCCAAAACCATTGGTGACACCGCGGAATGCGTTGAAGCGACGGCAAGACCCTGGAAACAACAGCAGTCGGGACATGCCATTTGGTCTGACGAATCTGCAGTTACAATATTTGAGACCGCTGGAAGTGTTTATGTGTGGAGAACGCCCGCAGAAGCCTTTCATGTTAACTGCCTCCTTCCTACTGCACACTTGAGACCGTTCTGTATGAGGAATGGCTGCGTATCCCTTGAACATTGTGCATAACCTGTATTTGTCCATCCCTCGTATACAAGCTGTAATTCAGACGAATGGTGGGCGAATACCCTACTAATAGAGATTTTGTATCGTTTCACAAGTGTTGATATTATTTTCTCCACGCCCTGTATATTGCAATGTATGTTGTTTTGATTTCCAAGATAAAATATTTTTTTTAATTTTAAGTATGCATGTGAAGTGCAGTTGACTTTCAAAAGTTAAAAGTCCAGTTTAAAAAACAGTTCTTGCTTTAGAAGAATGCAGTTCTTCTGGATTCGCCATATCTTTAGGATAATATGCATTTTATTGAAATTATTTACTTTGATTTCTTTTGTATTGTAATAATATCTATTCCTCAATCATTTTTGATGTAAGCGTTTAACGTTCATAAAATGAAACATCTCTACTTTTCTCTTTTTTTTTAAAAAAAACCTAAAAATTAGGATGTTAATTTCCGTTGAAGATGAAGGCCCAACATTTGATCGCAAAAATCGAATCATTTAAGTACATAAAGTGCGTTACGGTTTTTTTTTTTATCTTTTGTGTAGTTTAGCATATTGTAATTCAAATTATTATAGCTCAATAATATTTCCGAGTTAAAATATATAATATTTTAATGCCTAATTGAGCAGAAGCATGTCTACCAATATTTTCAATTTGTTCAAATCTGTTACAGAAAACAAAATGTCGGATTAAATATTTTCGACATAGTTTACATTTCCGAGTTAACTGTTGCTGTAATTTTGGATTATATGATTGTAAAAATGTGAATTTGCTTAATAGTAGTATTTCATTTATTAATAATTTTGCATGCAAGAATTATTTAAGAGAAACTGCTGCAGTTAATACAAATATACACTGTTGTGTTTTTGCAAACTTAAATAGAATCTAGACTGAATAACTTAGCTCTAAGATAAAGAATATTACTTTTCAAATGTTAAACTTTCTTGCTGCTTCAACTATTAGAAACCTGTTAAACTCTAAATTGCTTGAAGCATGTCTGTTTTCAATGATATCCCACAGGAAGGATTAGAAGAATGGATTGAGGTCCATAGAGTTTCAATTCCTCTCTCGACAGTTTCAGAGTTATGCTGGTGATAATCTTATGAATTACGAGCGCGCAAAGCTGAGTAGGAGCTCAACTTCTCATATGATTGGCCCATATTTTACTGCGTACAGCCCTGTTAAATTGGGGCATTATGGAACGATTTCCTAAGATTAAAACAGGTACTTTCGTCTAACGTTTATCCGTAAACTTAAATCGAGCAAAAGGAGGGGGAGGATCGATAAAAAATAAGTTTCTCTTATTAAAATTTGGGGAAGTTTATTTCCTTACATAAACCAACTCCTAATGTGAAGTACACTGCAGACACATCTGTAGCCTTGCCATGAAATTCATTTAATAAAAGAGCTTGTCCCACACATTCCCTTTGACAGCTACCACAGATATGTATGTTAGAATGAACAGTTTTTCATAAATTTGATCATATCTCTGCCTAGAGCAACTTTCTGCCCACTTAGCTAAAATTTCCTAACATAAAGTATTGAAATGTATGGGCAGAGTTAAGCTGAAACTTCACTTCTTGGAAGTTCTTATACCAAATTCAAGTGAAACTAACTATAAAAAAATTCTACAAAAAAGAAACAAAAAACCCCAGAGTCAAATTTTGTTCTAGATTCTCAAAAAAAGTTAATCAAAATAAATTTTACATATATACAGTTAAGTTATGTTACAATATTAAGGCAATTATTAAAATGAAGTTATAGAAGATTTTAATTTATTACTTGCTATTTTTAATTTTTATTTCTTTTCTCTACTGATATTTTCAAATTAATTACTAATTGATTTAATCTAAATCTCCCACACTAGAAATCTACTGGAAATCTATTTCACTTTCATTTTATGTATTACTCGGTCATTTACCTAATGACCTTCATCATTCGCTACTGTTTTCCAATAAGTTTGATTTTATTTTAGATTTAAATAGTAATAACCATTTAGTGAACAATCTGACAAGAATTACATTGTCTGCCGTTGTACTACAAAAGCCTTGCAAATTGTGACCTATAACTCTTCAGTAATTATAGCTACTGTTGAAGGAATAAATATCGAGGTACTTTTTATTTTTAAAATATATAATGAAATAATCGGAGAAATATTTTTTCTGGAAAGCAACCGGTAATCATAGAATCCTGATATATGTTTATAATGCATTTATGTCACTACATTAGCATATACAGAGCAGTTCAATTTAATGAGATGAGTCTAGTATCTAACCGATTTGCGGCAATCTGTATATTATTTTCCCCATACGAGCCACCAAGGCTCAAACTCCGAAGTTACAGGCTCCGACAATGACCTTCGCGATTAGTTGAGAATTGTTTACTCTCGAAGTACTCGGGTTCTCATTTTTCAGAAAACTGGGTGAGCTCAGGGGATTTTACCTAGGTTATTTTTCCTATCTTTTGTAGGGATTGAACCCGGCTAGTTCAGCTTGCAGGCCAGTGGGTCTACCAGTGGACTACAGGGCCCACGAATTTTGTATAAAGTGAAACATTTTTTTTTTAATTTCCATCATATCGCACTATGAATTACAGTCGTCCCTCGTTTACCGCGGTTAATCAGTTCCAGACTCTACCGCGATAAGTGAATTTCTGCGATTTTTTTATAAATTGAATATTTTCATAGATAGCATAGAAAACCTGTTCACGATTCTCTAAATAAGCTTTTTAACATTATTAAAGTCCTCTGGACATGAAATAACAGTTTCGGAGCCATCGTGGGGGTTAGATAAAAGTTCTCAGAAATCGCAAACACAAGAGAAAGATGCTTCCGATGCCTAGCGATGTAGAAGCGCGTATGAGAGAAACGAACTTGCGTGAGGCTGATCCAATCATTGGCCAGGATAGGATAGCTAATCAATGAACAGCACGCTCTGATTAGCTTGTTTCACCACACCAGATATTTTGGGAAAAAGTTCTTGCCCACACACAATGAATGGTCGAGCGGCTACATCTGGCGTTGAAGGATTTTCAGGGGTGCTCGAATATATAGGCCTACAGTCCATAGATACAGTAATTTTAATTGTAATACAGGGGTGTATAATTGACTCAGACAACCGAGCGCGCGCTGTACCACTATCTCAATTAACTTTTTAATGAATACAGTACATTTGAAAAAACCGCGATAGAGTGAAGCCGCGAAAGTCGAAGCGCGAAGTGGCGAGGGACAACTGTACTTTGATTACAGTTAATTTTCAGGAGATTGAAAAATCAACTTTTAATTAGGTTAATATAATGATTTATTTTTAATTTGTTCAAAAATTAATTATTTTTTTAATTTTAAAATTAAATTAAATTACAATTTATTACATCTGAAAGATCAGTATTATTATTCCTGCCATTCTCTTGAAAGGCGCTTACAAAGCACTTTCACAATATTTTTTGTGCAAAAAAATTAGTCAACACTTTTTTTTATCAATTAATTTTTGAATAACCTTCATTTTTAATAATTTATTCAAGTTTTCTTCATGTGTTTGTTTTAAGAAATAATATTAATTTGATAGATATGCGTCAAAAGTTGTTTTCCTCTAATTTTTGTAAACAATATAATTTTTATTATATTTAAAAATAATAATGTTTTCTTTGCTTTTTCATTACTTATTCTACGACCTGTGAAACGCAACAGTATGTGTTTTTAACTTGTGATAAGAGTATTTATTCAGTTTAATTCAATTTACAATTTTTTTTTCCACTTAGCAACTGCTTCTACTTAGCAACACTTCTAATTTGGGAAATTATCATCACATGATCGTTGTTGAGTTGCAGTAGTTCATCTATGAATCGGAATTTGATTTTCGTCGCGGAATGAGTTCAGAAATAAATGAGCTGTAACTTGCAGCTACTGCTAATCTTAACTTTCTAATCCTTAATGCTTAATGCTTGGTAACGTTGGCCAACGAGTTGGCTTAAAGTGTTTTGATGATTAAGTAGTAGGATTTATAGGTTGAACAATTACTTGGTCTAACTAACATGATGTAAGCTAGCAGAATTTTTTTATTCTTCTTTTTTGCGCTTTATTTGTCCACTTCATTTCAAACATATTCTTTACCTCATATTTCTTGTTTTGCTCTACTAAAATGCATTATGTGTCAGGTTAACATCTAAACTGATTTCTGTATTTTCTTATGGTTATGCTTATGTTTTTAGTCATGTAAAGAAAATAGCCCCATAACTCTTGAAACTATACCCTCTGAGATTTTCATTGACAGGGTAACTGTGACTCATTACAGGCTAATTGTAACTCCATAAAAGCTTTTTGTTGCATTTATGGAGTCGTTTTTTAGATCTTCTGGACTATGTGACTTCGGACACTTTTAATACTTTATTTTACTCATGTTTCATATTTTTGACATATTTTGTATTAAAATATAAATAAGTAATAATAAATAAATGTAAATATAAATAATAAAAAGCATGAAAAGATGTTCGAGTTTCAAGAACAAAAAACAATGTGAATTTCGAGAAAAATAAAAAGCAACAGAAAATCAGTTCATTTACTGCATATTTGTGATCTTGAAATTTCACCTTATTTTCTTCTCAATACGTGATTCCGAAGTTCTTAAGTTCATCGTTCAGTTTGATTTAAGAATCCATCATCTATAAATAAAAACAAAAAATAAGTAAAAAGTTAAATTTATTAATTCATTAAAAAATGACGATAATTGTCAAGTGAATCATTACATCATGCTATTTTCTAGTGTTTAAAAATAACATTTCCTACTATTTTACTAAATTTATTTATGGTCATAGCATTTCATAAGCCATAACTTAATTTTTTTCATAAAACTAGTTCCTTTTTTTTTGTTAATAATGAAATTTCGATATTGAGAAACCACTTCCCAAAGAAATAATGTTCAATAACAGACTTTGTTATTTATATTTTGTAAAAAAAATGACTTCTAATGAAGTATATCTACCAATGGCTACTAATGAAGAGATTCTGAAAAAAAAAAATACTTTTATTAAAATTAAATTTCATGAAAGCACTTTAAATTACAATTTCGCTTTCTTTCATGTTGTAGCTCACAGTAAAACGATTAATACGTCCTATCATCATGGAGATATAATTGTGCTATTATCGCAAGGTTAAAAATACCTTTGCCCTAAAAACATCTATCTCTGCATGGATAACTGGATTTCCACATCATTTGTAGTTGATAAGATTGCAGTGAAATCTACATTACCGAAAACCGACATTATACAATTATTTGCATATTTTTTTTTTATTTACAGCTTCAATGTTTTTCCTTTGGACGGATTTAGTCTTCCCTTTGTAAAATGGTAACAGGATTTCTTTTCAGAGATTAAAGACAATCTCAAGTAGTCCCGACGGTCAGTAAAACATCGGAGCCTTACCTTCGGCGCCACATGAGTCAACGGAGTTATTTATGAGAAATGCCTCCTATGTTCATTTGTAGCGACCACATGGGTGCTGTTGCGTTTGTCCTGTCCGTCCGTGTCTATTCCTCCCTAGCAACTCCCGAACGGAAGATCGGATCGGGAAACGGGCTTCACCAGAGGCCCGTTCAGAGGCTCAAACACCGTATGAATGGGAGCAGTTTTGTTTCTTGTGTGTAAATAATTTCGGCATACTGAGTTTTAAAATTTTTGAGTATTTTTTTGGGGGGTATTTTGGAGATTACTTTTAAATAGGCCAATTATCACTCTTTATTTTAAGGAAACTGAAGTAGTATAGTGGATAGTGAAGAATCAGAAGGTTGTGAGTTCGAATCCCAACCTTGAATACAATTTTTATTTTATTTCGTAGAATCCATATGTATGCAACGAGAAGTTTTTGTTGTCTGTTGTTCGAAATTGATAAAGCACATTTTCAATGTCCGCTTGGGTTGTAATCGGTCGCCCATAATTTTATGGTTTAGTGCAAAATTTATTTTATATCATTTATTTCTGCTAATAAGTTTAAAAAAGTAATGTTTCTACATTTTCGTAGATATTTATTGTTAATATAGTAAGATTACTGTGATTTATTCACAACACCTTTATCATACCATACTGTAATCATCAATTTATCAAAAGTACTATCTGATACAAAATCTTCTAAACTATATTACGAGGCTTAATAAAGAGCTGTGAAAACTAAATTTATCTGATTTGCAAGAAATGCAGAGTCTTCGTTTTTGTTCTGAAGTTATTAGCTTGAGAGCCTACGTGCAATTTAAGATTATTTTATTAAATAATGAGAGTTGCGAGCAACGAAACTTGCTTTTTTCACGAATGAAAATTGGACATTAAATCGAAATGCTGACAAGTATTTATGCCGTGTAGCTTAATGGCAGTTATTATTTATCCTACTTTGACAAGACCGTAATTACTTCTGTTTTAATTGCATTGTATTACGGAAATGCAGGCGTCCAGAAAATGGTAGTTTTGTGTCCTCTGGCACATCCCAAGAAATTCTAGTTTCTTTCAATTATAGTTTTGTGCGTTTTTGTGCTATTTTCTAAATAAATACATCAGAAGCGAACAAGATAATTATAGAAAGAATTGGAAAAATGGCAAATTTCCTTTGATCGGGAATGGCGTGCAGGAATGGTGATTGCTAAGTAACTTTAATAATGGATACCGTGCCTGTAATGACGCCATGAACAGCACAAGTGTTCACTTGTAATTATACGGGGACCCTGTGGGCTTTACGATGGCTGCAGTAATAATAAAGCTATAACATTCTTCTCTGTCTTTACAT
>JAFIDM010005346.1:31576226-31593352 GCA_023159025.1 Thereuonema tuberculata | reverse complement strand
CGAAACTAATAGTTAAACTAAGAGAAGGTGTGGAAATAGTTAGTTGGTGAGAACTGTGAGAAAATTTACTCTTATTCCTAAGAGGGAACTAGTCTCTGTGCGGAAAGTTGAACAAAAGCCCGGTGATGGCACCGAAGGCAGTCTTCAGCGAGAAACAGTCCATTTCTGGACAGGAGAGAGTGGTTGGGAACGTAGAGAAAATTTTACATGGCGCCGTATTGCAAAGTTATGGTCGCCGGGTTGACGATAAATCAGAATTTCCTGCGCAGTTAGGACGGCAAATAAGACGAACATTTCCTCACGTGATCCAAGTCGAGTGGTGCACTCTGTACGACGGAGCTCCACCTCCTGGTGCCGAAGGAGCCACAGTTTGCTCTGCAGCTCGGGCGGGCATGAAACATATGCGTGAGTTGGATATCTTTGCCGTTCCGTCACGGTTGGGAATCACTATTAATACACCAATCGTATACATCTTGTTTAAAACACACTTAACGGCAACTTACCAGAAAACACAACGTTTCTTGGCCCGACAATGGGCCCCCATCCTATTCGGTCCATCCCTTCGACCAAGCTTGTTTTCGATTCAAAGACGTACATTACAAATAGCCAAGCGACAATGGTCTTCCCTCCCAACTGCCGCTGAATCATTCCGGAAACTAGGGTCGGGACGGAGACGGATTCCAATATTGAACAACATAAATATCCATGTTTCACCAAGAAAGGGGAATGGAAAACTACGGAAGAACGAGCAGGTTTGCGCACAGCCGGGGTTACAGCCTTGCCGAAGGCGAGAGAAGAATCACTAAAATCATGCGTAGCGAACGAAGTCTCAGCATTCCCCTGATGATCCTAAAGTGCCCCCATCTCTTCTTTTCGTTCTTTTTCATCAGAATCGACATATTAAATCTGCATGAATTGCTGAAGTTGCTTTCAGGAAGCATAACATTGTCAATTGGAGGAATTCTAGAACGAAAAGAAATCAATGATGAGAAATAAAGTAAATAATGTTTGTGGTAAATGAGTTTTTATTTTGGTTCCTTGGGAAAAATCGCTTCGAAAAGAATTCCTTTGGAATTGTCAATGAACTGATATGATAACAAGACATCCTTTAACAACATCCTCTGTATGCATAGAATTTTTTATTTGCTACAAGCAAATTTCCTTCTATTCTTCGCATTGAAATATGGTATTCTTATTTGAATTTAAAGAAATCATGAAAGAATAAAGGTTTATCACTTTAAGTTTAATGCATCCCCCATATATCCTCAAACGAAAAAAAGGATACAGACTTCTTTGTTCCAGTCTCCATTCCAGATAAGTAGGATCAGAGGTCAGTCCGAGGCTCACCCGCTTTAACTTCGAAATCTAAAAAGTCTAAAACTTGTGAAAAGTTCGTTGAACCGAAGCGTTGGTCTGATTTGAGGAGTAACCTTAAAAAAATATTTATTCCTCACCTTAAATCGAAATTTTCTATTGATTTTATTAACTATCCGATTTACAAAAATATTACGTGAATGGGACTCAGAATTACTCAACGAAAGAGACTGTATTGAATTCATCAGAATAACAAGAATGAAAGTCTACTTAGATTAATTGAAAAATACAATCCCTAGCTTTTAGACCTATTTTCATTGGCCAAGATAAATATTTACACAATTCCAGTTGTTTTATTTCTAATTAAACTAATGGGAGCTTCCGCTAAATGATAAGAATAATAATATATAATTGTTCTTCATCATTTTCTGCTAAAATCGAAGCAGAAGAATTATTTTAATTTTACGAAATCCGCGAAGAAGCAAAATGCAAATATTTGCTTTCTGGCAATACTTGGCCACATCAATACAGATAAGAATGTTTAGAAAATTACAGAAGACGAAATGCATCATTTGAGGGAAGAAAGATGTTTTTGTTCTTTCATCAGATAACAGTGAGGAAACATAGAACTAGAATGCATTTACGGAAAAAATAACATTTAGCAAGCATAACAAAAGTTATAGGGCAGTTTAAATGATAGTGTATTGATCAAATTCATCATTATTATTGATTTTCGTTGAATGTGTGTACTATATTTGACCTTCATATTATTTCGAAACTATGTTCTGACTACAATAAGGAATTGTTGTTCAGCAGCCTGGCAATTTATAATTTCCTTATTAATGAAATTGTTATTGTATGTAGATGCTTGTAAACATATATGTATACGTATGAACATATACAACAAAATAATAGAAGCTAAACTAATAAATATTATTGAACATTACCGATATACAAAACATGTAATAAAAATATATAAAAAAAAAATCACCAGAAGATTGTATATTGATAAACAGTATTCAGTCATTATGTATATACTTCTTTGTGTATATGTGAATGTACGTTTGTGTATATATTCATTGTATATTTTTGTATGTCTGAGTGTATGTATATGTTATGTTTCTATATGTATGTGTTTGTAGCTACTTATAAGAATGGGGTTTTTGTTTATATTTTTATCTCTATAAATATATATGTTATCTTAGAAAAAAAAAATAGGCATCATCTATGTTAGTCTGTAATTAAATATGTAAATATAATGTAGATATGTAATAATGAAAATCCTTACGTAAACGTAAATAGAAAATATTTATTTTAACTTCTTATATCTTCCTACTAGCCCTGTTGTTTTCATTATAATCACTCTTTCATCTGGCCAAAAATTTATGTTTTATCTTTAGTTTTTAGATAGTTTTAATTATTTTTTATATGTGTATATTTTAATACAAAACACAGCACCTGTTGACAGGGAAATTAACTTCCCTAACGGGACTGAGTTATAGAGTCAAATACATTACCAAATAAAAAACAAAATGCATACATTAATGAAGTACATTACAAACAAGACTTCTTCAAAATTACAGAAGGAAGTTCCGTATGGCTTAGATTTCGATGTTTAGTCTGCCCTATTTATTCGAAAACTAGAATAATATCGGTTATATTGCAGTTACAAAAATAATTAACTGTAATAATAATAATAATAATAATATCACATGGTTCCAGTAGTAAACATTGGACTGTGGGCTGGAGAGGCTAGATTCAGTTTCCGGCGGATGTCTGTTATTTTTCCTTGTGCTTCTCCTCCAAACTGGTCTTGGGGTTCACCCAGCCTTTTATTAAATGGGGATCTCAACTTACTTCTGTTGGTCTGTACTGAGATACTCTATAACTTTAATAAAATCGATGTTATCATATGATTGAAGTCGCTAAGAAATTTATTGATATAAAAATGGCAGTGACATTATTGGATCGTGCAACATTCATGAAGACCATATTCAAGCATAAAACATTAAAGTATCATTTTAAACTCTATTCTAATAATCTTCAGCATTATTATTCCTCATCTTTAATAAGTTTGAATTTTTCATTTGGTTATATTCCGAAAAGGAACAAAGGAATTTTAAACCCATTAATATTTTATACTGAAAAGTAGAAAAGAGAGCAGAAAGAAGAGTGTAGAAGTTCGTTCTCTTTCTTGCATTGCAAATTTAATATGTACTCACTGTCAGCTCAAGATTTCCATACGATAGCCATAAGAAAAGTATCACATGAGTCAAATGTCAAAGTCTTACTTCTTCTGAAAGTATCAACAAAGCCTTTGGTAAATCGAACATTTGAATAAAATGAAAAATCATCCCTTTTCCCATAACTTCATAAACAATCACATAATACGAAAGAGAGAGTAACTATCATTATTAAAAGCAAGGAAGTGTTATTATTTTGGTCACTAAACTCATTATGTAGTTGCATTTATTTTAATAGCATTTAAGTGTAAATATTAATTTAAATGTCATCATCAAAGTAACAAACAGTGAATTTTAAGAGTTGAAAATTGCTGAGTAAATAAATTTCAATTCTTCTCCTCCAAAGCTTATTGTAATAAGTAATAGTAATATTTAGTAATATGCTAATAGTATATGGGGTAATACAAGCAAAAGGAAAGTGACTAAATCAATTACATGTCATACAAAAATTAAAAATAAAGTTTGGAATAATTCAAAGAGCAGAAAAGATTTAGTAAAGTTCAACTCTGGAATCCTATACAGGAATTTAATTTAATTCGCCAAAATTCTAATGATTTATATAAATGTAATACAAGTAAAAGTGTTTTTTAAGAATGATTCAAGTTATTTTCCTAAAATATCCTAAAATAAAGAACATTTATAGAAAAGAAACAAAACATAAATCGCATAAATACGTTTTCAAAAGTATACAGCAGTAAATGACTATATATAAGTATATCCAAAGTTAAAACTATGTACGAAAAATGGATTACTGAAAACATTGATTTTTAACATAATCTTATATTTTACATTCTTATTTTAATTATATTTGAATTTTATTGTCAACTTTTCATTTTTGTTATCTAAATAAAAATATATAAATTAAATATAGAAAAACTATAATAAAAATGGAAAAGCAACGTTGCACCGTGAAATGTTGATATCTTTTTTCTTTGGAATTATTATTTCTTCAGTTACATAAGAGCTTAGCTTTTATTTTTTAAAAAAGTCTAAAAAGAATCTACTCAGCACCTATTGATAGATTTTTGAAATCTCTAATAGGCTTTATATAATAAAAATGTTAAAATTACTCGTAGTGTAAGTGGAGGTTCCATTGTAAAGATAGTATTTCCTCATAAAGATTCTATAGAAACCTAGCAAAAATTTATAATACAAAGCGGTGTAATATTTAATAATTATAAAAATCATTCAACAGATTGTTTAAAAAAATATATAAATATCTTAACATTACAAAAAAAAAAAATAAACAAAGCTCTTTTAAAATTTAAGGAGAAATTTTAAACTCTATCTTTCCCTTTTCTATTTACAAGTTCTGTTTTATTTACTTTTCCTTTATTTATGCTTGTTAGATGCATAATTCGTTTTTGATGTTCTAAGCTAATGGTTTTTCATCATTATTTATTTACTTCTTTTTCTTTTCCATTCTTGTTTAATGCTTTCCTTTTTTCTCCTAATAAAACTGAAAATAAATGAGTAAAAACTGAAAGAAGAAACTTAAAAAAAAAATTAAAAATAAATATCTAAATTATGCAATGATAAGGCCGGCACACCTGCCTAACTTGAAATTTTTTTTTCATAATTTAAAATTAAAAAACATTTACAATGAAATTGAAATGACCTTTTTGTTTAGCTTAGCGTGAACATTCTGAAGTTACATGAACAAGTAAAATGGGAGAAATTTATACAGAATCCAGAATGGAGTAAGATCTCGGAAGACCCAGAAGGACCCCAAAGCGGCATACGAACGCCCAAGTCATCTTCAATTCCCTTGCGGAATTCAGGAGTGACACAATTTGCCTTCAAAAGTGGTCGCTGACGTGTGGCGCTCCTAGAATTAAATGATATCCACTTCGGTTCATTTCCAGCGGCTTTAATTTTTCTCATCTCGATTTTAATTTGAAGTTCCGATGACATAATAGTCGTCCGTTATTCTAAAAAACTCAAAAAACACAAATTAAAAATAAATCATCTATTTAATGAATTGTAATTAATTTCCTTTTTTTTTCTCTCTTCTCCGTAAGTACATTTTAAGGTTTTTTTTTTTGTTGATTTTTTTGTTATGGATTGTTTGATTTTTTTTTTTCTTATTCTTTGGTTTTTCCTTTTTCTTTTGCTTATTATTATATCCGTATTCCGCAATAGCAGGAACTGAGAGAACATCATTACAAAATCTATGTAAATTTAAAATAAAAAATGATTGGATATATTTGTGCTTAAAGTTTTGGGTGCAGAAAGCCAGAGAAATAGGCCTTTCGAAATCAACGAAATGACTGTGGGAGGCAGCATGTCATAAGTAAGGTAATGCGTGTTGCGGTTGGTCACATCTATCCCTGACTGTTCTGCAGGTTTTCCCTAGGTATTGGCACATATTGCCGATGCATTGCAAAGAGTATATTAAGCCTCTTCTGTCAGCTGTTTTGTTTCTTGTATTGACCCATAGTAGACCCTTTTACAGTTGAGCGTGCTGGTGCAGTAATAATAATGTTCGAACTACGGCAGATCTTAATCAGTTTTGGGAATAATGTCAATGATAGTCCATGGAAATAAAGATCTTTTTTTCTTTTCTATGATTCATATCAGTAGAGTCGTCGTTATAATAATTTTTTTTGATTGTACGTTTTGCATGTCAGTTGATAAAAGCAATTGGATAATCATTATTAATCAGTAATGATCAACTTTTATGTAATTCGTTATCGAACCCTTCAACTTACTACTCAACATAAAGGCTCTGTTAATGAACATACTGATAAGATTTATCTTAAATGTATGTAAGAATTGTAATTTAGGAGAATATCGCTGGAAGAAGGTTTTCTATAAAACAAACTATTAAATGTTTTATCACATTGCCTAATAATCTAAAAAAGGAATACAACTCTTTCTCCAATTCGTCATCGAATTGCATGTTGGCATGAATTTGTGAGAAAATATCCTGTATTCTTAATATAATAGATCCTTCTGCGTAGCCAATTATGTCGTCAACATATCTGTAATAGACCTATAAGTTAATTTGACCTAGATCTAACAAATTGAAGGCTGATTCCTCAATATAAATCATAACGCATTCAGCCAAATGTGCCGTCGCAGAAATTCCCGTAAAAAGGTCGACCGTCTGGTGGAAAATCTTTCCAGTGAAGGTAAAGAATTGCATTTTAAAGATGGCCTCAATTAATGGTTTTAAGTTCTCAAATGCGGTACGTTCCGAGAAATATTTAATGCTCTTATTACAGATTTGCTCCATTGTGAAATAAATTACCTCAACGGTTATGGAAGTGAACAATGATTTGGCATTTAAAGAAAACAGTTTGTAATTAAAAGAAACATTTTTAGTCTTAATAAATTGAACGAAAACCTTACTATTAGGAATGCTATAATTAGAAGAGATGTCCAATTTCTTCATTCGCCCATAGAGTATGTTCGATATCCGTTCTAAAGCGGTATTACGGCAGTTCATGATAGGCCTTACTGGATAAAGACCCTCATCATTCTTGTCTTTATATAGTTTTGGTAGTGCTTTTAAAGTTGGAATGCGCAATGAGCTGTCATTTAGTGTTTCAGCTGTTTTTTGGTTAATGATTCCTTCAGAATGTAACGTAAAAAATAAAATTTTAACATTTTCTTGGATAAAATTATCAACCATCCGGTTATTCATATTGCATTCTAAAATAATAGGGTTGTCGCCCTTATCAGATTCTACGAAAATTAAGTCATGTCTTTTCCGTAAATTCAGGTCTCTTCCGAGATCTTACTCATTCTGGATTCTGTATAAATTTCTCAAATTCTACTTGTTCATGTAACTTTAGAATGTTCACGCTAAGCTGCACGAAACGGGGTCGTTTCAATTTTTATGTAAATATTTTATAAATTTAAATTATAAAATTTTTTTTCAAGTTATCCAGGTGTGCCGGCTTTATCATTGCATAATTACATATTCAGCACACATAAAAAAAGTTTTTTTATAAATATCTAAACTTCCCAGTTTCCTATGACTGTACTTCTAAACTAGATAGGCTTATCGAATAAACTTACAAATCACTTGTAATTAGTTTAGAATGGAGTTAATAAGTTTTCAGTAAAGTAAAGAAATATCTTTCATTTTTTCCTTTGTATTATTCACTTCTACTCTAATGTGACAAGATCAATACTTTTTAGATAGAAATATATATCTGTCTAGTAAAAATTATTATATTGGTTTGTTATTTAATAAATTGCCAACATAAATATTAGAATATTATTTTTCTAAAAATTCATAATACTATTATTTTTTTAATTTTATGTATAGCCTTATTTTATGTACGGTAATCTCTCAAGCTTTGGTAAATTAAAAGTGGAAGATACATAAATCAGAAATATAATGGTCAATTCAATAGAGACTCTGAAATTTCTTTTTTTCTTAATATCCTCTTGCATTCTACGAATATCTACTGTTAGAAGAGTCGGGCACTATCCTTACAACATTGTAAATAATAACTGTAAATGAATATTAGACGTTCATTAAGTGACTCAACATGCAGTTGGTGCATGAGCTTAATTTTAAATACTTAAAATTAAGTAGAAGAGGACAAAGGTAGGGAAATCTGAAAAATCCTTGCTCGTATTCTAAGTTGAACCAGAAATAGGCATTTAAAAAAAATTCGTACCGCATTTCAAAAAAAAAAAATCAACCGACCTCACATTAGCGAGGAATGTTGTGACTGACATTAGAGGAATGGAAAAGTTGAAAACCAAAATTAATGTGTCAATGTTTTAAGTTAGTCCATAAGCTACTTTCCAAATTTTATGAAACTCCGTTCAGTCGTTCAAATATGATGTGCCTCCAATACTGATAAATTGAAAGTTTTTCTTTTCTGTCCGTTCAAGACCAGAATATTGAGAAAATGAATCGGTGAATAGACATTATTCTTTTGTAAATGGAAATTCTTTTGCAATGGAAAGAAAAAGTTTTTTTTAAGTAGATTTTAAATATATGCTAATGAAAGCAATGTCCTTAGGAATTGTAGGGATTCCTATTATTTAGAAAGGTGTGATTATCCTTTGCTTATATTTAGTAACTTCAGTAATATGCAATTTTAACAGTCAATTATATTTTTTTTAAATACTGTATGATTGAATATGACAATTATCAAAATTTAGTCAAAGAGAAGCATTGGATAATGTTTGCTTGAATATAATAGGAAAAACATGGTATTTTGTATAATACCATGTTTCGTGTATAATAGGATTTTCACTCTATTAAAAATAAAAATTTGACTTAATCTTATTTTTTTCGAAAAAAAAAAAACACCACTTGAATCTTAATTTCCATTTATTGATATATTGATAATGTATTGTAATGTATTGTAAATATGTATTAACAAATCATAATATTAATATTTTGCTCAATTCATGTTTACCATCGGTACTGTTCTTCCATAATACTCAGGCAAACTTATTTTATTTTAGTGAAGAAATGAATATTATGAATTCAGATAATATTTTTGAAAAAATTTTACATCGACCACACTTCGGAATTATTTTGACTATATTAAAGTTATAAAAAAGCAACTACTCGAGATAGAAGTAAATTTACATGTGCCTGCGTTTAAAACCTACTGCAAACTATTTTTAAACTGATATTATTTAAAACTATTCTATTTATCGTTTTCGAAATTAAGTGAAATTGAAGGATAGAAATAACAATGAATTACAAGATTCTGGAAGTGCTTATCAAAGACAAATAAAATTATTACATTTAATATTTCTCAAGTTTACTGCTTAATCGTTATCAAATATATTAAATGATTTATTTTGAATTATTCAATTTCTTCTGGTGAATGTAAACGTTTGTTTAACCTTTGTAATCTTCTCTTCTCGATCTGGTGAAAGAATATTAAAACACGACATTTCTCACGTAATCATCGCACCTTCAAAATAGGTATGGTATGCTTCCATCAACAATTTAAATTAACTTTAAAGAAAGAGATTTCAACGTTCTCTTTTGCCTGGAATTTTATATTCATCTCTTTTGAATTGTGAGCTGCTGCAAACAGTAAATAGTTTCACCGCAAGTACCTGGTAAAAAAAAAATAGATAAATGAGAGAACTTCAATGTTTTCGAAAGTATTTTGAAAGCTGTTGGGGAATTTAATTAAACCTATGAGGCTTAATTCTTTTGATAGTATTTAAATGGTATCGGCTTTTACAATGCCTTTTTCCCTTATTCTGGCTCACAGAATCATTAATCTTACAAACATTGAAAACAAAGAACTGTTAGAGAATTAAATTCGGAAGTTTAGACAATGCCTTATCTAAGTTCCATGGTAATTACCATTCTTTGGACATTTCGCATCAGATTTTAAAAAGAACTGAATCTCAAGTTTTAATTAAGTTCCTGAATTTCACAGGAAGTTCTTTTTTTTATTTTCAGTTATTTAATAAAGAGAAATATCGACTATTTTCTTATGCTTTGTGTTAGTGGCTCTGATATTAATTTGACTTTCATTGCAAGCCAAGAATTCGTAACCTTAATTATTTTTCTATTGTTGTTTCAACAGGCTTTTAAATAAAAAATAGAATTAGTATTGTGATTAATAATGTCAAGATTTTTATAACGAATCAACTAATAATAATATATCGGATCCGTGGTATTTTAAAAACATACCATAACTTATATAAGACAGAATTACTTTAAATAGATTGCTGAAAAATAAAACTCGAATGCACTTCTGTATTTATTTTATTTCTTAGGCTAATTGTAATGCCTGATGATATGTTGGTTGTCATTTTAAATGTTCATCATACTACTTGACTTTCCTTTGCTATTAAAATATCGCTGTTAAAAAAGTTCAGCTGTTAATACAAACATACAGGCATAAATGCTAAGTTCAAGATTAACTATTAATTTCTTTTCTGAAATTTAATATGGATGAGTGTTAATCAGTACTAAAATTCAGCAATTATTACAAACTATTTCATAGATAATTTGTATTTTTTATGTGTCCCCATCTTACAATAAAGGGAGGATTTCCTGTATACTCGAAAATTATGCAGAGAAGCAAACGAAAATTCATAAAATTATATATTCTCGTAATTCGCGCTTTCTACATTTCACTTCTTTACATTTATCTGTAAGTCTTCTGACAATACAAAATGACTTGTAAAAATATTAATCAAATATCTCTCGCTCTGCTCTAATTTGTCGTAGAAGAAGTGTGCTAAAAAAAAAAAAAAAAAAACTGATAAAATAAGTAGTTTTAAGTAGCCGTCGATCTGCCCCTACCTGCATAATCAATGTCTCACTAGCGTTGCATAAAAGCTAAAGCCCGTTTATCATATAGTGTGTCTTATTGAAAAAACAGAGGGAAAAGGAATTCTGTTTTTGACTCAGTATTGATATACTTATTGATAAATAAATACTGAAGCCTTACGAACTTCAATCAACTCAACAGTCTTAACTGCATGATATATATAGTACTCTTACTTTTTTTCTTGTGTTTGGTTACGCATTTTTCTAAAATTAGTAATTTGAAATTGGATGATGATAGAACGTCAAATTACAAATATTAAAATGAATATTTCAAATCAGTATGAAAATTGTGAAGAAATGAGTTTCATTTATCATATACTAAAGTACTATGCATTCTTTCTGGTCGATAAATTTTCTGAAAACTCGGTATGTTTCCTTGCAAGAATTTAATATTATTGAATTATTTAATTATAAATTAAAAATTCCATTTAAGTTAGTTTTCCTTTTTTTCTTTTTCTTTGGTAGCTTATAGTTGTTAATTTAATTTGTGTGTGTGTGTGGGTGGTCGTCGTCTTTGTTGGATGTTTTTTGTTTAATCCTAAATCAGATGAAACATTTCATTCATTACAATAGCGTGTCCAGTTTAAATAGTTTTGTTTCTTTTCGATGATAATCAATTGTCATTTAAAATTTATGTAATATTTTTTTTTGCTTTAGAAACGGGGACACCATAAATAAAAATGCAGATGTTTTCGTGGGAATTTTACTTATTATAATTTTCTATAGTAAATATTAGGTAATAATTATTGTCCTAAAGTTCGAATAAATCAACGCTTTTTACTATCATCTGTATTTTAAATGACATATCGAATTTTTATTAAAATTCCATTTATACAGGGTGCAAATGAATACATGCAGCATACTTCTAGGGCATAAGGGATTCTGAAAATGGAATACTTTTGATAAATAAGGAAGATTGTTTCGGAAACGCTTCCATTGCCTTTTACACTTTCTTTTTTAAATTACTTCAACTTTTAGAACGATTTTGTATGTTTTATTTAATACTGGGCAGTAGATTGTTGCGTATACTATTGTTGTTATTAGCACAACACATTACGATCAAGTGAAACCATGAAGTCTAACAGGAGGTTATTGTTCTTTCATTGCATCATATTTACAAGAGTTGCTCGAAGTAACGGCATAATTTTGATGCACCAATTTGATGCAATGCACCTGCACCTGAGATATAAATATGCGCTATTAAACTTACTGGTTTCATTATGCGTTGTGCTAACGATAACAGTGACATACGCAGTATACAACCTACTGTACTGCATTAAGTAAATTATGCCGAACCGTTAATAGTTAATGAAGTTAATTAACAGGGAGCTAAAAAGGAATCAATGCGATTCCGGATCCATTTTCCGTATCAAAAAGTGTTCATTTTCACAACCCTCTACTCTTTCGAATTTTATTGCATGTATCCATTTTTACATTGTGTGAGAACTAAATGGGAGAATTAAAACAAATATCAAACGATAGACAGAAACCAAGAAACTAAGCTGCTAGAAACTTTTACAATATTGAAGCTGCTGTTCATTGGAGAGAAGTTTTCACCTTAACATAACCAAAAACATTTCTATCATTGCTTATTACAAGGATAGGCTTTCAAGTAGGAAAAATCACAATTTCCCTAGAGAAAGCTTTAATCTTTAATATGCTGTGAGATATGAAAGCAGGGATTAACTGTTTTAGTTCTTTTTATGTCTAATAAATAGAAGCATTTGTTTAGATAATACTGTTATTTGTGGGCTCCCTGGTATACCGAAAAAAGTAATCCACATTGATTCCAACGTTTTCTCATGTTGGCCCGAGTAACGAGACCTGATTGTGTACTGATGACTGCTCCTAGCTGATGACCGCCACATTGTACTAGGATGTCATTGGTTGCAATTTGGTCTCACCCTTTATGTTGACTTTACTTACGAAGTTTTGTATAAATTAAGAACATTTTGTATCTTCATACCACAGTTCCGCTTTAGACGCAAAGTAGTGGTAAAAAATGAAATAAAAAAATCTCGACAATTTATAAATACCCTACTTTCTTGAGATACTGATGCCATTTATTGAAGCATTTAATAATTCCGCAAAATAAACAATAATTAATTCAATCACGTACATTGAGTAACTTTAAACTTAACAATCAAAAATTCCGTTAATCTTTAGAGCTAATGATTACCATAATCGGTTTTGAAGTAATGCTGATGCAGTGGGATCCCAAACATACAGTAACAGTGCATTGATAATACATCAGTCAATTATTCTGAATGAAAATACACGGAAATGGTAAGAATGTCGATTACAAATCGAAAAGTATGCAAGACTTTTTACGTAGTTTACAAACAATATGCTTTATCATACGTGAGTTTTGTTAACCTAGTGGCAGAAAAATATTTGAAATTTTAATTTTTTTCAGTGGGGATCTAGATTCTCAAAAGATGTAAGAACTTATTTATTATTTGAAGGATTCGATCTTCAAGAAATCGAAGTTTTTCCCCAGAATTCATAGTCTTGTAGAGAGCTCTAGGGTTTATCCAGCAGTTTTGAAAATGGCTACATTTTTTATTACCGGGTTAAAGGGTGAAATAGGAGTCCTAAAAATCCTTAAAAAGCCTTTTATGTATCGATAGAGACATTTTAAAAAAAATACTGTTCATATTAAGAGTATGAATTTTTCAATTAAACATAAAATTTGTATAATACGAGTTAATTTAAATGGAACTCCACCAAAAGGGGTGAATATGTTTTGATTTAAAAATCGTTTAGCATCCAATTCTTAATATCGCATTTTTCCCCATTTTTTTTTCAAATTCTTTCTCCTGCCAAAATTCTCATTATATTTTTTCGTCAAATCAACAGCATTCTTCATTTCGCAGTTTCCCATAGGTGAGATGCATTTGTTTTATTTCAGTTCTGAATTGATAGTATTAACTATTTTAAGATAAAATGATAGTAACTTATATCCTTAAAGAATAAAAAATCAATTATATTTATAAAGCATTTTGTAAGAAAAATATTTATCCTTAGTTTTCCTTAAAGGTCGTTCTCGAAACATCGATGAATTCAATTTAAACAGCCTTAATTTTAAAAATAACCACAATCTTAATTAAAATCAATAAGTGAAAATCGTAAATTTACACCACAGAAACCAAGAATCCAATAACAGATAATGAAGTTCATATATTTCCAAGTGATATTTATTTTTTTGAAGTGTTTTTAAACGGACGACGAGATAGCAATTCTCTAATAAATCGAAAACATTTTCATGTTGAATGTTTGCCATTTAAAAATGTGGTTACAGTTTTTTGATTTCAGCTTTCTCGCGTAATATATAGTTTTTGAATTTAGCGGGCAGTGTTGTCTTTCCTTTCGCCGTGTTGCTCCACGTCTGAAGTTAACAGATAAATTTTTGAATTTTTTTTATAAACTGTGTTAGATCAAATTAATCACTTGAACAATACATATCCGAAATAGTACATCATGTCTTCCGTATCAATAATTTTTCAGCTGTACATTCAAAAGCTGTATCTCAGAATCTGTCCGGAATAAGAAGCATGTTCATATAAATAAGTCTTTCTTAGAATGAGATGCTAAAAATCTCGCAGAATAGTGACGTTTTCTGCGACACAATGTTGATATATAAATCAATGTTTGCGAACCACAAAACTTACAACAATTAAATATATCCCCTATAAACTTGTTATATTATCATCTTCTCTAAAATCATTTATATGCATTTATTCAGTATCCAAAAATTATTCTAATTTCTTGTAGTAGTAATAGAATCTGCTACTGGCTACTGATTTGTGTTTCTCCTATCTCCATATGAGTAATTTAGAATATACGGATCTAAATTTTGAGAATTGGCTTTACAGTTTCACAATTTTATTATAATGACAATTTTATTATTATAAACAGAAAATTTACCTGAAACTAAATCTACTGTATATTCTCAGATTCCAAATTACTTAAAATTTGGAAGTATGTAGTATATTATAAGTCACTAATAACATCACTGTATGTATCTGAAGATAATCAGCTGTGAATGAATATTTCTTGTTATTTGGTTATAAATTTCCTCGTCAGGAATGCACGGGCTATCCCGTAAAGACACGTAATTAGAATAGGAAAAGCGACCCCGTTCGACGGAAGTTGGAATTTGTAACCTGCAGGCAAGTGATTTATAGTTGAAGAAGAACAAAAGAACAACGGTAGCCATGAAATCGGCTGGAAAGTGGATTGCGGTGGAATTTAGGCGGGAGTTAATAGTGTGCACGACGAATGGATTGCCATGGATACCGCAAGACATCACGCAATGCTGGAATGCGCCCCTTACCAGCACTAGGGATATGGGCATACGATAAATAATAAGGTTGGTTTTGCTCTGCCAAAATACCTTATCGATTATAAGGCAAACAAGCGGGATATCTAGAAGCCCTTCACTGTAATGTTTTACGAGTTTTGATGGAAAGGAAGGATGTCATTCATCATTGGGAATATAACCAACGCAGAACAGAGTTGGCAGTTATTGAACTGTTGTCT
Organism: Thereuonema tuberculata; assembly: GCA_023159025.1. NCBI lineage: Eukaryota > Metazoa > Arthropoda > Chilopoda > Scutigeromorpha > Scutigeridae > Thereuonema > Thereuonema tuberculata. The sequence goes on along the minus strand of JAFIDM010005346.1, from coordinate 31,577,971 downwards.
TTAAGGGTAAATTAGGCGAAATACCATCTACGAATAAATTATATCTGTTAATCTCTCATTAAATTGAAGGTGGAACAGACTAAAGTACGTTCAAATTGAAAAGAACTGCTGGTTTTGATATATAACAAAAAATGAAATAAAATATAACTAATAAATAAGCCGAAAATAAAAAGTGGCACTCGGTTATTTCAAATCATTTTTAATAATAGATTTCTTGATGAATTTAAGCTTACATACATAATTGTGGATTTCTTTTTTAATTTGAAGCTTTTTAAACGCAGCTTTACATTTTTAACGCAGTTCTACTTATTTGTGGCAAGCTTAGAGTTAGTTTTTATTTTAAATTTCACTACAGAAGATATCAAATGTCTACGATTTCATGAAAGTAAGAATGTTTTTGTAAACACTCAGCTTCTAATTCATGTTAAATTGCTCTCTACAAAAAATTATTTCCAAAATGTACATTATTAAGATAGGTATTTTGAGAAATAAGGATAACAGAATATTCTCAACATAATAACTGCAATTAAAATATTATATAATATAAAGTACCGGTATTTTTTGAAGGTTTGTCACAATTGTTACAACACTACGAAGTTTCATGAACTATTATCGATTACCTTTTGAGGCAAATAAAACATGTTTTTGCTAAATAGCCTGACATTTATTGGCGGAAAGGCAAATTTTTTTCTTTTGAATGGATAGCCTAGTATCACTAGTTTAATGCTATAGATCTGCTTAATTCAGAGAAATCAGTAGTAAATAAACAAATTTGAAATCCTACGATATAAAGTACTTTTTGATTTTAATTTTATAAACATTTTTCTTAGTTTTTTTTTTTATCTCCTGATAAAGACTCATTTACTGAATGCTTCAAAAAAGAGGTTATGGGGACATTGACGTTAATGTTTCATACTAATAAAGTAAATCGTCGTTGTCTTCTTCAACTTTAAACAACGTTTCTTTAACCAAAAGTAGGGTATTGAAGTGTAATTAATCAGTTACAGACACAGATGTTAATCAAATATTCCTTATATTTGTAAGAACCTCTGTTGCAGAAAATTGAATGAAGTTTTCAAAATATGTGATATTCAATGCAATGATTTCAATGGGATCATGTTGGAAAATACGCTTGTAGTGTTTAAACTATATAATGACAGAAACCGAAACTTCGATCAAGATCGAAAAGATTTGTTGCTATTGTTAAACCTTAAAATAACATTAATAGATCATTTTCATATATTTTTTGTGTTTCATTTTCATTTGTTTCCAATTAAATATTTAACTAAATCGATCAGTTTGTATAAGAAATTTTACTAAATTGTCGTAATATAAAATCAGGAAAATGTAATTTAAAGAAAATGCTATAGGTATTCTTTAAAGCAATAATTTATTTCCAAAAATTTAGAATCCAAAACTTTTTTCTAAAGAAATTATTCTAAAATAATTCGTATTTAATCAGTTTTTGATTTTTGAATCTTAAGCAATCTTCTCAAAAATAATTGATTCATTATCCCAATTCAAAAATATAATATTATATCCCAACAACATTGTAACTGCAAAATGTTATGCTATTGCTTTATTTTCTATTAGTTTTCTAACTGCTATTCAAAACTTCAGCCAAAGCTGAATTTTCGGCTTGCCTCATTTCAACCAATTTCATTGAAGAAATAAATTATTGAAACTTTCGCGCTGTTCGGTTTGCAGTGAAAGACGAATGGTGCAAAATGATTTCTCATTGTATG